>JALBYD010000051.1:0-116007 GCA_023212685.1 Pseudozyma pruni
GGGGGCAGCTCTCTACCCTCGTGACTCCTGGTAGAAAGTGCAAAGCCGACAAATCCTCGCTTCACACCAACACAACGCGCCTGCATGCTTCCGAGCGGCCGTTCTTCCGTCCGTGCACTCCAGCATCGGGCAGCCGATCTCCGCCCACCAGTCGGCAAAATGGTGTCATTCGAGAATAGACTGCCGATCCCCGCAAATCCCTCGCTCTGGCCACCTGCAATCTTGCCGGCTCGCCATCATCTGATCAGAGCGAGGACAAGCAACGATGGCAAACGCACACATCAACACGGCGCTTAACACTTTCTTCAGCGCAAGCAAGTATGCCGTTGTCGGTGCTAGCAAGGACCCTTCCAAGTTTGGAAACAAGGTATGCTGCCAGACCGCCTTAGGATCGCTTCCTCGGCCTAGCTGACGTTGTTCTACTCTCTGTCACTGGATGATGCTTAGGTGCTGAAATGGTATCAAGCGCACCAGCTCGACGCGACGCCCATCCATCCCAAGGAACCCTCCATCGAGTCCCTCCCCACCCAACCGGACGTCGCGCACTTCCTCTCGCAGGCGAACACCACCCCCGAGAACATCGCCATCTCGGTCGTAACTCCGCCCAAGATCAGCCTGGCGGTCGTGCAGAAGGGACTCCAGGAACAGGGCGTCTCGACGTTCTGGTTGCAGGTAAGTAGTGGCTCCCGACCCATGAGGGAGGCGATAGAATATATGACTGACATTGCGCGAAACAGCCTGGTGCCGAGGATGCGGAGCTGGTCAGCTGGGTAAAGTCGCAACCGGACGAGATCCAGGATAGGGTCATCTACGGCGGTCCGTGTATCTTGGTGTCTGGCCGACAGCTGGCTGCGGACAAGGGCAAGCTCTAAGTGTTCACCGAAACATTCAATCGCAGTTCATACCCAGACAACTCGTCAAGCTCTGTGAACCATGACAGCGTCAGAGAATCAGCACAGACTCCGACGTAACACATCGTCAACCTGTGCTCGACGACTTGCATTTCGAACGACGTCCGCCACTACATATCCCTCCCATCCTCATCCACCGTCGAGAAGGTATACGTCGACTTCCAATGGTACGGCCTATCGGGCCCATAAATCTGGTTCCTGCCCCACTGCGGATTGTTGATGCCGTCAATATAATCCTCCATCTCGAGCACGACACACTCGTGATTACCATACACCACCTCTCCGATCTCCTCGCCCACCTTACCCCCGTGCACCTGCTTTCTCGGAATACTGCCCTTGGCGGGGTTATTGATGCCGTCGCACGTGTACACCTGCACTGCTGGCTGGTTCGTCACCACGGACAGCTTGATCCCCGATTTACGGCTGTACATCTCCACTGCGGGTTTGCCCTTGTTATATCCAGGAGGGTTGGACATGATAAAGCACGAGTCCCAACCCTGACAGCCTGCACCGCAGACGCCTTCGGTGTCGTTAAAATTCTTCGAGAAGGGTGTCGGCGATTGGAAGTCGTGAGGCGTTTTGTTGACCGACGGCAGCGGACCTGTTGGGATGAGAATGCTGTCGGTCTTGACGTACTTGTCCGCGTAGGGCATGTGAAGAACGTAGTCCAGCGCCGAGGCGGTCTCGTTGAAGGCATCTAGGTTCCAGTAGACGTGCGACGAGAGCAGGATGGGCGTCTCCTTTGTTGCAGTAGCGTTGAGCTCAATGTGCCAGGTCGCGTTCTTGCCGAGTGTGAAGCGCGTGGTCGTCTTGACCTGCCCAGGGAAGCCTTGGAATCCATCAGGGTCAATGTGCTCGAGCACCAGCTCATGCGCACTGAGCGAAGCGATGGTGTAGTTGCTTCGATCGTAGCCGATGTCACCGCCGTGAAGCGAGTCGAGGCCGTTCTCGTTCTTGGGTACGTGATAGGTCTGCCCGTTGAGCTCAAAGGTACCGTTCTTGATTCGGTTGGCGTAGCGCCCGACGATGGGTCCGAAGTTGGGATGGATGGGGTCGGTGCTCCAGTTAGTGGTGTTGTCGTAGCCAAGGACGACATCTCTCCATCCACCCCAGCGATCCTTGACCCAGAGCTCGGTGAGGTCAGATCCATACGGCTGGAATGTTGCTCGAATGGAGTCATCCGGCGCACGCAGCTCAATGCGGTTGTGCGGGTAGACGGCAGGCAAGGCCTGAGGGCATTGCGAGCCGGGTACAGTGGAGCCCGCTCCCAGAATCAGCTGTGAGTCCTCGGTCTGCGAGTCGTACAAGCAAGGGTAGCTGCCGATGGTGCCGTTGTTGACAAAGCCGGGAGTCTCTTGCGCTGCGGACACGGATGAGCTGGTCGATGTTGCAGAGGACGAGGCGGAGTCGGTACCGTTGGTGCCTTCAACGACTGCGGATCGCCATACCTCGGTCTTGGTGACCGGCGTGGGGCTCGCCAACGCTGCCGAAGAGGCCAGAAGCTGGAGCGCCAGCGGCAGTAGCCTCAGAAATGACATCGTCATGCTGGACCAGGTCACTGTCTGCACCTATCAACAAGACGGATTCCGAACGAGGTCTACAAGGCCGTAGTGTGGTGACCGCTGGTGGTACAAGGAAAGAAGGAAAGGAGGCGCGGGTGGAGGAGAAAGGCGACGTTGATGACGGTGATCAAACGTCGCTGCGCAAAAACTGTGGGGAGGAGCGGAGTTGGAGAGCGGAGAAGGGATCGACAGAATGCGGGGTCCGCGATTATATAGCGCACGAGCTTCGCAAGGTCGAGTCGTCTGCGCATGTGCTGCGCCGTTAGAAGGCTTGCGGGGTCCAGCTGCAGATTAGCCATGACCTCCAACGCCGAATAGGAGGCTCGCGATGCAAAGAGCAGATTGCCGGTGAGGCAGCTAGGGCGCCAGATACGCCCATCTGGCCCCGTGGGGAAGCCACTTGCCATACGACACACCCCTCAGAACTCGACATGCAGAGCAGAATGCCGAAGCGCAGTCCGCTCCGCACCGCACAGGCGCTGGCTGAGAAGCTGTTTGGAAGCAATCCGCAACGGCGAGAAGATTCCCGAAAGCTTTTGCGAAGACACTCTACCGGTGGCCCCCGAAGCCTGTGGATCTAGGGGCCAAACAGATATGCGGAGAGCGTGCACAGGAAGGTCGAAGTTAGGCGAGACGAGGTTGGAGGCGAGGCTCGGCTAGGATGGCGCTTTGCTGAGAACGACGAAAACCGAGAAATGAAGCCGAATAGCATGTGGACCCCTGATGAGTGTGTGTGGCATGTGGTCTCCTCATCACGAGGGGCCGTATGAACGGACTTGGACATGACATGTTCCTTCGGGTTCGGAGGCTCAAAGGAAGGTTCGAGCTAAGTCGGCGAGTGCTCATACGTCACACAAAGATACGCAATTCATCTGCGCGGTCCACAAAATGCGGGGTGAACTGTCATGACAGCTTCGGCGGCATCACTGTTCGGCAATCTTGAGGTTACTGCAGCAGCGATTCGGCGATCTCCTGACCAGCGTGATTCTGCGCTGCAGCCTCTCATCGTCTCGAGCGGCGCACCGACACCCGCGTGCGATGCCGCCGGCATTCTCAGATGACCACACACTTTCGCCTTGGATCTCCGTACGAGACAGCTCAGGTATTGGGATCCATGATGGATCTTGAACGGAAGGGCAAAGTTGTGAATGCAGGGTCCATTGCTTTGTAGTCTCTATCTGCTGAGATGGGTGACCACGTCAATCCTGATCCTCTTCGTCGGTCTCCTCTGCAACATCCCCAGACGAGCGTCGTTGGTGCTGCCTCCAGTTCGACACGATCCCACAAAGCAGCCACATCAAGCCAAGCAGCAGCTCCATGGCGGACAGCACAATCAGACACCGCTGCACCGCTATGTGCCGATCCCTTTTGGTGACCTTTGTGGCAACCTTGAGGATGACCTGCGACACGGCTGCACCTCCCAGCAGCCCAAACAAGCTCAGCAGCTTGTACTGGTTCGAGCCGCTCAGATGCAGCATCGGCAGCTGAAGGTCCGAAGTCACCGATGTCAGTGTGGCTGTAAATACGACCGTGTTGGAGAAAGGCGTTGCAAGATGGGTCGAGTAGGTCGCTTGGCAGCCCAAATTTGACGCTAGCACCATGATGACCACCCAGTCGAGAGACCCGCTGAGTCGAACAGCCGGATACCGTGTGCCGAGGAGTATGATCAGCAGAGTCGTTGCCGCTCTGTAGATAGAGAATGAGACGATCGTCAAGCGCTTTATCCGGTCTGTAGACAGGCGATTGATGATTCTGCCGGTGATCTGGCATCCGATAGCGAAGCCTAGCAGACTGCTGACGCTTTCCTGAAGCTTGTCACGCACTGCATCGGCGCTGCCGTCGGAATTCGAGTCTGACGGCAGCAAGAAGTCGAATGTATTGATGATGATCTGTACGAGATTGCCCGTCTGGAAGCCAACCCAGATCTTGGTAAGCGTGTAGGTGCTGGCATCTGCAAGCCCGGTGATCAAGCATTGAAGGAGCAAAGGAGGCAGGTAGGCGAGTGGCAAGGAATCGCCCGACTCGAAGGCAGGCAATGGAGACAGTGCGTGGTCCTTGAAAAAGGTGAAGAACGAGGGCGATGGTGGAGAGGCTGGCTTTCTACGCCGGGAATGCGATGGCAAGAGTGGGGAACGTTCGTCGGCTGATATATTGGTTCCACCTCTATCTCCGTTTGCTGCAGATGTAGAAAGGGGCGACATGTTGAGCTGGGCTCTAGCCTTGACCTGCCGTCTATGATGATCGTTCCGGATGAGAGCCTGTCGGGACCACTGTCAAGTCGCAAGGGATGATGATGTAGAGTGAGCTCGACAAGACGGTTACACAAGATGCTCAGCTGCGCGACACTTTTTCGAGCTCAGCCGAGGTGGAGGAAAGTCGGACCCTGAAAGCACAAACCGCCTCCTTGAACGACCTGCTTCTTGATCATCACCTGAACCTCCTGCCTAGCTCACATCCACAGTCATGAGGTGGACTCGAGAGCTGAGCGTTCCGATCCTATCCGCCTATGTTGGCCTCCTGTCCCTCAATATTGGCTTGACGAACGCCGATCAGACACCTTTCTCCGCACCTGCCGATTTGAGCTTCGCAGATGCTACATATTCGCCTCCGCCATGCTATCCCTTCTGCCCACAGACCGACGACGGAGTCTCCATACCGATATCCGAGGCCGAAGCAGCGCGATACCGTGATCGTATAGGCACATTGACATGGGTCGACCCTCGCATCGGCACAAATGGACCGGATCCGTCCGAGTACGGCGGCATGGTGCCATCGGTAGCGCTGCCCTTTGCTGGCGTTCGCACCGTCCCAATGACGCGCGAGAATCTGGTCTCTGGATGTGCCTATCACGACAACGATACTCATATCATCGGTTTCCTCGCCAGCCGACAGCCTGCAATCTGGATGGGTGACTACGGCTTCGCGACCATCTTTGGAGGACGCGGCGAGGTCAAGCTCGGAAAACACGAGAGGAGTCTCCAGTTCGAACGCTCGCAGGAGTACGTTGCTCCGTTCAAGTATGCCGTCAAGATGGGCAACTCATCCTCAGATCAGATCTTTGCCGAACTGGCGGGGAAGAGCCGCGCTGCTATGGTCCAGTACACATTCGCGCCGTCTTCGGACGACAGCGCTCGCATTGGATCAGCATCTCCGCACGAAGCTCTGCAAGCGTCCATTGGCATCAACAATTCTGCTTCGAGGCCTTTCATTGGTATTCAAGCCTCGCGAGAACAATGGCGCGGTGCGGTACGCATCGACGCTCAAAGAGGCGAGATCTCGGGATACAACACCGAACGCATGGACTATCGGCTCGGTCCCAACGAGGCACCTGGCTTCCGAGGATACTACGTCTATCGATTCGAATATCAGCAGTCTGGCTCCGCAACATGGACGCTCGGCTTTCCTAGCGATGGCTTAGGCACAGCTCATACCAACTCTACTGGCATTGCGATGCATCCTGACGAACGGTCTCGATGGAATGAGCTCGGAGTCTACGCCTACGTGCGCTTCCCGGTCGACACCACACGAGTTCGAGTTCGCATGGGTCTCAGTCTCATCTCGGAAGAGCAAGCACGCTACAACCTCGACGTGGAACTGCCCGACGGTACCACGGTAGAAGATATTGTGGATGAACTCATCGATGCATGGAGCAGCAAGACGGATCGCATCCAGCTACAAGGCGGCACTGAAGAGATGAAACGCATCTTCCACACCGGGATCTTTCACGCGTCGCAGTACCCAGCTGAGCACGCAGAGCCGATACCGAACAGCAGCAGCAGCCATGGGAGCCAAGCAGATGGACAAATTCCTGTGATCGGTCACAACAAAGAGGACAAGCACAAGTATCACTACTACTCAGGATACACTGACAGCGTTCACAAGGTCAAAGACGGCCTCCAGCGCTACCAATCCTGGTCAATTTGGGATATCTACCGAGCTCAATGGAACTTCCTGATCCTGTTCGAGCCACAAAGAGTGGTGGACATGGTACGGTCGCTGCTCGACATCTACGACGAATCTGGCTTCCTGCCCATGTGGTCGACGCTGGCAGAAACCAACATCATGATCTCGACGCACGCCGACTCTCTGATCGCAGAGGCGGCGGTCAAGGGTGTCGAGGGATTCGACATGGAAAAGGCATGGGAAGCTGTTCACAAGGACGGCACAGTGCCACCCGAGAGGGAGTTTGATCTTCGATTTGAGGATCGCGAAGAGTACACGCCGCTCGAGGTGCGCGCTGGACTGACGTTCTACAACGATTCCGGCTATGTTCCGCTGGACGGCTGGTCTGAGTCTACATCTCGCACCCTTGACTATGCGTACGATGATCATGCGATTGGAGTGCTGGCTGACTTGCTGGGTAAACAGGCTAATGCCGAATTCTTCCACGGCCGCAGCAAAAACTATCGAAACGTCTTTGATCACGAGCAGGGCCTCATGGCGGCTCGGCTCAAGAATGGCACCTTCCTCGTGCAGCCGCTGCCAGACCCACGCGGACGCCAAGAAGGCTTCACCGAAGGCAACAGCTTCGACTACACGTTCGACGTGGTACAGGATGTGCCTGGGCTCGCACATCTAGTAGGAGGCCGCGAGAAATTGGTGGACTTGCTTGATCGACACTTTGGAGAGGGACACAACGACCAGTCCAACGAGCCATCGCATCACATCCCCTACCTCTACTCGCTCCTTGGGGATGCAGCCAGAACACAGCGACTGGTCCGAGACATCTCGCAGGAAGGCTTCAGCGACCAGCCCGACGGATACGCCGGCAACGAGGACTGCGGCCAGCAAAGCGCATGGTACATCTTTAGCGCTATGGGCATCTATCCGGTCAATCCTGTGTCGGGAGAGTATGTCGTCTCGTCGCCCTTCTTTGAGCGCATGGATATCACCATCCCGGGACGAGTTACTGACGGAATGCAGGGGGATGAGGTCAAGCTGCGCATCGAAGCGCCTGGATCCGACGACTGGAACGTCTACGTCGCCAACTTGACCGTCAATGGGCGGGTGATCGAGCAGCCGAAGCTGAAGTGGACAGACTTGATAGCAGGTGGGACGTGGAAGTTTGAACTTTCCAACAGGGCACAAGAGTGGGGCAACGACAAGTCTCTTCCGCCTCTCTTTGCATGATCCAACGGACCCCAATCCCTCGTCAATGGAATAGAATCGACATGAGCTGCTCTTGGTTGTGATTGTGCTTTCAGAGGCCGAGCGACTCCCCTTCGAAAGGCCGTAGCCGCGTTACATACGTACTGCAGTGACTAAGAAACATCTGCGGCCATAGAACCTTGAAAGCACCGCATCCCGTCCGATCTGCGAAGTTAAGCAATGTATCGCCTAGTCAGTACTGCGGTGGGGGACCACGCGGGAATCCTAGGTGCTGCAGTTCTTTTGTTTTTGTTCTTTTGTCATTGGCTCATTGGTATCAACATCGGCGTGGGATCCGAGGAAGAAGAGTTCGACCGGCTCAGCGTGGACGGCGGTGGTGTATTGCCGTGATGGGGAAGAAAATTCATGGAGCGATTCGAAGAAATGCACGTTGGTCGGTGCGTTGACGTTCAAACCGAGCCTGTTGCTTTCGAACACCATCGAGTCAGATCTTCATCTCACTTCACCACCATCACACTTTGGCTACACCAGGATCAAAATGTCATCCTCTCCTATCCCAGTCTGCGTGGTGGGCTTCGGCAACTCAGCCCGCACCTTCCACCTCCCCTTTGTTGCAGCGCTGCCTCAGCTCTTCACCCTTCACTCGATTCAACAGCGGCCTCGCACCGCCGCCAACGCTTCCTCTTCCCCCGATGCATCCAAGCTCTACCCCGACGTCACTGTTCTACCCGACTTTGACTCGGTCCTGACCAGCCTCCCCAAGAACGGCCTGATCATTGTCACCACGACCAACGACACCCACTTTCCCTTTGCCAAACGAGCGCTCGAAGCCGGCTTCAATGTCCTCGTCGAAAAGCCCGTCGCAACCAACGAGACGGACGTGCAGACGCTCATCGACCTGCAGAAGAAGACGGGCAAGCTGTGCGCCGTGTATCAGAACCGACGCTTCGATGGCGACTTCCTGACCATCCAAAGCCTTCTCGCCGACAAAGGCGCCGAACCGTCGGCTCTGGGAGTGCCCACCTACTTCGAATCGCGCTTCGACCGCTTCCGACCCTACGCCAAGGGAGGCTGGAGGGAAGAGGTAGATCCAGACTCCCAGGGCGGTGGTATGCTGTGGGATCTCGGTTCGCACCTCATCGACCAGGCTCTCTTCCTCTTTGGTCCTCCCGAAAGCGTCACCGGCTTCGTGCGGAACCAGCGCAGCCAGGGACCAGCTGCCGTCGACGATGACTGGCTCGCCATCCTTAACTACCCCTCTTCCGCGCCTCTGCCCCCTTCGTCGCCGGCATCCGGGTCGAAGATCGGCGGGCTGCGGGTATCACTCGGAGCAACCTGCCTGTCTTCGCACGTCGACGCCGAGCAGCCGCGTTTCCGCATCGAAGGCACTCGTGGAAGCTACGAGAAGCGCGGCACCGATCCACAGGAGAACCAGCTCAAACTCGGCTGGACCCCTTCCTCGCATCCGGAGGAGTTCGGTGTTTACGAGGACAAGGAGCCGGACAGTATCCGTCTGGGCAGGCTGACGACGATGGTGCGATCGGACGAGGATCTGTCTCTGCCGACTCCGGGTGCGGGGGCTGCGGCGCCGAAACAGCCCCAGCTGTCGGTGGCTAATATCCCGACGTTGCCAGGGAGGTACATTGATCTGTTTGCGAACGTGGCTGCGTGCATCAATGCGGCCAAGCAGGCCGAACAAGAGGGTGGAAGTGCGGCAGAGGCGGCGGCCAAAGTGTCGTTGGTGGGCGTGGAGAGGACGTTGAATGCGGTCAAGCTGATCAAGCTGATCCGGGAGAGCAGTAAGCAGGGCAAGACGCTGCAGTGGGCGTGAACCTAGACGCCGTCGAGAGAGATTTGGTCATGATCGCAATGCATATCTTGTCAACTGGGTATATGTGATGGTGCGTGACGGGTCGTGACAAAATCGTTCTTCGCTGCGTGACTTCAAGCGATCAGGCTTCTCCCTTGATCCGCTTCTTATACGCCTCTGGACTCTCAAACTTCTTGCCCAAACTCCACATGCCCACCTTGCTCCGTCTCGCCTTGGTCTCTGCACGCTCCAACGCATTCAACCCGGTCGTCGACTTTCTCCATACCTTTGCCCACCACGTCGCCTGTCCGTAATCCGCCCCTGCTGACCTGTACACCGTTGCCAGTCCGTGTTTGACCATGGCTAGCGATACGTTGGTTTTGCCAAAGATGTAGGGTGGGTTCCAGACGTATGGTGTGGCTACGAGGCGTTTGTACTGGTCGATGTGCGAGGGGTAGAGCCAGACGAGTTTCGACGATGCTTCGTTGGTGGTGCTCGAGTGATTGTTATTTGTGCTTCGAGAGAAGAAGGAGCTTTTTGGAGGCGTGAGGTTGTCCGGTGAAGAAGGCGACTGCACCATCGAGGTGAGGAACTGTTTGGCCTCTTTGGAGTAGGGCTGGGCCGGCTTCCCAAAGTGTGCGCTCTCGGGAGCATCAACGCCGGCTATTCGAACCGAAATCGTCTCCCTCACCAGCTTCGACTTGCCATCGTTTCCTCTTCTGCGGTTGGTCTTGGGCGGCCACGGATAGAACCAGTCTCGCAAATACGGCAGACCGGGAGTGTGGTGGAATCGAAACCCGTCCGCATCGCCCACGGTTACTACCCGGCCCACGAGGACTTTGCGATACCGGAGGACAGCAGGGGTCACGTATTCGGCGTTGGGTATGCGTCGGAAGTAGCGCCACCAGAGAACGGCGCAGAGCGAGGTCGTTGCGATACCGGCTACAGCTGCGCCTATTGGGTTCAAGAGCATCGTTCCGACGACGCCGGAGGACTGTTCGACTACGGAGCGTATTGTGATTCTCGCTTCGTGTAGTGGCGATATTGATGCTGCTGTTTCTGTTCGTGTAGGTGGCGGTGTTGTTGGGGTACAATCATCTTGGAAAAGGCTTGTCGAGGTCGAAGACGAAGCAAAACTCGATGCTGGCGGCGAGGCGGACGACGTTGGTATGCACTTGCTTGGAGCTGGGACCGGCCAGAGGGACAGCATGTCTGCTTTCGTTCTGGCTCCACAGCAGTCCGTCTACGTGGGTGTTGCGGCTATGGTCGTGTATGATCAAGGCTGAAGGGATGAAGGAAGGATAGCAACCTCCCGAGCTCTGATCAGAGAGTTGTGGAGTTTGCTTTCCAGAATCCACAAAAACACCTAAAATAACAACCAAAACCAACACCACAGCAAAGAAGCAGAGTGACGACAGAGACCAACACCTGCAGTCAACCACTTTGGCGCGTCACCTCGTGGGCCTGCATACACACAGCATCCTTAACCTGCTCGATGTGATCCGTCGCAGACTCACAAGCATCACATTCAATGTGCGGGGATGAGAGGATGGGAGAGCCGTCATGCGGATGCAACTGTATATATAGGATCTCTAACCAGGCACCGAGGAGCGGTCGCTAGTCTAGCTTCCTAGCGCCAGCCTTGGGGGGACCGTGAGTGCTCACCGAAAACGGCTCAAACGAAGGAGCTACATTCGCGGTGTTCGCATGCAATCCCACCTTCTCTCCGTCTCTCTTCTTCTGCTCCACCAGCGCCTTGTCGCCGTTCCAGTAGTACACCACCTGCGCTGCGATGACCGCATTGAACACGCCAGCCAGTCCGAACCCCCACAGCAGCAGCTTGTCGTCGGTCTCGGTCATCGTCGTAAAGATCCTAGCGATGGTGCCGAGCAGCTGGGCGAAGACGACAAAGCTGCTCAGCTGACCTCTGCTCTTTTCCTTGTACAGCTCTGCCATCTGGGGCACCTTGGATGCGAGCGAGATGGGGATGGTGCAAGCCTGCAGGAACGTTAGCGTCTGCGATGGGATGATGGAAGGAGTTGCCAGTGCGAGGGAGCCGATGCCCATCAGGCCGGCGGCGATGGTGATCTTGGTCGAGTGGGCTGCGGGTTCGACACGACCCGTTCGTGCGTCTGCCGTATACGCAATGACAAGCAGCAAGATGATCATGTTCTGCACCGTCAGGCTGGCATTCTCGCCGTACGTCGAGAAGGGAAGACGAGATCGAACCGCGTAGGCAAGCGAGATAGCATACGCCATCACCTCCAACGTATACATCAACAACGAGATACCGCGTGCGCTCCGATTGTTGACAATGTTGAGGATCTGCGGCACCTTCATGATGCTGCCAAAGACGACGATGCCCAGACCGAGCGCCTTGGAGATGGCATACTTGAGGCAGTGCGTCGAGCTGAGATCGACATTGTAGACGAGCGTCGTGTAGCACTCTTGCCCGATCAATGCGATGGCCGGCTGCTGGATGAACAGCGGCAGGCTGTGGGTCACCGACTGTATGGCTGACTGCATCGCTGCTCCGTTCTGAGTCGACTCGACGATGTGGTTAGTCGATGGTCTTGACGGCTAAGAGTCGATTGGTGGTGATGAAGAAGAGATGGCCAAAGCGTGCATGCGTTCCAGTCTGTGTCTCTCCCCCGCCTCTCACGCCCGCAGAAGATGACATTTTTAGCCAGAAAATCAGCAAAAAAAGAACAATAGCTTCTGTCGGTTTCGATCCGACGACCTTTGGGTTACACCGCTTTGCAGCGGAAAGGTAAATTTCCAATTTTTGGTATGAGCCCAACGCGCTACCTACTGCGCTAAGAAGCTGCTTTGCGTACTTGATTGCGTCGGCTATTGCGATTTTTTGGATCCATTCCCTAAGGCCTCGTCGCTAAAGGTCACCCGTGCAAAGAGTCGAGGTTCTTGTCACGTCACACTATGGCCTCTTCCCTTAACTCAGCTTCGCGGGCTAGATGTCAGCCGACCACGATGGTCAAAATCGAGAGCAGCCTCGTCTGCCTGGCTCTTTCTCTACAGGACCAATCTAGTGGCGATCGGATGAATGCCGCAGCAGCAATGGGCCAAAGCGCAGTGATGAGGGTGAAGCCACCTTCGCGTCAGGAACGCCGGCGGTCTTGGCTTGTCGCTGATCTTTCGTCGCTTTTCTCACTCGGTGACGGCGGACAGATGATCCCGTGACAGCAAAACAATGACTCAACTCTCCGCTAATGTCAACACCAGAGTCAGAAAGTCGCCGAGCAATGCGGCTGGCGGTGAATGCGAAGAAGACGCCGCAAGTCTCTAGACAGCCGGTCGATCGTCTAGGAAGATCATCGTTATTGCTAGGTGCTTCTAGCCAGGAACTTCTCAGTCACGATGGTACCTCCAAGGTTACCAGCCGAGACTGGCTGTAGAGCAAGCCTACACTGTCAAGCACAAAGCCAGCTCGTCGCACTGACATCCGTCGATCAGCTGCTGCGGCAAAGCTGATTCAAACCGACAAGGCCATGGTTTTTGAGACAACACTGCCTTGGCTACCTACTGACCTGCACGGAGACTTGACTCAGCTTCGAACAAGTGTCACTATAGCAGAGGTACCACGAGACAGGTGGCCGGATTGGTGCCTCGAGCGACCGACGCTGGCACTCTGAAGCCACACCACTGCTGCTACCGATATGGACGAAGCTCGGCACTTGGCGACGATGGTCTCGGCATGGAAGTGCAGACTCAGCAGCGAACAGACCATTCGAAAAGACCGCTCTGGCGACGCAGCGGGCAGTCCAGCGTTTGATACAGAGGTTCTCTAACGAGGACAGACGCACTCGGCCATCCACGACGAGCATGCAGCGTCGTTGCAGCGCAAGCTCACTTCGTCGAGCGTTTCGAAGAAGCTCCGCCGAGCAAGTCAGGGCAACTCGAAAGACATATAAGGAACGACCAGATCAGGCCTTCCCCCCTTTCCGTTTTCGTCCCTCACCCCTTCCACAGTCCAACAATTCGACGACACCTTCTCTCACTTGCAAACACTCTCTTCTCTTCGACACATCTCTCTGTGTTTTACTCTTCAAACTCTACTCTTCGATTCCTTTGCAATCATGACTCGCATCTCTTCCGCTCTGGTTTTCACCACGGCCTTGGCCATCATGGCCGCAGCTGTCCCCAACGCCTCCGCTGGCGTTCTTCCTACTCGCGATGTCGCCGAGCCCCAGGCCGGCGCTCAGGATCCCACCATCTTTCCTGTGATGGTTACCGACGCTGTCGATCAGTACCAGCCCACGAGCCCTCTGCGTGACGCTCCTCCCATGACGCCTATGGCGATTCGCGACGTCGACGATCAGAAGGCGGGCGACGCTTCGCACGATGACCACGCGGCTGACCAGTGGACTCCTGCAGGCGGCTGGGGTGGCGGCTGGGGTGGCAGCCGAGGCTGGTGCCCTTGGGGATCTCGTTGGAACTGGGATTCCGGTCGATGCCGCCGCTTTGGTTGGGGTGGTCGAGGTTGGGTCACCGAGCAGAACGAGCCGTGGATGCAGCCCATGAAGCGCGACGAACACGACAACAAGGCCGTCGAGGCCGCCGACGACTCTCACGCGGCTGAGCAGGTGCTTCCTCAGCCTTGCCCTCCTGGATACGTCTTTGATCCGTTCTTCCGACTTTGCATCTACGTCGGACTTGGCGCCAGGACCGGCCAGGGCTCCGCTCTCCAAACTCGTGACGCTGACGCCGATGCTCAGTGGGGCGGCGGACGTGGTGGCGGTGGTTGGGATGGCGGACGTGGTGGCGGTCGTTGGAATGGCGGACGTGGTGGCGGTGGCTGGGATGGCGGTCGCGGCGGCGGCGGTTGGGGCGGCTGGGGTGACCGCGAGGGCGGTGGCGGTGGCAGCTGGGGTGGTCGTGGTGGCGGCTATGGTGGCGGTGGTCGAGGCGGTGGTGGTCGCGGTGGCAGTGGCTACCTGGTCAACACTGAGGCTCAGGATGACTCTTAGGCGGTTCTCTACGCTAGCTCAGCGTCTCCAGGCTTGCTACTCGGGTCTTTCCGGCGCTTCCTTTGCATCTTCTCGACTTCACTCTTAGTTTTCGGCACCCCTTGCGCTCTCTTGATGTCGCAGCTCGGCTCACCACCTCTGCGCATCACATTTCTTCCTCCTTTTGTTTCTTAAGTGCCTCTATGATCCTCTGCGGTATGCGATCGGGCGCCGCTTTGCTGCTCTTGGGCACGATGCTCTTGCATCTTTTGTCACCGTTTTCCCCTTTTCCAATGCTCATTTCTTCTTCTTGCTTTTGCAGAGTGTCGCGGCTTGTGAGTGGTGATCTCGATCTTGAAGGCAGACCCAGACGCTTCCGTCGAATATGTGAATGAGATCTGATCGAGAGGGACGAGCGAGTAGCGTTCATCTCGAGGGATGGCGAGCAAGATGAGTCTGGGAGACTTGGCTGTGCGGTTGTCGTGACGCGTTGTTGCTGGTCCGCTGGCGAGGATTGTGTAGCTGGCGAAAATCGTTGTTCGGCGCAATGGATCCAATGTCGATTGACGCCTTCTTTTCCTCGAGATCACTTGCGAGTGAGCGATCGAGGTAAAGGCGTGAAGCACGTCCCGCTTCATTGCCGCACAGGCGTGCATGAAAAGATCCGAAGAAGAGTGCAGGAGCCAGGTGTCCGTGCGTGAGTTTGGCTCTTTGATCGTGTCGGCTTCATTCTGAGCGGAGATCGGCAAGGGCACGGTGCGAGAGCCCTTCATAGGGTCAGAGGATTCGAGTTCGTTCATCTCATCTCTGGGTAGGAGAGAGGCGTTGTCGTTGCGAGGGCGCAAAGTCGTTGCTAGCTACAAGAGCTCGGATCTCGCCTCCTCTTTCATGATATTTGGATTGATCAGGAACGAAGTCTGTCGAGCTGAGCGACATGATGTACTCCTATACCTGCTATGAAGATGGAGCTTGAGCCTCCTTGTACATGAGGTCTTGGGGCGTTCGTCGTATTGGATGAGGCGAGAGGACACCGCTTGATGAGCTTTCGTTCCTCTTGTTGAGCTATCGTTTGACAGGGAGGAAAACGTGAGATGCGAAAGTCACCGTCGAAGAGCTGTGTGGATACGGTAGCTTGGCAGCCTCAGCCCAAGGCCTGCACTCATCTGTATAAGTATCGGCCACCTCGAAGCAGCAATGATGGACTGACGACAACCACTCGCTCTCGTCCACTCTCTTCTCCAATTCCTTCCACAACAGAAACCCTTCTCAAAGATCTACATTCCTTGCCCCACTCGTACAGATCCCTTGCGTCAAGCAAAGCTTTTCTCGACATGACTCGATTGTCGTCTGCCCTCGTGGCGGGTGTCATGCTGGCCATGACCGGCGTGCTGGTCGCCCACCCGGCCTCCGCCAGCCCCGTCGCTCAGGACGGTATCAAGATCGAAGCTTCCACCGGCTACTTCAAGCGGGATCAGCCCGAGCCCGCTGTGGAGAAGCGTCTCGTCTCTGCCAGTGTCGGCGTTGGTGATGGTCCCGGCGGATGGGGCGGTTACCCTCCGTACGGCTACCCTCCATACGGCTACTACGGATACCCTTACGGCGGCTATCCTTACTGGAAGCGCGATTTCGCGGACGTCACGGAGGACAGCGATGCTCACACGCTCGAGAAGCGCAAGCTCGGTCTTCTCGATGGCCTGGGTGCTCATGCCGATGTCGGTGTGGGTGGCCTGGGTGGCGCCCACGTTGGAGTCGGTGTCGGTGGTCCTTTCGGCGGCTATCCTTATCCGCCGGGCCCTGGCTTCCCCGGTCCCCCTCCCCCTCCGTACGGTCCCCCGTATGGTCCTCCTTACGGACATCCTCATGGATGGTACCCTGGTAGACCCTATGGTGGACCAGACGGTGGTAACGGCGGTCCCCCCGGCTGGGGTGGCCCTGGTGGACCGGGTGGTCCCGGCGGAAGAGGTCCTTCAGGTGCTCCAGGTGCTCCAGGCAACGACAACCCTCCTTACGGCGGCTATCAGCATCACGGAGGACATGGTCCTTACCAAGGCAATGGTGGTTCTGGTGGTCCCGATGGTGCTAGCGGCCCTGGAGGCCCTTCCGGCAGCGGCTCTCGAGGTGGCCCAGATGGCTCTGGTGGTACTGACCGTGGCAATGGCGGTTCTGGTGGTCCCGGTGGTCCTAGCGGCCCTGGAGGCCCTTCCGGCAGCGGCTCTCGAGGTGGCCCTGGAGACACCTCTGGCGGCGGCTCTTCTCCTCCCTCATCCCCCGGTGGCAGCGGTGGACCAGGCGGACGAGGTGGACCGGGTGGATCCACTGGCGCAGGTGAACCCGCTGGACCAGGTGGACCAGGTGGCAATAGCGGTCACGGCGGTCACGGCGGATCTCAGCACTCCTCTCCCCCTCCTCCGCCGCCTGAGGGATACGGCAACCCTCCTGGCGGTTTCGGTGGCCCGAGTGCTCCTGCCGGTGGAAGTAACAGCCCCGGTCGCCATGGCGGTAGCGGTGGTGGCGATGGCGGAAATGGAGGCAATGGCGGTCACGGTGGTGCTGGCGGCCCTGGTCATGGTGACAGTCCTGGAGGCAGGGGTGGTAATGGCGGCGGTGGCGGTGCTGGCGGTGCTGGTGGTCCAGGAGGCGGCAATGGTGGTAATGGTGGTAATGGTGGCAATGGCGGCGCTGGAGGTCCTGGTGGAAGTAGCAAGCCCGGCGGCTGCCAGATCTGCGAGAACTAAGCCAAGTGGTTTGCTGTAGTCGTCGACGAGCTCAACATCCAACGTTGAAGTCTAGCGACGCTGCACGGTGTCTATTGTCCACGATGTCTTCCGTCCCTGCCTGTATCTGTTCTCATTCGTAGTCTCGTCAAACACTGTCTCTTCGTGTAATGCATCTTGTTCATTATCGACGCTGCTCCGTATGGTCGAGTATCAGATTGATTGCTGTTGAGGTTGACGAGGGGTCATCGATGAACTGACAGCCTGTTCAGGGTCCAAATTTGCTTGTTGGAGCGCTGAGTCGTGTGGACGTGGCTCGTGTGTTGGTCTCAGAAGCTTCTTTGCCTCAAATTTCTTCGCCTTCCCTCGACACACAACTTGCCCACCACTCTTCGCAGATAACTCCTTCAGCAACAGAACATGGCACGTCTCACAGAAGTCCACGACGGCTCTGACAGCGAGTCCGCCCGCGCCGGCACGACGATACGACCGGGACTGACGCAGGACGAGCAGGAGCAGATCCTCCACAAGTCCGGTCTCATCGAAAAGCTTGGTCTTCCCAAAGACTTTGTCACCATGGACGAGGCGCAAGCCCAGCTCGATGCGCTCAACCGATCCACCTCCAAACGCGGCAGCAGAGGAGCTGTGGACGTAGATGACGACGAGTCGGACGAAGACTACGGTGTAGCATCGGATCACGAGCTGGACGGCGACGATACGGCCAATCGATTGATGCAGGAGCAGGAGGCGACAGAGATGAGCCCGCGCGTAGAGGGCATCTTGGATCTGGTGATCTGGACCATGCCGTTTGGGTTCATGTACACGCTGTTGGACGTGCTAGTAAGGCAGCAGTACGGGGAGACGGTTGGGTTCTCGGATGAGGCTATGCGGTTGGCCCGGGCTCTTCCAGGTGAGCAAACATCTCCGACTCGCATGCCTTCGTCGACCAGCAGACAGAGGTTCTGACCGCTGATCTAAATTCGCTCTTTTCACCTCTATCTGCACAGTTTTAGCACTCTTCATCCACTACAGTGAGTCTCCTTTGCTGCCGTACGGCCGATCTTTGATGTGATCGACCTCAAAAGCTGACCTCGATCCCATTTCTTCACGCCGCCCGTCCTACACAGACCTCACTTCGAAGCGCCAAGCCTTGATACAAGGGCTACTGTTCGTCATCTGCTCTGCCTGCGGTTGTGCTCTTATCTACATCGTCAACAAGGTGAGTGCTTTCGACTTGATCCTCATTTTGATCCGATCGTCCGCTGACCAACGCTGTCTCGTTCGCATACTTCCTTCACGCAGTCGCCCTACGAAGTGGTCGTGCAGCGAGTGGCCCCGCTCGGCACACTGTGGATCTTCTCGGTGGTGCGGTTGGATCTGCTACCGGCATGCATCAGCTTGGCGATCACGGCCATGTTTGTCAAGCAGAGTCAGCTCAAGATCCTGTTCGATTAGCAGCGCCGCATAACAGCTTCGAAATCGTCAGCACTGCCTCTATCATCTACCCGTGTGATCGAGTGTGTCGATGAGCGCCCTCTTGGTACCATCGAAGTAGCATGGTGATGAGGAATTGGGATGGGGCTGAGCAATGGGTGGAAGCGACCCTTCGGCCAAGTCCGAGCAACCGCCCAAAAATTTCGGAAACTCCTCCGCAATCTGCTGTGTGTGGTCTGTGCCTCGCTATCACCTCTCCTCTCGTCTTCAACATCACCACCACCACCACGCTCTGCTATCACCTGCGTCAGCCCCTCGTCGAGCACCACCGCAATGTCCAAATCACCCATCACCTGCCACGTGCTCGACTCGACGCTCGGCAAACCCGCCGCCAACGTCCGTGTCCAGCTCGAAGCACTCTCACCGCTCAACTCGCAGTTCCACATCCTCGCCACGGGCGCCACCAACAGCGATGGTAGGTGTCCGGACCTGATGGCTGGTCAAAAGGCGGAAGAGGTGCTGGCGGCGAAGGGCGTGTATAAGATGACGTTCTATACGGGCGAGTACTTTGAGAAGGCGGGGCGGAGCACGTTTTATCCGCAGGTCGAGGTGAGTTGTCTCTCTTTACGAGGGTTCGAGAGGCTGACCGTCAAAGGGCAACGGTACTGACATGGGATTTGCGATTTCTTCCGACAGATTCTGTTCCAGCTCACAGAGAGCCCGGATCCACACTACCACATTCCGCTGCTGCTATCGCCGTTCTCGTATACCACCTACCGCGGTTCTTAGATGTATCATTGCAATGGGAAGAATCTCACGGCACTCACACAGCAGCCATCTGCGTCATCTTCGACGAGGTTTCTCATCCTTTTGATTCGACGTAAGATACAGGGTCGAGGGCGGGGGCGAGAGGGGAGAGGGTGAAGAAGAGGGACAAAACGAACGCGTGCGTCTAGTTCTTGACGGGGGTAGCGGCGGCGACTGGGGCGATGAGCTGTGTTTGAAGGCAGTCGATCAAAAGAAGGAGACATCAGTATCCTACGCTCACTCGGATCAAAGCTGTGCTTCGAACTTACAGCCTTGGTAATGTTGAACACCCTCTCCTTGGCCAAGAAGAGAATAGCCGCGGTGAGCACCGACTGCAGCAACTTGCTCGTGATACCCCTGTACAGACCCGCGATACCCTCCTTCTGCACAATCTCGGTCATCGCAGTCCAGATGTTCGTGCTCGCTCCCTTGCTGCTACCCGCATGCTGTCTGCTCTTAATCACGATCTGGGGATACGTCAGACCCGTAGCAAACAGCTTCGAAAGCGCACCTAGCCAGAAAAAGTCCCAGTCGCTCAGCGAGACTTTTCCACCGTTGGCCCTCGCAAGGCGCGTCTTGACAACCCAGTTCTTGAGCTGTTCAAAGGCGGTATACTGCAAAACGGGGTTGATGACGAGCACAAGTGCCGGTCCGAGTCCCTTCCACAGCGCAAGGGGACCTTCCTCGCGGACGATCTTCTGCATCGTCTGCAGGAAGCCGAGACGCTTGGTGGCAGCAGCTTTGGCTGCGGCGGAAGGATCGGCGACGCCAACACGCACGGTTTGACGCGTGTTGACGATCCATATGGGGTTGGTGGAGACGGTGGTGGCGGTGCCTGCGATGACACCGGCGAGGATGGATTCGAAGGTGGATAGGGCGCCGCCGTTGGCGATGGTGGCAGTGGCAGAGGTGGCTGCGGCTGCGGCGACTTTGGCCTTGGACTGGAGGATGCTCTCGCGGCATTTCTCGAAGAAGAAGTAGTAGACGCTAGTTATCCACCCCAGCAGCGCAAGCAATCCGAGGACGGAAAGAGTCAGTACAGCACGAACAAGCGCAGGCATAGGAGCTACGGGATGGGAGACTCACAAGTTGGTAACGCCGATACCGAGCAAACTAGAGCTGAGACCGGCATAGAGACCAGCGACACCCTCCTGCTGAAGAATCTTGAGCGCAGCCTTGACCATCGGCTCCTCGGGGTTCTTGGACGACTCGACAGCCGCACGTGTCGAGATACCCACGAGCGGATAGGTGGCCGTCATGGCGATCATGCCACCGACACCGCCGGCGCAAGCATGGATGAACGAGTCGTCAGACATGGTGATGTACGCGGGACCGAGGCTGGAGGTGTGAGTGGGGGCGGAGAGGTGTGTAGGATGAAGTTGGCAGTCGAGATGGATGCTGACAGCAGCTTCCGGAGTGATTAGGAACGCTCAAAAGCCGGTTGTGCGGGGAGGAGCGCAGAGCAAAAACGCGTCTCCGGCTGCACCGGGTGTGTGGAGAGCAACAGCAACAGCAGCAGCCCGCCCTTTGAAATTCGAGCGAGCGATATCACACAGCCGAGCGACTTTGAGTCCGACGCTTTTCAGCCGACACTTGCAAGGCCACATGCAACGCTCGGCTCGTCGTCTGGCCACACTTCTCATTATTGCTCTCTATCTTGCGTATTATCAAGAACGAGTGACAGGCACGCAAATGATGAGTAGCATCGAGAAACGGAAACGATCCATCGTTGATGATAGACGATGAGCATCCTGTGAGGATTACTGGTCCGGCTTTTTCAGGCTCATTTTTGAGCCGGACATGCATGCCATCCTACCGCGATGCTGAATGACCGAATTTTTGAGCACTACAGGCGTGAAAAGGCCCTCCTTCCACCTCGTTCGCACGAGCCGGATCGACTCTGTTCTCAGATCGGCTGCTCCCTCGACCAATTCTCCCGATGCATGTCTGAGGACCACACAAGCTCATCACAGACGTCCAAAGCAGGCCGTCTTCCACAGCTTGAATTGTCTTGGCATGCTACAAACCAATGCGATCCAAGAACATCTTTGCAAACCACTCAATCCCAGGCGTACCGGTCACCTCGTCGACCAATCCGATCTGCGACTCGTCCACCTCGTGCTTCGTACGATGCACCGGCACGTCCGGGTTCTCAATCACATGCAGCTGTTCTTCTGCATCCTCTGCGCGATTCCCACCGGTCTTCCTGCTGCTTCCGTTCCCATTGAACCTGCGATCGACCATACAGAAGCCTCGCGTGAGATCGCCCGACGTCTCGATCTGGAAGCGACGCGGTGTATGCGTCCACCCATTCCCACTGATCGACTCTGAGCTGGGCATGGGTGCAAAGATGGCGTGAGCGATGGCGAGAGGGTCGTGCGCTTGAAACAGATCGTGCTGGTCCGGGTGGAACTCTTCCGGTGCGACGAGGTTGTTAGTGAATGCACGAGGGTGTGTCAGGAATGTGCCGATATAGCGCTCCAGATGGCTCGCTGCTGCCGGTGCGTCTTGCTGTGTCTCGTAGGTGGCTTTGACGAGGCTTGAGTACGGCACTGTGTGGTCGGATGTGATGTCGAGAGCAAGCACTTGGATCGGCAACCTGCGTCCTCGAAGGGCAGGATGGCGCGGAGCCTCGTCGATCAGCACACGCACCGAGTACGGGTCTGCGTACCAGTTGAACTCGGCGACCGGCGAGGTGTTGCCTGGAACGTCGAATGCACCGCCCATGACCGAGATCGCCCCGACCTGGGCAAACGTCTCCGGGTCCTTCCGGAAGGCGGCAGCGAGGTTGGTGAGCGGTCCCAACGCCGCGATTCGTACCGAGTGAGGAGGGTGCTGTCGAATGGTCTCGAGGATGACGTCTGCTGCGTGCTTTTCCGTCGGTACGAATGGCGCTGCCGCCTCCTTTGGTACGGGGAAGGGATCGTCCGGTAGCCAGTGGACACCGGACAGACCATCGCGGCCGTGAAAGTAGGAGGCGGTGAGCATCTTGCCTTCCAACGGCGCCGTGGAGCCAGAAGCGACCACGATGGTTGATGCATCGGCGCTCATGTTGCGATAGCGATGCTTGACGGCATCCGGTGTCGACGTATCTGCGAGATGGCGTTGCAGGACAGCGCCTGTGCGGAGGACGTTTGCGTATGCGTGATCGAGTGTGGTATTGCCGAATGTCAAAGTGATGGCTTTGACGGCGACCTCGTCGGGGGAAGCCAGCGCGAGCAAGAGGGCAAGCACATCGTCGACGCCCGGATCCGTGTCGATGATCAGCGGTGTTGGTGCTGGTTTGGTGCTTGTCATGATCGTTCGAGCGGATCGTTGCTGCAGTGCGACTCGTTGGGCGAGATGGTGGAAGGGTGAAGAGGTTGCTAACGAGTACCTCGAACCGGTTCTCGATGTGTGAAGCAAGGACCGACTGAGCATAGACGAGGGTCGAGCCGAGTGCACGAAACGCCAGCCGCACGTCAAGATCATGCTGAGGATGTCGACCTTCCGAGCAGCCGTTCGTGGCCAAGTCGAACAGCAGCAGCAGGCCCCACCAACTTGATTGCCGGCTATTTGTTCGGGTCGTGCATCGTGCTCAGCGGAGTCTGGAGATAGCCGAGCAAGCCTTTTTGCTATCTCCCGATCTCTTACGACTCATACCTCGATCTGCCTGCTCATCTGGCTCGGAAAGAAATCACCGGAATTTCGAGCCAAAAATATCATATTGACGGTCTCGCAGATGACCGGAGAAGCGGCTTGCAGCCTTTGGAAAAGTTTCCATTTGTGTGACGCTGTGACGTGTGCAGGCCAACTGGCTCGGCTAGATGAATTTTGTCAAATGCCGCCGCACCAGCTTTGCACCACTCTGCTGCCAAATCAGCTGAGTTGCGTCAGTCGGTCGTCGACGTCGATCCTTTTTTTCTGGTTCGCTATCGGACGGTCATTGTGTGTCACTCTGACCTGAGTCTGGGTTGGCAGTTTTTGTACGAACCCCGCGGCCATTGGGCTTGCCGAAGCTTGTGATTGCTCGTGTGCGTTTGTGACGCCCCTCTCCTCTGAAAGGATTATGCGAGCTGAGCCCTGATTTATCCCACCTTTCCTTCCGACCACATCGATCAACACACATCGCATCCACATCGCCAAAAATGGTCTCGTTTTACGATCTCAAAGCCAAGAAGCCCAGCCAGGACGAATACGCCTTTGACCAGCTCAAGGGCAAGGTCGTCCTCGTCGTCAACACCGCTTCCAAGTGTGGCTACACTCCTCAGTTCGCCGAGCTCGAGGAGCTCAACAAGAAGTACGCCGACCAGGGCCTGCAGATTCTGGGATTCCCATGCAACCAGTTTGCCGGTCAGGATCCAGAAGGCGATGACAAGATTGGCGAGTTCTGCCAGCGTGTAAGTCCACACCTTCGTATGCTTTCGCGGAACGACGTTGATGATGCTGATCAGCTTGTATCTACGGATTGATGAACAGAACTACGGCGTCTCGTTCCCCATGATGGCCAAGTCCGACGTCAACGGCAGCAACACCAACGAGGTCTTCCAGTTCCTCAAGAAGCAGAAGGCCGGCATCCTCGGCACCGAGATGATCAGTAAGTTATCCTCCCTCCGACCCCTTCGACCCCTTCAAGGTCTTCTCGTCACACGCATACGTTGCTGACCTGATCCTCCTCCTCTTCTTTCGTCCTCTTTCGCTCCGCAGAGTGGAACTTCACCAAGTTCCTGGTCGACAAGGAGGGCAATGTCGTCGAGCGATACGGCTCCAACACCAAGCCCTCCGCCATCGCCCCCACCATCGAGAAGCTTCTCGCTCAGTAATGGTACTGCATCGCATGTCGCTAGACTCTGCACAACCGTCATATCTACATAACGGCTCATCGATATACCTCACTCAATTAGGCTCTGCTAATACCATGATTTTGCTCTGCACACATGCACCTCCCGCTCTGATCACGACTCGACACGCTGAAACGGGAGCGGAACACACATATACCGGCTGGGATCGGTCGACCTGGACACTTTCGCACAGACACGGATCAGACTGGGAGCGATTGAAAAGGAATGCATTGTCGGGCTAAGGATACTGGACATCACTGCTTTCCCGCATACACGCTCTCGGTATGCATCACCGCAACAATCTCCCTTACACTCTCGTTACTCGCCATCTGCACAGTCTGGATCGTCCCCTTGTTCGCAAACGCCGTCGCCGCGTGCAACCCCAGTGCGACGATCCACAATCCACAGATGCCCCAGAGCGTCCCTGCCTGGCTCATGTCCAGCTCCAACAGCGCCACGCCGTTCTTGTTAAACTGCGTCTGACTGGTCACGATCGAGCTTCCAGCCATGTAGCTGGCGATGGCGCTGCAGATAGCCTCAATGAAGCTTACGATTTGGAAAAATTGATCGCTGCCGAACACCAAATTGAACGCTTGGCCTCCGGTTAGGCCCATTGCTGCCACCGTCACCGCAGTCGAAGGGGGTTTAGACGAACCGGAATTGACGTTTTTGATCGAGGCGAGAGAGGATACGGCTACGGTCATGGAAAGTTTGTGTGCGGAGGCGGTGGCAGCGAGACCGGTGAGCATGTTTAGGACGCCTCGGACGTAGGTAGCGTTGTCGACCGAGATACGGGCGAAGCGAACGAGGATGAGCAGGATAATCACGCCAATCAGCGCAAGGATGCCTTGGATGTGAGAGGTGAACAGCGCCGCACTCGAGCTCGCCGGCGTTGACGGAGCACTGGGATCCGAAGCGTCATCCATAATCATGGCAAGACTCCGTCGTCCAGCTGTAGCGGAGAGCTCGTCGAGTGTTGGGCCTTTGGTTCGGGTTTTCAACCGACGATCGGCGACGACGCTGGCAGCGTTGAGGGTGTACTCGTCGTCAAAGCGGGCGGCAGGTTGGGAAGCGGCAGCGGCTGCTACGGCGAGACAGTACTTGCCACGACGAGAGGCGGCGAGGGATCGACCCCGAGATGGAATCTTGCCGCTCTCGATCCGCGTGTACTTGCCATTGCTGTCGGTGAACTTGGATGGCGATTTGACGGGGGAGAAGGTGAAGTTGGACATGATCGCTGCTATCGAAAGGGGGCGGGTCTAGTGAGACGGGTTTGGTGGTAGGTGACAGCGGTCTAGCTGTGGTAGTCGAAGGAGCGGTATGAAGCAATAAAGGAATGTGGTTTGTATAAAAGAATGTGTGTGTTCGCTGTATGAACGATGTGATATGAGTTGGGCAGACCGGACAGTGGTGGTGGAAGCGATGGACAGAGACGGTGCGAAGAACAGCAATCTCCTACAGGGACGAAGGCTGCTGCTTCCGGCAACCGTTCTACCACTCCACCATCTCCTGCTCACAGTGCAACACAGGGGACTGCTGAAACCTAATCGCGACACAACCACACACTCAAGCTCCCCCTCTCACCAGGCTCCTTGGCAGACGCCGGAGCGCAACTTCGCAGCGTCATCCATCCTCAACTCATGCCGAATTCTGCGTGCTTGCAGGTCGTTCTGAGCGCTGCCGGCAACGTGAGCTGTCGACGAGCGCAAGCGACCCTCTCGCACCTGCCTGAAAAGGCAACGGCGGGTGAGAGAGCTAGAGAATGCTTCAACAACGAGTCCAAAATAATTCACCGGACCCCCTGTTTCGTGCCTGGGAAGCAACATGGCGGAGCTCTAAATTCACCGGTCTGGCAGCGTGCTGGAGAAGCGATCTTCAGACAACACCTCTCGCCAAGCTTTGCCTTTCAGCTGTGACATTTTCGTGCCTCTATTTCGAGATGGACTTTTCTGATTTCTCGCTGTTCCAGAAACTATCTAGGTCTACGCTATGCCTCGATCCAGTCACCGGGCAACTTGCAAATGGCCACACCACGCTCCTCGTACGCCCCAGCAACGTACAGCAGCTTCCTCCCTATATCCACCGCCAACCCGGTCGGCGCCGTCGGCAGGAACCCTCTCCTCCTCGCCTCCTCTTCGCTCCTACCCTCGATCTCGGCCTTGCTCTCCTGGGGACTCTTGAACACGTTAAACGTGTGAAACTCTTTTCTCAGGAAAACACCTTTCTGCTTCTTGAGTTTGAGCTTCTCCTTCTCCCACGGGTGCGCTACGACGCTGCCAAAGTGTCGGAAGACGTAGGTGGTCTGGTCGATTTTCCCCGCCGGCCTCGGTGGACGGTCTGAACTCGACAGAGCCGGGGAGGTAGTGGGTAGTCCGAGACGTCGTCGTCGTTCATCGCGCTGTGAAGCGATCCAATTCTCCACGGATCGAGTGGAAGGGTTGCCCGCGGTCCATGTTCGACCGTGTTCGTCGACCACCAGCGCACACACCGGCGTCTCGTGGTCCACGGCGAAGAACTGCACAAAGCTGGGCGTGTAGGTCTTGTACTTGCGCAAGAGGTTGTTCGGCTTGCCGTCCGGGGTGGTGGAGACGTGGAGGACGTTGTGGTCGCGAATGCCGCCGGCGATGCCACGTACCCAGTGCTGCTCCCACTCCTGCACGCGGGTTGAGTCTGCGCCGAGGGAGGGGATGTAAAGCGCGGTAGCGGACGAGTTGGAGCCTGCCGCCTTACCACCACCGTCCCAAGCCTGGATCAGCGGTGGGAAGCCTTCCCACTGTTCCGGATCGGTTCCATCAAGTCGAACGGAGAGCGTCTTGTTGATCGATGAGTGGTGGAGGAACACTTTGCGCGTGAGAGGTTCGAGGCTGGGCGAGTACTGCGAGAGGAAGTTGGATGCTACGGGTTGCCAAACTGCTGAGAACAGGGCAGAGCCTTGCTTTGACGCCGGCTGCTTGCTTCGATCGGGCAGCGAGGTGACGAAGAAGCTCGGGATGCGGATAGATCTGCTCGCCTTCGACTCGATATCGTCGTGCTGGAACCCGGCAAGGTTGTCCGGGTTGTCCCTGATGTGTCGCGGCTCGGGGTAATCGCGGTTGAACGGCTGCGAGTACTGCTCTTCGAAAATGGCGATGCGGAAGGGATCCACTTTGAACGGCGTGTCCATGTCGACGTGGACACCCGTCAGCGCCTCGCCCTCGACGCGCTTGAGCCAGCGCAGAGTCGCACGGTCCTTGCCACCGACCTTGTCGAGATCGTGGACAAAGATATCGACTACACCGGGACGGTCCGCATACGGCTTGTTGGCGACAAGCACGAGATTTGCAGGAGGTTCGGGTCGAGGCTCGACACCCTCATCGACCTCCTCGACGAAGTACGGGTGCGATGCGGTGACTGCGATGCCCAGAGGATGGAAGGTGGTCAACAGGTCGGCGGGTGCCTTGATCGGGTACTCGGGGGGCGGCGTCGAGATGTACAGCTTGCGAGCCAGGCCTCGTTTGTGTGTATCCCAGGCCCAGATACCGGGAGTTCCTTGCTCCGAGGCGAGCTTGTCGCTATCATCCTCAAAGATGCCGGCTCGAGCGTCCCACGTGAGGCGGGTGGGATCGCAGCTGAGATACGCCATGCCCGTGCGTCGGTCCAGGACGACGTCCTCGCAGAAGGATGGTTCGACGGCTGCGGCTGGCTCGTGTGGCAATCGTGTCGAGAGCGGGTGACAGTGCTCGAGATTGAGCAGGTGGTTGGTGCTGAGTGCCGTCGCATCGAGCACATCGCCGTGAAGCTTGAGGTGATTCTTGTAGGGGAAGTACGACGTTATCGAGAGCAGACCGGCTGCTATCGACGAGACAAGGAGCGGCACCAGCATCGTGCTCTGTCTCAACTGAGGGGCTGGAGTCGAGGTGATGGTAGGAAAGGAAGCAGGACAAGTGAGTCTCCCTGGTTGAGGAGCTTGAATGCAGCGTTGCTGTCGTCTGATTGGCGCACTCGACCTTATCCCCTTTACCCCGCTGATACCAGTCGCAAGTCAGTGTCGACAGAAGACACTCTTCGTTGCCGGAGAAAGGACTTGCCGTCGGCACGGCCAAACCACCTCTTCGTGGCCATGTAGAGAGAGAGAGAGGCAAACGAGCTTAATTTCCTGCAATCTTTCGGAAGACTGTCGACCGTGTGCTCGTCGCTTTTTTTGCGGCACGAAAGTGTGAGATCGTCAATTGCTTCTCGATGTGCTTTTTCCGGCTCGAGCGATAAGATAGCGGAACGGCCAAAATGTCGTGTGAGCGGAAGAATGACCGGCTCAACTCGCCAAGAAGAAAATTTGTCTGTGCGAAGACAGACCACTTCTTTCCTTGCTCCTCGCCATCATCAGCTGTGCGACAACAGGTTAAACCGACTTTGACAACGGCAATCGACAATGACAGGATCAATCGATCAAAGCGCACTCGAAGCGCTCCTCGACTCGTCTCGCATCGGCATCCTGGACGGTGGACTGGCGACCTACCTCGAAGACGGTCTCAACTTTGATCTCTCCAAAGGTCCACTGTGGAGCGCACGACTGCTCGACGAGAAAGAGCCCGACGTCAGCAACGGCAAGGGTCAAAAGGGGATCTTCGACGCGCATCTCCACTATCTGCAAGCCGGTGCTGGCATCATCGGCACTGCCACCTACCAGGCCTCGCTCGAGTCGTTTGCAAGGGCTAACTACGATCAAGTTTCAGCGTCGCACCTCATGTCGAAGGCGGTCGATCTGGCATGTCAAGCGAAGCAACACCACAACGGAAGCAGCTCCGGTGCGTCGAGCTCGACGGCCCAACCGGTGATCAGTCTAAGCCTGGGTCCGTATGGCGGCATGCTCAGCAACGGAGCTGAATACACGGGCGACTATCGACGAACTTTCCTTCCAGAAACAGATCAGCAACGCGAACAGCAACCTTCGCTGGAAGATATGGCGGCTTTCCATCAGCGACGCGTCGAGGCGTTTATTGCGCAGCCGAGCTGGAAAGAAGTAGGTGTTTTGGCGGTGGAGACCGTGCCTCGAGCGGACGAGGCGTTGGCTTTCAGGATGGCGTTGGAGAACATCGCGAGGAGCCACCAAGTGCGAGGCAAGCCTTTGGAGATGAAGCCCGTCTACATCAGCATGGCGTTCCCTGACGACCGCCGTCTTCCATGGCCACCTCTTGGTAGCTCCACCATCGACAAGGAGGGGGATGTCGACATGGACGAGGACGACGACACCGAAGACGACGCATCAGAAGAAGGTGCAGTACAAGAAGAGATGAACTGGCTCGTGCAACTCGTCACAGATACCACGGTACAAGGCCAAGACTCGCTCTGGCCCGTCAGCGGCATCGGCATCAACTGCACCAAGCCTTACCTGCTGCCGAAGCTTACCGAGCGCATGTCGTCCTCACTTGTCACGCTCAATCGCTCGACCAGCGAAGGTGGCATCAACCTCGAACAACGAAGGAGCGCGGCGGGACTGCAGAAGCCTCTGCTGTTCCTCTACCCGGATGGCGGACTGGTCTACGACGCCGTGAGGAAGATCTGGCTCACACCGTCCAACGCAGGTGATCTCGGAGGCGACAATTCGGCAACATCATGGGCGTCGAACCTGATGAGGCTGGCAAAGAGGATCACATCGGGAGCCGATGTCAATCTGCCAGATGTATGGAGAGGCGTGTTTGTGGGAGGATGCTGCAAGAGCGGCACGGACGAGATTCGTGCCCTTTGCCAGTGTCGTTTGGCCTAAGCTTGAATGCAACACTTTACAGATCCAACTCGGTGTGATCAGCAGAGGCTAAGCTGGTGAAACGAATGTGATGTTTCGAGGATGAACGGGATCGGATCGTCCAGGTCAAGACCAGGCGTCGATAGAGCTGATTCCACGTGATAGACTGTGCACCACGCTCAGTTGGACGCGTATGATGGACACCAAATAGCGCGTTTCTCCGCTCGAGCTGGAGCAACGGCTCGTCTCGGAGAGAATCAACCCAGCCAGCTGCGAGCTCGTTGATTCTATCTCCGCATTTACCGCCCAAGCCGCCGGAAGCCAGCCAGTCTGTTCGAAAATCGGTCGATGGAACGATCACCGACGTCGTCGGATTGACCGTTGACCGATGCGAGCACCGAGAGACAGATCGACGAGCATGCATGTAGCATTCTTGGAAGGAATCATTCGGTCAATTATGATATTCTCGAGGATTTTCGTGTTGTTCATCGCGACGTCGATCAGAAAGACCATCTCCTGGATCGAGCTCCACCTCAGCTTGCTGCGATGGTCGCTGACCAGCTGACTGGATGTCGAGAGCGCTCCGTGAGCAAGGGATATAACGTCGACGGCCGACTTGATGATAGCAAATGCTCTTCGATGCGTCTTCGTCTGCTATCTTAGGTCAGGAACACACGAAGGTGTGGTGCGATGCACGGTGCAAATCACATGCTAAGCAACAACAAACAAACACGCAACTCTACAGCAGCACACCAGCAGCAGCAGAGATAGAAATTCATTTTTGATTTTCGAAAACACAATTCCAGGCACGCACTTGCGACGAGCGACATGTCGCATCCCACTGTGACTGCTGCGACATGGCAGCCTTGTCTTGGGTCCAACGTTGCCCCGCTGCGAACCCGCTTTGCCACTCTTATCCGGCCCTGTTCGACAGCCACTTCGCTTGCCTGCTGGTTTGCGCGTCTGTTGTTCAGATGTCCCGACGAAACTGCGACGTCTCAGCTTCGCCGTACCTGCTGCTGAGCGGGTTCTTCCGTTCAGAAAGATTCTTCGCTCTACCCCTGTGCAACCCCCTGCGTGCTGTGTCCAATTTGATGGTCCGAAACAAAACCGGGAGCGTGATTTCGAACAGCGACCAGGGCGGATCCTGAAAGGTGCATCTCTCAACGGATCGTGCCCTGAGCCTCTAAATTGAACCCCCACCGCAGGCCAATGATCGTCCTCACCTGCATCAACCTCTTCGTCCTCGAGCCTCTGACGAGACACCCTCACCGGCAAAATCATCGGTGGAAGTTGACCTTTACCACTCAGCGGTCCAACCGGGTTTTTTCTTTTTCCCTTTCAGACCCTGAAACAATGCACAGTCTCAGACTTGGCGTTGGTCTCCGCTCTTCCTTCGCCTAGGAACGGATCGATCTTGTCCTCTTGGCGCAAACGTGTTGTGTGTGGGTGGTGCGTCCCGCTCCCTCTCATCCAACGCCCACATTGGCTCGAGACAACAGTCATAAACCCAGTGCAACGTTGTCCTAGGCGACCGGCGGGACGTGCGAAACCCATTTGGTTCCCACGACATGGTACGCCAAGCCCCGTTCGCTCATTCTACGGGGTCCCGACCCTCGCCTCACGATGAATCCGTCCTGCGCGATGAGGTTGTGCAAAGGTCAAGGACCCACCTGACCTGATTGCGGTGGGTGCGTCGGTGGCGATCGGTCCCCGTGGTGGTTTCCTCCCACCAGCCTAGTGACCCTGTCGCTGCTCTGGTGTCGGACGTTCCCACCCCTTCAGTGGGAGATGGCTGTGATTGCATTTCAGTAGACAAGGCTGTCGTTCTTGCTGAGATACTCCGTGACGGGTGAGAGACGTCAAGGCGGAGTTACCTTGCCCAGCGCTGAGCTGTCTCACTTGGGTCTGATGTTGACGGCTTCCGTGCAGAAATGAGCAGGGTCGCCCCGTCTTGAAGCCCCGCCGCCCTGACCTGAGAAGGTCCCCGTCCTCATCGGATGGGCTATATTACTCCGCCCTTTGTACGGACTCCCCTCTCCACTACCCATCCCCTTCCTCTTCTGCTCTCGGCACCTACAAACTTCTTCCTCACCATCCTTCTATCCATCCACCATCTCTTCTCCCTCGCCGTAGATAGCACCTCCAAGATGCGCTTCACCACCCTCCTCGCAGCAGGCGCTGCTCTCTCAGCAGCCCTACTCGCCCCCGTCACCGCTTCGCCCACCGCAATGAGCACCATCCCAGACCACATCTCCGAGAGCGTCCGTCGCGAGCTCGCAGCTCTCCCCGCGGACCAGTACACCCTCCACGAACGCAATGCCGGTCCCTCTCACAAGCTCAGCAAGCGAGCCGCGCAGATCAACGGTGTCCAAACCACCTGCCGAGGCGACCGATGTCTCTCGATGACCTTCGACGATGGTCCCTACATTTACGAGCAGAAGATCGTCGACACTTTGGGCAACAATGGCAACCAAAAAGCAACGTTCTTTGTCAACGGCAACAACTACCGCTGCATCTACGACGATGCTTCCGTGCGAGCGTTGCGATACGCCTACGAGCGAGGACACGAGATCTGCTCGCACACCTGGAGCCATCCCAATATTGCCAGCCTCAACAACCAGCAGTTGGACCGACAGGTTCAGCTGGTCGAGGATGCGCTTTGGAAGATCCTCGGTGTTGTCCCTGCCTGTTTCCGTGCACCGTACGGCAGCATTCGAGACGACCAGGTGAGGTACTTGAACGACAGGTGGGGCGTGGTTGTGGTCGGCTGGAACCGCGACACGAACGATGCCAACGGTGCCGGTGTCCAGGCAGGTCTCAACGTGTACAGGAACCTCAAGGCGCCCACCAAGGCGATTGTGCTCAACCACGAGACTGTTCCCGGTACCGCCAACACGGTCATCCCGCAAGCCGTCAACATTGTCCGACAGAACGGCTATGTTGGCAGCAGAACCGTTGCTAGCACCCTCTTCTACAACCCATACAAGGTCACCGGTCGATACGGTAACAGGGACGGCTCTTGGACCTGCGCGGGCAAGCCTCAGCCTGGTGCCAACTAGAGCGTCACGGCGTCTTCTTTGTTTCTGATCTGTCTCACGGCTCTTTCTAGATGGCCGTTACTATCTCTTTCATCATCTCCGCCACGGCTTGAGCAAGATTCTGCTCGCCGACGTTGTCACTGCATAGACCGCTCCATTGTTGATGCATCTAATCCAGTCAAGCTCAACCTCGCTCCTTTATCCAAACGGACCGTCTTTCAACCGTCTGCTTTGAGCCTCGACGTGTCTTCCTTATCATTGAGTCGAACGTGTACATGAGAGTGAAATTTCGATCTTGCCGCTTTCACCAGATCCAAGCAGTAGGCTTGTTGATGTACGACGCATACTGCAGGTACATCGCCGTGAGACTCGAAGCTGAGAAGTCAGAAGGAGAGCAAGTCAGTCTCATGCGCGATCTCTCGAGCCGAGTCGAGCAAGGAGCACTTACAAGCTACGATCAGCGGGCTGATCATTCCAGGACCCATCTTTGCGGTCTTGTAGACGAAAGTTTCGGAGACAAAGTGGACTAGTGCGATGACGAAGGACCACATGCACAGCTCGTAGGCTCTGTTGGGGCGAATACAGAGATGGCTGGTATCAGCGCATCGAGGATCAATGTCGAGGTGGCGCACGGCCTACTCACACTTTGTCGTTGATGTTGTAAGCAGCGTAGGCTCTGATGATGGCCGAAGTGATGTTCCACACGCCGAACAGACGTGCGGACAGCGGGGTGACTGTTCAATAGACAGATCGATGGGGAGTCAGTTGAGTCTGCGGCCCTCCGTCGTAAACAAGAGAGATGTCCTCACTCTGAGCACCACCCGCTGAGTAGACCTTGGCACTAGCACGAGGGTTGAAGAAGTTGGTGGCGCCATTGAGCGTGGCCATGGTAGCGACCACGAGCAGCCAACGTGGGAGCAGACCGTCCGGAATCCCTACACACCGAATCGATCGAGGCGAGACACAGAGATGGAACAAAAGTCAGCGTTCAGCTTCATAATCAGTCGCGTTATTATCGTATGGACACCTACAAGCACTGACCGACATGATGCGATTGTGTTCTTGTCAAGATGATGAGGATGCGGAGAGGAAAGGAGCGGCGCTGGTGCGAAAGATGTGGGTGCTTCGACGCACGGATCGTCACCTCGGAACGCGGAAATGGTTTGACAGCTCTTCTGAATTCAGGGTCCAATAAGGTGCGCATTCATTTCAGCATTCAACCTTTCTCAACATGGACGCCACCCTCAATCACCAAGGTTGCCTTTCTGAAGTCACAAACCTTGTTGACGCTCTTTGACTTGTCACAGGGAATGTTCGATCCCGCACGGATGCGCTCGGCGTCGAGTCGGAACCTGGTCGGCTGATTGAATGCGCGACCAACGTATCTTCGCGGCCTCAACATCCGCTACCAATCCGCACTACCACCACTGCCATCACTACTCCCACCGCAACATCATCTTTGTCAACGTGGTTACCAGATCCAACACTGGCGCGAGAGATCGGTAATGATGTCTGGCATGCTAACCAGCATCTCCATGGCGGACGTCATCGACCCCATCACAGCGGTGCTGCATATACCCAAGATGATCCGCCAGGACGAATACGGTTACCGCACCACTGTCGACGGAAAGGAGGTCACCCCGCTCACCATCATCCCGCTCAATGAGCCGTTCAAGATCTCAAGATCAGGCAGCCCGTCGTTCGTCTTGAAGCGCTTTCGCGAAGGCTACTACGTCTGCTCGTGCCCGGCATGGAAGTTCAGCACGGAGCGCGACAAGATGCGAAAGACCTGCTCTCATCTCAAGGACATCCTTGGAGAGCAATACGAAGCTGATCGCATCGCTCTCGCAAAGGAAGCCAAGAGTACGGTCTTTGAGCACACTAAATTCCGCAGAACGACATCTGATGGCCATCATGCGAGGCATACGCACGCTAAGGGCTTACTAGATGACCACTTTCGACAGCTGTCGCAGAGCGAAAGTCAGCTCGACGTCCCCACTTCAAGCGGCCCCGCAAAGACGTCAGACCCTATTCCCGCTTCAGCTATAGGGTCCAGCAAGAGTCCGGTCGACGCTGCGTCCAATTCCAAGCGCAACCTTGTTCTAACCACTTCGAAGTCCAGTCCTGCGCTGACGAAGGGAGCGCAGGCCAGCAGCGATACGGAGACCGAGGACGAGATGATCCTTGACTCACAGCCGGGTCTGTCTCGCACGGTTCAACCTGCAGCATCGACTTCAGCTCGGGCAGGTCCCTCGACCTTCACGGGCAAGTCTCGACCGGCCAATGATGACAGCGATGAGAATGAATACGGTTTGGACCCCGATGACGTGCAGCTCTCCCCGTCCAAACGCGCCCGGCGTGATAGACGTACCGCTGTAGATGACGATGATAAGGTGAGACCAAGATCCCTCCTTGCACTCCCCTTGCACTTTGCTCCACTTTGCCTCCACTTCGACTAACTCCCAACACCTCCTCTTTCCGTTTGCGACTCGATTCCAGGTGTCCCTGCTACTGGCAAAGCCATGGCTGCTCGACCCCGATCCTTCAAAGCCTCGGTCCAAGGCGATGGATCCTACCGGCTGGTGGATCAGCGAAAAGCTTGACGGTGTACGTGCCTTCTGGGACGGCCAGAGGCTCTACTCACGCCAGAAGATCGAGTGGAACGCGCCGTCGTGGTGGAAGAATCGTAAGTGCGACCAATTCCTTTTCCACTCGCGATTAGGATCACCGCTGACTTCCAAAATGAACGTGTATCGCCTATCAGGACTGCCGAAAGACATCACTCTAGACGGAGAACTTTGGATGGCGCGAGGAACGTTCGACCAGACCTCGCAAATTTGCCGCACAACTGTAAGATTGGGCCGCCTGCGTACCTTCACCCACTTTCTGGACCGGGACTCGATGGAGCGACAGTGGCTCCGAGAACAGGCCGGCGGTCGGCTGGCTAGTCAGGATCGTGTCCGCGACGAAAGATTGGCGCTGTCTTTGCTCCCTCCCTCTGCAGGGCGACTGCACGAGGTGAATGCGACGGGACCGCAGCCGGCCAGCTCCACCACATCCACTTCTGCATGGAAGGCATGGAAGCGATCTGCGTCACAAGCTCTCTCGGACCACAGCAGCCGGAAGCGACGACTACGGTCTCCGTCGTCTGGATCTCCCCGCTTCGGTGCCGCGAGGATGTTCTTGCGCACATTGTTTGAACGCAGCTCAGTCGCCCAGGGACACCCGATCTCGATTGCGTCCCAGCGTCGTCGACCCGCCGCTCTTCTGCGCTGTGCACGATGCGGCAAGATTGTCAAGCGCAGAAAGGGCAGTGATCCTCGCCCGGCTGAAGAGGAGAGGACGAATGCTGATCGGCTTCTTTCTGTACCTCCTTTGCCTTCTGTGCCCGCATCAACGTCACGGCCACCGCACTTGTACTCGACGATCAACACCTCCATCTCGGGACTCTCCGCTCGAACCATACCATCCGCCTATACCCACGTCTGTCGACGCAAATCAAAGAGCTCGAATGAGTGGAACCGCATCAAGTTTATGGTAAGTGGAACTGAAAGATGGGCTGGCGAAGGGAAGAGACCTCTTACTGATGCACCTGCTTTGTCTCTGTTCAGATCTTTGATTCTCCCTCGATGGGATCCAGGCCCGTCGAAGAACGATGGGTTGAGATCGAGGCACGATTCGGATCCACCGACGGGCTTGACATTGATGCTCTAGAAGGGCCTCAGATCAAGCTCGTCAAGCACATCAAGTGCGAAGGTCGCTCGCATCTCGTCGAGCTCATGGAGGCCGTCGAGCTTAAAGGCGGTGAAGGGTTAGTACTCTGCCACGACAGGATATTGGCGCGCCGAGAACATTCACTGACGTTGAACCTTTGATGCTGCTTCAGATTGATGCTTCGTCAACCCGGCTCAAAGTACGAAGGCAAACGCGGCAACACGCTCTTCAAGCTGAAGAACTGGTACGACGCCGAGGCCGAGGTCATCGGCTACGCGGACGGCACCGGCCGACATGAAGGGCGCACTGGCTCGCTGGTCGCCCGTATGGCGTGTGGCACCGTCTTCCGAGTCGGTACCGGCATGTCGGATGCTCAGCGAGATAATCCGCCGCCGATCGGAAGCATCATCAACTACCGCTTCTTCGAGCTCAGCGAGGACGGCTATCCACGCTTTCCCGCTTTTCGTGGTGTTGCTAGGGACAAGAGCAAGCCTAAGGATGCGATTGTGCGGCCCCGAGCAGGTGCTGTCCGAGCCGCTGTCGAGGACGGCTCATCGCCATGACGCAGCAGCGTCCTCCATATACAGCATCAAGAACGGTCTTACGATTCTCATCATCATGTCCATTTCAGGATCTCGAGTGAGCGAAAACGTCACCGTGAAACGAGCCGGGCTACAAGGTGTGGAGGTGAAGGCCGTGAGCCGCTGCGGTGTGACTGCATCTTCAGGGACCTGATGCATGAAACCCACACGCTTGTGCGCCCATTTTTAGCGGACGCTTGGCAGTGAGAAATTCGGCGGGGAAGTGCAGATCCGGTCAATGACCGCCGCCGGGCTGATCCTTTCCCTGTCCTCCTGTCAGCATGACGCCTCGGCATCCTTCCCCACCCTCATCCACGGTCCTCTCATCCTAGACACACCATTGACGCTCCTCTCGCTGCTCCGTCTACCAGCCCGGCATCGTAGAGACACATCCCGACCGAATAGACACGCTGCTCCAGGATCCATGAGCGACACAAGATAGATAGCTCGCAATGACCATCACCACGGCGGGCGTAGCCGTCCACCTGGCCCCGACCGTCACCAAGACATTCTTCAAGCACTACTACAAGAAGGCCAAACGTTCGGTCAAAGGTCGTTCGAGCTCGCGCAACGATGCCTCGGACCCTCACAACCGACAAAAGGCCACCGACGAGTTCATGTTTGATGAGGCGTTCAACATTGTCAAAGCCTTCATCGAGATTGGCACCAGCGACACGGTGGAGGCCATCCAGGACTTTACGGATGCACCTGCTCCTCCGATCCCGTGGGCGACGACGCTGCCGGTGATGATACCGATGGAGAGCTGCGATGAGGCTGCTAAGCTGATCGTAGAGCATCTCGGGCCGCAGGATCTAGCCAAATTGGTCGGCGGAGAAAAGTGGTGGCAGATGAGGCCCCTGCCAGGAGTACAAGGGGAGTGGATTGCCATGTCGAACGACTGGAAGAAGATGCGGACTATGGAGAAACGTACAGAACAGGATGAGGTAGACGACGGCAAGAGGAAGAATAAGACTGCCACGGTCTCGGCCAAGAAGCACCGGCGACGAAGGGACAAGCGACACGAACGAGCGCTGTCAGAGATCCGAGCCATGCGACAGAAGACCGAATCAGCCCTCAAGCGACGTTCGCAATCCTTCAAGAAATCCCCGCAGGAAGCGAAGGGCCAAGAAACCGCTGCGACGCAAACGGACCCCGACAACGCCGCAACCCCCGTAGACGAAGGACACGTTCCCTCGCCGAAGTTTGACGCTGCCGCTGAAGCGACCACCGATGACGAGACTCACAACCACGACGCAGAGACCGAAGAGCTCGACCGCCTCCAACGTGTCATGCTCTACTTCCACGGCGGTGGATACTACTTTGGCTCGCTCGCCACCCATCGCTACCAGATTGTCCGCTACGCCCGCAAGTTCGGAGGCAAATGCTTCGCTCCCATCTACCGCAAGGCGCCACAGTATCCTTGGCCTTGTGCGCTGCAAGATGCCGTCGCTTCTTACCTCTATCTGCTCTACCCGCCGAAGGGCGCCAAGCACAAGCCGGTGGATCCTAAGAAGCTCGTCATTGCGGGCGACAGTGCGGGAGGCGGCCTGACGCTGGCGCTTTTGACGGTGATCAGAGACATGGGTCTGCCAGCGCCAGCGGGTGCAGTGCTTATCTCACCGTGGTGCGACATGACGCACTCCTTTCCGTCGATCTTGCAGAACACCGCAACGGACATTATCCCGCCGTACGGGTTCATTCACAAGCCATCGACGCTGTGGCCGATCAACGCTACGAAGCCGGTAAAGGAGGAGAACGAGGAGGCGACGAAAGACGAGGACGAGCAGCCCAGGAGGAGAGTGCCCGTGGGCGTCGACGAAGAAGGCACGACCAAGGACGATTCGGATGCCGAGCCAGCGGCTCGCAAGAGCACGGACGGCGGCAACTTGCATTCGACCACGGCCGAAGCCACAGCCAGCGCCAAGACCGGCACTACGCCAACAACCAAGCGTAACGGCTTACCGCGAGCACCCGACCTCCTCTGGTCCGACCCCATCACCGTCAACCGCGCCGACCCATCCAAAGAAGCCATCGAGCTGCGCGAGCAGATCCAACTCTACGCGACCAACGACCAAGTCACGCACCCGCTCTGCTCCGCCGTCCTCAGCGGCTCCCTCGGCGGCCTCCCTCCACTCTACATCCTCGCCGGTGACGCCGAAGTGCTCCGCGACGAGATCGTCTATCTCGCCCACCGCGCCGCCCACCCTTCTCGCTACCCGCTGCGCAAAGACCTGCTCGACCACTCCGCCCGCAACCGCGAGAACGCCGAGAAGTACGACTCGCAGCCGACCAAGGTGCACCTCCAGATCTACGACCAGATGTGCCACGTGCTGACGGCGTTTGCGTTTACGTCGCAGTCAAGGTTCGCGTATAGGGGTGTAGCGTCGTTCGTCAAGCATGTTACGGGCGCACCGACGAATATAAAGAATCCGTTCCCGGAGGTTGTCGAGGGGGAGACGGCGCCAGAGAAGAATGAGGGGTGGGAGGATGGGGGGAAGGATGCGGATAGTGATGATGATGCGGGGAGTGACAATTTGGGCGGGGAGGTGGTCTCGCCTCCAATGGCTTCGAGCTTGAGGAGCTCGCAGAAGTCGACGATGGATAGTAGCGGGATGGGTGGGTTGACGCCTTCGACGTCGGCCACGGCGGAGAACAGCCTCGGGGGATTGACTGCTCTTTCGATCCACGATGGTACCAGCGGCAGCCAGTCGAATTCTGACGCGCTGAATACCACTGAGAGCAACGCTGACCAACCATCCAGCGCTGAAATGCGGGACGAGCCGGAGCCGATGTCTGCTGTCGAGCAGTCTCACGACAGTCCCACTGGCACCACAAACGGCACCTCTGCAGTCAACACCACCAAACCACGCCACCGCTCCATGTCCAAAGTGCTCAGCGACACGCTCCACGGCCACCCCACCGGCAACGGTCAAACTGGCCCCGGCGCTTCGACTCGCCCACGACGCGACACCAACGACGTCGCCAACGAGTACGCTGGCCAAGTACCCCTCCTCCGCCCCTCGTTCCAGTCATTCATGATCCGCGAGCGCGTCGACGTACGAGGCTACCTGCGCCCGCTCGAACCCGAGTCCTCCCTCCCCGCCCTCCAGCTCTCCCCCGAGGACATCGGCCGGATCAAAGAGGGACCGGTCGAACGCTATCTCGACGGTCAACAGCAATGGGCGAAGCGCTTTGCCAAAACTGCGCGCCGAGTCGAAAAGCAGCGTGCCAAGAACGAGTCGACGGCGCAAAAGATGCTCGAGGAAGCCGCAGCGCAGGGATTGCTCGATGTTGAGGGGCTGAAGCGGAAGCGCGAGGGCCTGCTCAGGCGGGCTCAGGCGGAGGGGGGTGAGAAACCGCTCGTCGCCGGCAGCAATTCAGCCCGGTTGGGATTCAACAGCCTCGACGTAGCGCTCGGCGCAGACAAGTGTCTGGAAAAGTGGGGCTGGTTATGCAGCGTAGGACCGATGGACCTGGTCGACGAGACGCCTCCCCCCGCCGCGATCGCAGGCAGACGCGATACGGACGATGCCCTGGTTCTACTGCGCCGGTCGCTCCAGATCAGAGCACGGGCATACGGGATTCAGAGGAAGAGCAGGTTCTGGGGCGCAGAGGACAAGCCGGTGCGCGCACACCTCCGGGCAGAGGAGGAGACTCCCGAGACAGCCACCGACCCCACCAGCCCCGCCGATGCCGAGGCTGAGCACCACCACCGCGGACTGAGGGTGTGGAATCTGTTGATGGTCAGAAGGCCGGGGAAGGCGCCGTCCGCATCCAGGCGCGAGAAGCACACTTCGTAGACCACGCTCGCCCCAGAATCAAAGACACACTTACGTCCAATCATCGATGCACACCTCATCACGACAGACAAAGCGTGAGACGGAACGCATAATTTCCAGCTGAGCAAGCGATATGTACAGAACGGTCCCCTCCACGCCTCACTTCTTCGCCGGGCTCGCCCTCGCACTACCCAGCTTCCTAGTCACCTTGGTCGGCGTGACCGTGACCCCACTCGACTCAGCCGCCCTCTCCTCGTCCGCGACATCCGTCACCTGACCCCTGTTCACCTGCTTGCCGTTGCCCGCCGCCGGTGCCGGTGCCGGTGCCGGGGTGGTGTTGGCCGCTGCAGCCCTCGCGTTCCTCTCGGCCTCTGCCCTGTACATGGCCGCCTCCTCCTCCGGCGACAGGGGCAATGCGATACTTCCCTCCTGCCTCGCCTTGATCCTCCTCCACGAAACACCCGCAAGCAACGCCACGGCCTGCAACGAGATACTCAAGATAATCGCTGCCGTCAGTGGTGCCGGTCGGGGCTCACCATCGTCCCTACCCCCGATCAGACTGAAGTGCTTGTGCCAGAGCAGACCGAGGTTCAGGTAAATGCCCGCGGCGGTCCAAGTGAGGTCGGCCGTCGCAAAGATCCACAGCGCCGAGAAAGCGCCTAGACCGGTGACGATGCCAAAGGCAGGCCAGAGGCCTTTTACAAGCGCATCGTGGCCTCCTGCGCCGAAATCCCAGCCGAGAGCCATGAAGAGCTGCTGCCAGAGATCGTACTGGAGCGTGACGACGAGGAACATCTTGACGGGTACGTGGATGAAGAGCCAGTCGAGCGGATGCTTGGCGGATGGAGGATGACGAACGGCGAGGACGAGCGCGTTGAAGAGGAGCAACAGTGCGATTACACCCAGCGTCACTGTTCCGAGGATGAACGTGAGCGGACGGTCGAGGATCCAGAAAATCGCCCATAGAACCATCATATAGTTTGCCAGAGCCAATCGCGTTCCCACCCCGTGCACGAGCGTCTTCTTGGTTTCTGCTGTGCGGCTCAAGAGCAAGAATACGGAAAAGCCGATGAGGAGGACGTAGAGGATGGCCCAGTAGAAGAGAACAAACGAGTCCTGCACCGACAAGTACGTCGGATGACGACGCGACACCTGCTGCAGATTGGGCTTGATCAGCTTCGACCCACACAGGATCATCACGCCCATCTGCAGCAACACCGACAGCGGCGTGAGGATCTGCATCCGCGTCAACGATTTCACCTCGTTAGGGTCCATGTTGGTCGAGAGTTGACGATAGCGTTGGGAGAGACCAGAGGCGGCGAGGGCGGGGTTGGAGGGTACTTCGCTATCGGCTCGCAGATGGTCTGCGTACTCGGGATCTTCGGGTCGGTAGATGTAGTCGGGTTGAGGTTGCTGCTGTGTGGTGTTGGGATTGCTGCTTGGCATGTTCCTTTGCCCGAGGGTTGGCGGGGAAGAAGCTGGGTGGTTGCTCCTTGGCCTTGATTGATGGTGATGATACGGGAAGCTCGTCGTGGTGGCTAGCTTACTGACGACCTCATCGCGAGGCTGGGACGTGAGCTAAAATTGGCTCACAACGCAGAATGAGTGGAGAGAGCTGACCCCGCCTCGGCCTGTCTGTGCTCTGCAGCTCGGCGGTCGATGACGAGATGTCGCTAAAATCGCGTTCCAAAAAGATCGAAAAATTGGTCCATGCCAAGACTCACATCGGCCTAACAATACCAAACAAAACGACGATCTGAGCAGTCAGTGGAGGTGGAGGCGACCACACAACTAAGATCCGTTGGAAGAAGCGCGGTCAAGCCACATCCTCAAGCAGCTGTCAAACAAGCCGCTCTGCGCGCTCGGCATCTGCTTTCGACCGCGAGATCTTCCATGCTTCTCCAAGCGAACGAAGACTCCACAAGAATCACCTCTGTACCATGTCGGAGTTTAGCACTGTTGTGTGCACAGCTCTTGATCGCAGCGGATAGCTGACCGACAGGGTCTGATGACCCGTTGAGCCATTCCATGACGGCCGCGGACGTGTGAAGAGGCATCGCTGCAGTGCAAGGCGAAGAGGTCGCTGTCCAAGCTCTCGGGCCGCGCTGACGGGGTATTCTCTTTTCGCTGGTGTGAGTGCAAAAGCTCGATCCTGAAGAGAAGAGCACCTCGGGCTCGGCTACGATCTTGAGCGATTCCCTCCTGCAAAGGGCCTTGACTCCGCGCGGATGAACAGCCGTTACTCCACTCGGTCCTCCCGTGACGATGGGCCACCTCGATCGTACCCTGAACGCCAAAGCATATAAGAACCGCCCTCCCGCCGTCTTAGCCTCGACCACGAATCTGCAACCCTCCCTCAGTACCAGACATCTTACTCTCTCTCTCTCTCTCTTGACCCCCTCCAACATTCGCCAAAATGGGTATGTTCGACGCTGAAAAGCCAATCTCGAAGCTCGACCGACACCGCGTCCTTGCTCCCAAGGCCGGTGTACGCGTCTCCCCGCTCTGCTTCGGCGCCATGTCGATCGGCGACAAATGGAAGTCGATGCTCTCCGGCGGTCTCGACAAGCAGGGCACCTTCGAGCTCCTCGACGCCTTCTACAAGCTCGGCGGCAACTTTATCGACACTGCCAACGTCTACACCGATGGCCAGTCCGAAGAGTTCCTCGGCGAATGGATGGAGGTTCGCGGTATTCGAGACCAGATCGTCCTCGCCACCAAGGCCACCTCGCCCTACAAGGCGCGCGAGTTGGGCACGCACATCGGGACCAACTTTGTCGGCAACTCGAAAAAGTCCATCTTTGTCTCGACGCGCGATTCGCTCAAGAAACTGCGCACCGACTATATTGATATCATGTACATCCACTGGTGGGACTGGTCGACGAGCATCGAGGAGATGATGCAGGCGCTCAACCAGCTCGTCGTCTCGGGCAAAGTGCTGTACCTCGGCGCGAGTGACATGCCAGCCTGGGTGGTGAGTGCCGCCAACACCTATGCGAGGGCACACGATCTGGCCCAATTCGTCGTCTACCAGGGCAAGTGGAATGCGATGGAGCGCGATTTCGAGCGCGAGATCATTCCCATGGCTCGCGAGTTCGGTATGGCTCTGGCTCCCTGGGGTGCGCTGGGACAGGGAAGGTTCAAGACGCCCGAACAGGTCGCCGAGAGGGAAAAGACCCAAGGTCCCCTCCGTGGTGGCGGTGGAGCTCTCACCGAGAACGAGAAGAAGATCTCGGCCGTCCTCAACGAGGTAGGCCAGGAACTCGGAGGTCTCAGCATCACCAACGCCGCTCTTGCCTACGTCTTCTCCAAGTACCCCTACGTCTTCCCCATCGTAGGCGGCACCAAGATCTCGCACCTGGAGGACAACGTCAAGGCCATCGGCTCGGTGCTCTCGGACGAGCAGATCAAGAAGATTGAGGAGACGGTGCCGTTCGATCTCGGCTTCCCGTTGAACATGATCAGGGAGGACCCGCATCTCACGGGTGAGACCCAGATGGGTCTGCACGCTCATGGTGGTCACCTCGACTGGGTTAAGCATCCCAAGGCTCCTTCGTTCAAGTAGTCGCCTCTTGTTATCGATGTCCTTTGTCGTGCCGTTGGAGGAAGCTAGTGAAGGGATCCGAATCCAATGCTTTGTATGAAACGATGCGGTGATGGTTCGAGGACATGTGCACATTGCCGTTGACGCTGAGCGTGGTTTCCGAGCTTCCGTCTCTTGACTCTGCGTTCGAAAATACTGTACGACCCTCTCGGCCACAGCCGAGCCGCTCCAAATTTATCGGCTTTTGGTGTGCTTTGCTCGCGACACTCTGTGCACCCTCTTTGTGCTCGATGCTGGTGTATCTCTAATCTGTGACTTCTCTACCTCCTTGTCGCCGATTATTGTGATAGAAGTTCAGTCTCGGAATCGAGGAAGATAGAGGATAGACAATAGACGACTTTGCTCCGTTTACACCAACTCTGCGATAGACGATAGACTCTGGAATCAAGGAACATAGACGATAGACAATAGACGACACACGATGGCCACCCAATCCCAAATCGACGCCCATCTGCAGGCAGTACAGGCGCTCAAGACTCAAGAGGCTGCCCAGCGATACGACCATGCAGCCCTCTCCAACATGACAACGGACGAAGCGCGCGCCAACGCCATCTTCACACGTCTGCGCGACTCGGAAGTCGAATCGAGATGGGAGAAGGAGGGCGACCTGGCCAACTTTGCAGGCATGGACTTCTACAGCGCGAGGAAGAACGGTCTCGGCCAACCCTCCGAGGTCTGGAATGCGGTGCGACGCATGCCCAAAGGTGCGCTGCTGCACTGTCATTTCGATGGAACGGTGGATACGAAGTTTCTGTTGGAGCACGCAAACAAGACGCCAGGGATGGCGATGAAGGCGGATATGCCACTGTCGACGCCGGAGGCGTTGTGGAAGGCGACGGTCGAATTCCTGGTCTTGCCGGAAAGTCAGGAGCGGTCAAGCATCAGCATCTACTCGAATGGCTACGTTGCGGGGTCATGGGTCAGCTTTCACGATGCCCGACAGTCTTTCCCCTACCCGCATCCCTACGAGATGCAAGCCCCCTCCTCAAAACCTCACGTGCCCGACTACATGGACCTGTCAAAACCAGCTACGCAACCCAACGGCGTCCCCACCTCGAACGGTACCTCCGACCAAGGCGAAGCATTCGACGCATATTTGCACGCCCTCATGACGCTGACACCGCACGAAGCCGTCCCCGCGATCACCAACAGCAAGCAAGCCTGGGCTAAGTTCCAATCCACCTTTGGCGTCATCGCTGGCCTCATCGGCTACGAACCCACGCTGAAAGCCTACACCAAGGAGCTGCTCCTCTCGCACGCCCGCGACGGCATCTCGTACACCGAAACGCGCATCAATTTCCTCACCGAATTCATGGTGCGCCATGACGGTACTTTGACGCTGACGCACGAGGAGTGGGTGCGCATCTTTATCGAGGCCGTCAACGAGGTCAAAGCTGAGATCGGCCAAGAGGGCTTTGTGGATGCCAAGATCATCTACACCACGGTTCGCTTTGTGGACAATGAGAAGCTGAGATGGTACTTGGAGGACTGTATTCGACTCAAGAAGCTCTTCCCCGAGTGGATTGTCGGATTTGACCTCGTCGGACACGAAGATCCCCTCCTCCCACTCTCCTACTACATCCCCGAGCTACTCCGCTTCCAGCAGCGTTGCGCCGAGGAAACCATCTCGATCCCCTTCGTCTTTCACGCAGGCGAAACCCTCACCGACGGCGGCGATGCCGACCTAAACCTCTACGACGCCCTCGCGCTCAACACCAAACGCATCGGCCACGGCGTCTCGCTCGCCCGCCACCCCACCCTCACCTCGCTCGTCAAGGAGAGAGACATCTGCATCGAAATCTGCCCCATCTCCAACCAGATCCTCGGCTACACCGCCTCCATCTGCTCCCACCCCTCCCTCCTAGCGCTGCTCAATAGAGACGTACCCGTGGCGCTCAGCTCGGACGATCCGAGCATCTTTGAGAACTTCGGGCTGAGTTACGACTTTTATCAGCTCGTGATTAGTTCGAAGTCGACCAGTCTGGTAGGGTTGGGCGCGCTCGCGAGGAGGAGTATCAGGTATACCTTGGTGCCAGAGAAGGTCAAGGAAGAGATGTGTGAGGATTGGGATCGAAGGTGGAAAGAGTTCATCGGGTGGTTTTTGAAAGAGTACGGACATACGCTGAAGCAGTGACGCTGGATAGATGTGCTTCGATTCATGTTCAGACACGGAAGGAATGCTACATATACTCGACCCTGCGTTGTATGATCGAATCTTGGTTTGATATTGATACAGGTTGGTCGTGAGGCGCGATCAAGGATCCCGGATGGTCGCCTTGGACAGCAGATACTGGTACGGCTCGGTACACGCCTCCACCGCACCCACAAGATGATCTGCGATCTTCTTGGGCTTCTCCGCCGCAGGTGCATCCTTCTTGAACCCAGTCGAGTTCTCTGCTGCGTTGTGATATCCACCCCACTTCGCCCACTCGTCGACCGGTCCCGAATCCCAGCTGAGCATCTCTGGCGAGAAGGGAATACCCATCGCCTCGCAGTAGCTCTTGATGGCGTGGTCGGGATGTGCAAGCAGCGTCGAGGCATCGAGGAGGGGAGGAGGCTGGGGTTGTGTGACGGCGAGGTGGTCGCCGGGTTCGGTGTTGAAGGTGGATTGCGGATTGGCGATCCAGTCGTAGAGGATCTTGAGTTCGACGTAACCCGCATCGGCCTGGTCCCAGAAGGTCCAGCCTGAGGCTCCCTCTTGGACGCACTTCCAGTAGCTCGGGATGGACTTTTCGGGGGTTCGAATGAGGAACGAGTGTCGGAATCGCTTCAGGATCGAGGTGGGGACCGTGGTGGGGTTCTCGATCACAGGAGCGTTGATGTCGAACGGCTTCGAAGCGGTACCGTTGGCGGGGGCGGGAAAGACTTTCGAGTCGGGGTGGAGCTGATGAAGCAGTTGGGCGGGGAAGAGGCATTGGCCCATATCTTTGAGGAAGACATACTTGGGCGGCCACGGCTTGTTCTTGGCCATGTCCTCCTTGGTGGGGTTGAGCACTTTCTCGAGTACCTGAGTGACAGTGAGCTCGTAGTTGCCCGATGCTTTGGCATGCTCATCGTCGAAACGACGGCAGGGTCGATCCTTGCCGAGGTAGAATGGATCTCCGATGGGCTCGTGGAAGACGACAGTGTCGGGGCGCTGCATGAGCGAGCGCTCAAAGGCGGTGGAGCAGGAGCGCGGATGCACCCAGATGACGATGGGCAGGGGTTGCTCGGAGGACGACATTGTTGCAGATGAATCGAGGTGTGATGTGGTGGAGAAGGAAGCTGTTGTCTGTAGAGCGAGGATCGACATTTCCCAAAGAAGCGAGCTGCAGATCCATCAGTCACATGGTCCGTGTGCTTCTTCTTTGTTCCCAGGGTTTTCACAGAAGCAACCCTTCACTCTGCTTCTCGACGCTCATCGCATTCATTCGTCCTCGAATTGCCGCCTGTCACCGCCAGCGCGTCGTAAGGAAACTGTATGCTGGAACACCTTTAAAGGCTGCATGCCATTCCCTCCGCCACTCGCATCGTCGCTCCACGATTGGACAAGCAGGGCATGGCTTGTATGCAGCAATGTGCCAAAAATTTTGCACTCAGATTCGACCCGCCCATAGGGAGCGATGAGCGGCAAAATGAACGGCTCATCTCGCCATCGGAACCCTGAATGGCACCTTGGCCTGCATGATGATTCATGGCTGCCTTGGCTGCTAAGATACCGCAATTGTTAGACCCTGTTCACTTCTAAAGATATCGAATCGGGGTCGAGCAGATAGATCTCGCAGATCTGAGATGCGCGCACGACGTCTCGCTGGCAGCTCAAGAGCGTGCGAGCCTCGTTCAAAGGCGGTGTTGCTGTACTCACGCTGCCAAGGCGAATTCGTCCGTTCCTCAGTCTCAAAGTGATCATTGTGCCCTTGCATTCATCGATGCAAGCACACATCGATAGCGTTCCTAGCCGCAAACGGAGCCTCGTCGGAAAGACAAGCTGAGATGGAAGAGCTATGGATGACAAAGGGGAGGACGGCGAGCCCCTGACTTCTTCCAGTCCGACATTCGTAGTGGCCCCTATCGCTGAGGCATGGCGGCTCTGTTGTGCCATGAATGGGCAGCAGCAGACAGAATCAAGCAAGGCCGAGCGCCATGCGGGTTGGCGAAACAGAGCTTGCTGCCTGCACAGCTTTGCGCTTGCCAAATTTTAATTTCGACGGCGCAAAAGCAAGGTTTCAGGTCCTGTTGGCGTACGAAGCGCGAAGGCGGTGTACAGCGGCTGCAGCTCCAACCAACCCGGTCCAGAGCTTTCTTTGCGGGGTCCTGCATGAGAGACAGACAACGGCATTGCCCTGTGCTGGTGCGTCGGTGGCTGTCCACTGTGTTCGCGTGCTCCATTAGGCGAGCTTTGATATTCAAGTGTTGGTTGACTTTGTCCTCTCTCATCTTGATCAGCTTCGAACCCACCAACCACCATCTTCATTGCTTCGTCTGCTTCCCGTTCTGGAAAGGACCCACGGCATCATATCCACCTACTTCGCTCTCGCCTCAGACCCTCCGACTAATTGCTGGGCACGGTGGTCTACCCGACGCGATCTTTCACTTCGACCGCTTCTAGGAGGGAGCTTGGGCCTTCACGAGGATAGTAGGGCTCGCTTCCCTTCCCATTTCATCCACCTGACTTCGATCGCTGCACTCGCTGGCCGAGTCACTTTCTTGCAAAAACCCACGATAAACTACCGTCTCCGTTGCAGCAGTCTCACGATCTCAACTCCAGCCGTCATCCAGAGCCGACGGGCTCGAGCAAATCACAATGTCGTCCACAGTCGCGACAATAACGTCGACCGCCATGGCGACACCAACCTCCTCGATTGATCCTGCCGACGCCGCCAAAGCATCTGCTTCATCAGCCGTCCACTCGCTCTCGAAAGCGATCGCTTCTGCTTCCGCCGCTCTCTCCTCGGAAAGTGCCATCGCTGCAGGCAACGAGGCGAACCCTCCTGCTTTCAAGTATGTCGGTCTCGCCCTCGCCGTCGGATCGGGAATCCTCATCGGCTCTTCCTTTGTCTTCAAGAAGAAGGGCCTGCTGGCAGCACAGAAGAAGTACGAAACAGCAGCAGGCGAAGGTCACGCCTACCTCAAGTCTCCCATGTGGTGGACAGGTATGATCGTCATGGTCTTCGGGGAGGTATTCAACTTTGTGGCCTACGCCTTTGCCGACGCTGTGCTCGTGACGCCGTTGGGCGCTCTTTCAGTCGTCATCTGTGCCGTTCTCTCGTCGATCTTCCTCAAAGAGAAGCTGACGCTCTTCGGCAAAGTAGGCTGCTTCCTCTGCATCGTCGGTTCCGTCATCATTGCGCTCAACGCACCCACATCTCACGTCGGAGGCAAGATCACCGAGTTCCAGAAGCTCTTCCTTGCACCGGGCTTCTTGGTTTGGGGCAGCGTCTGCATCGTCTCTTCGCTCGTGCTCATCTTTGTCTTTGCACCCAAGTACGGCAAGCAGTACATGATGATCTACATCACCGTCTGCAGTCTCATCGGCGGACTCAGCGTCAGTGTCACCTCGGGTCTCGGCTCTGCCATCCTGCTTTCCATACGAGGCCAGAATCAGTTCAAACACTGGTTCATCTACTTCCTGCTCGGCTTCGTCATTGTCACGCTGCTGGTCGAGATCAACTACCTCAACAAGGCACTCGAATTGTTCAACACGGCCACAGTCACGCCGACGTACTACGTCATCTTTACGGGAGCCACTCTGATTACATCCATCATCCTGCAGCAAGGTCTCAATGCATCTCCTCTCCAGATCGTCACGTTGGTCATGGGCTTCTTGGTCATCTGCGCAGGGATCGTACTGCTGCAGCTCAGCAAGATCGATCCCGAAGAGCTGCAAGACAAGCCTGGCCTGGATCGCGATACAACCCTCTTGATTCGCGCCAGTCATTCGGTCATCTCCCACGGAGGCGAAAAGTCGGATGCATCAGCGTTCGAGGATCCTGGCCTGGACACGGTGCGAGGAGGTATGGGCATTGTCGGCTCGATGATCCGTGCTCGCAGTTCAAGACGGTTCAGCTCGGCCAGCTCTTGGAGACATCACAGTGCCGCAGACGAGTACACGCTGCGCAGTCGCAACAACCTCCCACTCACTACACACGGTGCTGGCGACATCGAGCGTTTTCAACTGCAGGACGCACCTCTTTCACCACGCGGCAACGCGACATTGACGGTGCCAGGGACACCTAGTCGAAGGGGCACCGCCATCTCCTTCGAGGCTGGAGCAGATGCCCCGCACGGCCACCACGCTGGCGAGGCATCGCCCACCACTGTGACTCAATTTGGCGCCATTGCCAGTCCCCTGCATGCGATCAGAGAAGCCTCGGATGGCAGCGGTCGTACCACAGAAGCCTCTAGCTCGGCGAACACAGGACCACGGCGTCAAGGCTCTGCCGGAACCTACATTGACCCGTACGCGCCTCGTCAACACTCGCCCTTGTCCCCCACCATGCCGAGATCAGAAGGCGCGCCCAATCTCGGCAACGTATGGGAACAACCCAACATGGAATACTCTTCGTCACCTGAGCCCACGCCAGACTCGGAAGGCGACGAGTACTCGATCCGCGCTGTGGCCTCGAATACGGGCAACGGAGACCAAAAAGGCAGCACCCGCAGCACACGCAGCAGAGATTACCCCAAGGTCAAGCCTCGCGTCGCTTCAAAGTCGCTAACCAAGAGCAGTGATGATGACGAGGAAGAGGAATTGCTCAGCCCAAGGCTGGGCTATCATCGTTGATGACGACCTTTCATGTACACATTTGGACTTTATAGAGACAAACGGACAATCGATTGCCATTTTCAAGGATGACAGCGCAGTACGATCTTATGACCTGCGCATGGACTCCGTTTGCTCAATAAGAGAGGGAGCCAATGCGTTGACCGGCTGATCAGACCCGACCGTGACGAGTTTCCGAGTCTCTGAGCGAGCAGCTGACTCTCTGACTTGGCAAGCGACTGCAGCTGACGATCACCCACGAATTGAAGACCCTGAATTTGGAATCTTTGGCTCTTCGGATGTCGGCTTACCTCAACTTCCGTCCCGACCTGTCTTGAAGCCTCCACCTTTCATTTCATCCTTCCGTCTCGAAGCAGCGCTGCCTCTACCTGATCGCGACATCCATACGATCGTACCTTCGCATCACTTACATGGCACGATGCTTCACCGCTAATATTCAGCAAAAGTCCTTGCGCAAGAGCATCTAGCTAGAAGCGCTTTTACGGCTGAGCACGACGTCTGCCTCAGATCGACCCGCTTCGTCCGTGCGCTACGCCAACAGGCGCAGCAAAGCACGAGCGGCAAGATGTCGACATCCGCGAAGCCTGCAAAGTCAGCAGCTATCCCACCATGGGCAACGCTCTCCTTCGGCGCCCTCTCCGGCTTCGCCTCCTGCGTCCTCCTCCAGCCCTTCGACCTTCTCAAAACCCGCCTCCAGCAGCTGGATCACCACGCCGCCTCTCCCACCTCCGCCTCAATAGCCCCAAAATACGCCTCGCGCACGCAGAAACTCATCGGTATCACTCAAGACATCATCCGCACGCACGGCTATCAGGGCTTGTGGCGGGGTACCACGCCTACGGTCATCCGTAACGTCCCCGGCGTCGCGCTGTACTTCTACTCGGTGTCGCATCTGCGGCATGTGGCGAGTCAACGTCAAATACCATGGATCTCGGTAGCGGTCAATCCGGGCGATTCGGCGGTAGGCTCGTCGACGCTTGCCAAGCTCTCCACCACGGGCAACCTGCTGACGGGGGCGGTGGCGAGGGTGACCGTAGGATTCATCCTCTCCCCCGTCACGGTGGTCAAGGCGAGATTCGAGAGCAGCAATTTTTCAGCTAGCACGGAGAGAACGCTCCTCTCGTCCATGCGCGAAATTTCAGCACAGTCCGGGTTTAGGGGCTTCTTCCAGGGCTTCACAGCAACAGCGTTGAGAGATGCACCCTACGCAGGGCTGTATTTGGCTCTGTACGAGGCGTGTAAGACGAATCTCTCTTCACTGTCCCAGGGGATGGGGACGGGCAATTGGATGGTGGTCAGCGGTAGCGGGCTGCTAGCGGGAACGATGGCGACACTGCTAACCCATCCGTTCGACATTATCAAGACGCGGATGCAGACGACACCGCCAGAGATGCTACACCAGATAGCCACGTCGTACCACCCCCTGCCCGTCACGCTGGCGTCAGCGGCAGGAGGGAGTGTGAAGGGGAACAGGAAGCCGAGCGTGTGGGCGATGAGCAGGCATCTGTGGGCCACATCGGGTCCGAAAGCATTACTAGATGGACTGGGGTTGAGGTGCGCGAGAAAGGCGGCGAGCAGTGCGATCGGGTGGAGCATCTTTGAGGGTGGGAGGAGTTGGTATACTGAGAGAGAGGCGAGGAGGGTGGGAGCGGGGTTAGTGAGGAAGCTAGATCACAAGCAGGTGTGAAGGCGGGAAAACACGTGTACTACTAGATTCGAGCTCATGCACAACTCTTCAAAGACACAAACAGCGATAAACAAGAGAGCGACTGTATTGAAAGAAGACGGAACGGGTACATGGAGCAGATCTACAACGACACAAGCATCAATCTACAGAGCAACACGGAGCGAGGTTAAGGAGTGAAGACAAGGGAGAAGCCCTTACCCTTGGCCCCCTCGGCCACCTTGACGGTGACCAAGCCAGCCTCCTGGTCGACATCCGCGGTAACATCGCTGCTGGCCTCGCCCTCGACATTAACATGGAGGCTGGTGTAGAGCTTCTGGTTATCAAACCTGATCTTGATCGTATCCTCACCGGTAGCCTGGTACCAGATCGTCCAGCGCTTCTCACCCGACTGCGCCTCGCTTCCGTCGCCGTCCTCGTACTCGGAGTAGCGCAAGATGCTGTCCTTGTCCGAGGGCGCACCCTCCTCCCAAGCTGCATCGTAGGGGAGGTGACCGTTGGTGTAGTAGACGTCCCGCACACGACCGACGCACATGGGCGTCTCGGTGGCGACCATCGACACGACCGACGTAGGCAACGAGCCGTTAAGATGAATCTTGACAACGTACTCGAGCTTCGTGTTGGCACCGTCCTTCTTGATGTCCCACGCAGACACCTCCAAGGTAGCGCGCGTCCTCGACTTGGAGTACGATCCGGCCTCGTCGACAAAGTCGTCCGCCTCGACGCTTGTCTGGAAGACCTGGATGCGGTCGCCGCCGTCGGTGATGACGTTTTCCTGCACACCGACGATGTCCCTCGCCCACACAAAGTAGGAGGGACTCTTCATCCACGTGTAGAACGCGTACTTCTGCGGACCGTATCGGTCGAGCTGGGTAGCGTTGTCGAAGCGCGGATCCCACTTCTTGCGCATCCCGGGTTGCTGGATCACGGCGAGCACTTGGGAAGGGGTGGCATTTTCGACAACGGTGGTGCCCTTGACGATGGGTACGTCGTAGGCGTTTTCCGGGTTGGTCTTTTTGGAAAGCTTGACCTCCTCGCGCTCGCCAGCGTCTTCCCACTCGGAGTCTTTGGACGGGTCGGTGTGCTCGGCGAACAGCGCTTTGGCCTTGTCGAGGGCGGCGGTGTACTCGGAGGGGATGGTGGAGTAGCTATCGCGGTCCTGGGGGGTGGGGAGGTTGAACGTCATCTTGTCAGAATCCTTTTTGGTTCTAGTGAAAGGCGAAGTCTGTGATGGTCGAGAAGGAGGAGATGGAGCTGATGAACTCAATGTTGATATCCTTCTGGGCCGAAAGTCACCACATGTGAAAGTGTGGTTGAGGAACTGAGCCCTGAAGATCTGAGAGGCTTCTTGCTTCTCCCCCGCAGAAAAACAATAACGCCGTGCAGAGACTCGCCGCCCCACATGGACGCCACACAGACCACTCTTCGACGCACGGCAAGACAGGCCAGAAAAGGGACGGGGAAAACGTCAAGAAAACGAGGTCTGTGAAAGCGTAAAAAGACGCGCTGCTTCCACGGCGATGTGCGCCGATTCTGTGATTTTGGGCGTCTATGTCTCTGCATTCATTGTCAAGATAGAGAAAGCTGTCCCCAAGCTGTCCCCAAGCACCTTAACACGGGCAAAAATAGTTCTGTTGACCTTTTCTGCTGGAGCTTCAAGAAGCCGGTGGTCGTGCTGTCGTGTGTCGATCGGATGCTGGATCGGCCAGATCGGGCCGCATTCCATGCCATGATGCCAACCAAACGAGGCAACTCCAGAATGCCATGATATTGATGCCTCTTGGCGCTCACCTTTGTTTGTCCGTCTCGAACGTCGATATCGATGTTGGTCTCAGATTGCACAAGCGGAATCAGAAGGCCACTTCTGCCGCAGCGTACAGAACAGCAACGACCTATCGATGCCTTTGATCCGTGCTGTCATGTCGATGGAAAGTTGGCCTTCCAGCTCCAGTCGGCTCCTTCCCTTTGCGCTTTCGCCGTGATCTCCCCCGGTATTGAGTCCAGTGGTTCACCCTGACCATCTAGCGCAGTGATGTTATCTCCGCTCGCATAGAACTCCCTCTTCCACACAGCCACGCTTTTCTTGACCTCTTCCAACAACCATTCCGCCACGACGAAGGCCTCTTTCCGATGTGGCGAGCTGACCGCTATCAAAATGCTGCATTCGCCCACCTTGACTTCGCCCAGGCGATGCACTATGTAGCACCGTGTCACCCTGTCTTCGCTTGGAGCGGCGTTCGGGTCCGCGTTGGCTGACGGGAGGAGAGGAGTGGTGGCGAAGGGCGCTGAGGTGTGTGCTTGCTCGAGCAGCGTTTGGAGCGTCTTGAGTGCTAGAGAGGTGTAGGCTTCGTATTCGAGCTTTGAGACGGACTTGCCTCGGAAGGAGTCACGCGTGGTACCGCTGAAGAGGACCGTAGCACCAGCACCGTCGGAGGAGACAGCGCGAATGGCGTGTTTCTCGTCGAGGACGTCGTAGGTCAGAAGTGCCTCGTCTCCGTGGCTGCTCTTGATCGAGCCCGATATCGATGACGATGGGTAGGCGGAGGATGATGCAGAGGCTTCTGCACTCGGAAAAGCAGTTGACATCTTGACTTGACTGGTGGAAGAGAGGAGGAGAAACCTGTCTGAGCGCTTCGGCCGGCAATCATCTCGGTCTTTTTGCGCAGTTCTTCTCGATTTTCAGGGTCCACCTCGGCCACTCAGTGGGCCACCTCACGGGATCAACTCTTCGCAATCAGATCACGCCTGTGGATACTGTTGAAACCAATGACATTCGAGCAACGATAGAGAAGGACAGTGTTCGTTCAGACGTGGAAGATGCGAGACATTCGACGCTCGCTTTTGACAAGCGCTGCCTCGAGCAAACGCTTAGTAGTTGCACTGGACGAAGTTGTTGCCCGAAGCGCCAGTGTGGGTGATCTGTTGTCGTCGGAATCCAAGAAGAATATGACCGGATCAGTCTCAAGCTCAACCCCAGCCTCCTCTCATCAAAGAGGACAGATACTTACGGCACCGCAGAAAGTGCCATCATTGCTGTCGTAGACCACACGGTCCGCGCCGGGCGAGCCACCGGTGTAGCCGGACGTCGAGGTCTTGAGCGGGTACTCCTTGTAAGGACCGTTGCAGTAGTCGGAAAAGTCGAAACCTTCGTAGTTGTTGTAGGTATGCGGGTAGCCCGAGCTCGAGTACTGGCCGCTCTTGGCGTTGTTGATGGCGCGGTTGACCTGGGTCGAGCTGTAATACTGACCGCCGCAGTTGACGGCAACACCGCCCTGACGGGGCTCAAGAGGAGCAGCGAAGGCGACCGCCGGGACGAGGGCGAGAAGGGCAAGGGAGAACTTCATTGTGAAGGAAGGGAAGGACGAGGGGATGTTGAGGCTAGGTGCGGGAGTGTGGAGTGCAAGAGATGTTTGATGGTTCTTCCAAGACTGGGGAGTGGTGACGAGAGTCGATGCTTATATGCTTTCCTGGTGGGTCTGGCCGGATCCGCTACGTCCACGAAAGGGCTAGCGATTTATGCTCTTGCTTAAGCTCACGTCGAAGCACGAAAGCAGAGACGAGTTCGAATAGCGCTAAGATGGCCACGGCTTGTAGACAAGCACAGCCAGCGTTGAGCCCCTGCAGTCGAGACCCACAGCGATGCAGGAGCCAACATCGACCTTCGGTCTCTACTTGATGGACTCAGAGGAACAACTCCGAGCGTGTCGGTACGCCCTTTCCTGGCATAACTGACTTTGTACGGGCATGAGTATCAGGCAGGTCATCAACAATGCTGCACTGGCCTCCCCCACGTCCTGCTTCTTGGCGCCTGCTCGGCTGTCAGAAGCGTTATCGCACGTTCGCCTCGCCTGCAGACCGGGTGGACATCTCCATCTTCCGTGTGTGTGCCGTCACCTTCCAAGTTCACATCCCACTCTTCTGCAGAAGACTCGCACCGCCACCACCCACCCTTTCAATCTGCTTCGGTCTTCGGTCGTGGATTGGCCCGACTCTGTGCAGGCTCTGTTCGCCTCTGGACGTCGTGATGCTGGTTCTCTGGCCGGCAGAAAGCGTGGGCTAGTCGGCGGAGAGGTGGCACGTTTTGATCTGTTCCAGGGTCTTGACCTGGTTTTTTTTGGCGCTAAGCGAGCTCGAGAGGGTTGCTCGAAACAGGGAATGGGGCTAACTACCGATTCTTCCAGGTCCGCTCGCTATGCGGGACGAACAACGTCTTTGCTTAGCCGACGGTATCGCGGGTCTTCTTTGCTTTCCTCGGACAAGACCGACCAATCAAGGAGCCGCCTTTTGATTCTCGCTGGTTGCAAGGCGACGATAATGCTGATGGGATGGCACGTTGGTGCAAGGGTGTACGATGTAAGCGAGCACTCACGCTTAAAGTTTGAATGGGATTGCGGACCATGACCCACCGCTCAAAGCGAGAACGGCAGGACGAGTTCCGAGTAACCGAGGTGCGTTAGCGTCGTTCCGCTCGTGCTCGTCGTCGTTGTCGTTTGTGCCTCCGCATAAATCAATGCAGTGAGCAGTCCCATGCGCAACATCCCAGCCTGGGAACAGCTGCCACCGTTCATGCTGCAAGGTCATCCTCACCTGGTCTTCGTTAAGAAGACAGAGGGCGTCATAGCTAGTCCCCGTTTTCCGGGTCGCTCAACGTGCATCGAAGGGTCAACACTAGCGAATTGGCGAAGAAATCACGGATGAGACGGCTCATACCGCGGGATAGCGGCTGTCATACCGCCAGCTCTGATCCCAAAGCTTGGCGCTGCTCTCCAAAAGCCCTCAGGATGAGAACGCTTGGGTCGTCGTTGCAACCCACGTTCCACCACGCATCGCATGGGTGTGCAGCGAATCGTCGCTACCTAATGTACTACTTCAGTCGTTGGTCGTGACCAAGCCATGCTGACGTACCAGCGAAAAGGGCTCCTGGCTCGCAAAACCAATCGAGAGACGAGATGATGAGGACGAACGGTGGCGGCGGGAATTTTTTCAAATGTTAAGTTAACCTATCTCGCTGTTAGACCTTCTTCTGCCACGGATACTGATAAAAAAGCGAACGCCGCCACGTCAGATCGGCGTTAAAGCTGTGCCAGAAGCTGATCGTGTGGCGCGAGCAACTAGCCGGCTCGACGACCCTCGAGAAGAACTCAGCTCGAGGCTCGGCAGAGTGGCTCGAGCTTGTTGTGGCATTGACGGGTTTCGACTTCCTTTCCTCACCTCCAACAGTGTGCTACTCTACCAACGAGACACACACCCACCATCATCATCATGAGGTTCCTGTCTCTGACCGTCGCCTTGCTGGTCTTGGCTGCCACAGCACTCGCCGGCAATGTGCTCGATCTCACCGCTACCAAGGACTTTGACAAGCATATCGGCAAATCGCAGGGCATCCTCGTCAAGTACTATGCACCCTGGTGTGGACACTGCAAGAACCTTGCGCCTGTCTACGAAAAAGTCGCTGACGCCTTTGCTCAGCAGAAGGACACCGTCCTGATCGCCAAGGTCGACGCAGACAAGAACAAGGAGCTCGGTCAAAGGGCTGGCATCAAAGGTTTCCCAACGCTCAAGTGGTACCCCGCTGGATCGACCGAAGCGGAAGAGTTCAACTCTGGCCGTGATCTGGAGAGCATCGCCAAGCTGGTCACCGAGAAGAGCGGCAAAAAGAGCACCATCAAGCCACCGCCTCCTCCTGCCGCTGAGCAGCTCAACGCGCGCAACTTCGACGACATTGTCCTGACCGAAGGCAAGGATGTCCTCGTCGAGTTCTATGCTCCATGGTGCGGTCACTGCAAGAACCTCAACCCCATCTACCAGCAGGTGGCTCAGGACTTCTCCGGCGACGACGACTGCGTGGTTGCTCAGATGGACGCCGACAATGAGGCCAACAAGCCCATCGCTCAGCGTTACGGTGTCTCGTCCTACCCAACGCTGATGTTCTTCCCCAAGGGCGACAAGACAAATCCGCAGCCGTACAATGGTGGCCGAGGCGAGGAAGACTTCATCAAGTTCCTCAACGAAAAGTGCCAGACCTGGCGCACCAAAGGCGGTCTCCTTTCTGACCTCGCCGGCCGAATGCCTACCCTCGACGGCTTTGCTGCCCGATGGTACACCTCCCCCGCAGACAAGCGCAGCACCATCTACAGCGAGTTTATTGACTACGTCAACACCATGAGGACCAGCCCCAAGAGCGACCAGAAGAAGAACGAGGTGGCCGACTACTACCTTCGCGTGCTCGACAAGGCCAACCAGAGCGCTGGCTACATTGAAAAGGAGACCAAGCGTCTCACCACCATCCTCAAGAAGCACGCCGAGGGCACCAGCCAGCTTGCGGCCAAGAAGGTGGACGAGCTGACCAAGAAGAAGAATGTCTTGCTTGCCTTTGTCAACGAGCGTATTGCTGCTCAGGCCGAGAAGCAGAAGAAGGAGGCGGAGAAGCGCGCTGCCGAGCAGAAGGACGAGCTCTGAGCGCGCGTCGCTTTTCAAATACAGCCGCACGTTTTGCAAAAGTCTCGCCATTCACCAAAATGGACCTCACCAAGAGGGATCTTCGATGGAATGCATGTTCTTCCTGCCTTCAATCTGATCGAAGCAATTCTGACACTGTGTCTTGAGTTGTGTGAGCTGGTTCGCGAGCATCTACGTATGTCGATCAAGCGACGAGGCTGGAAGCCTCCACCTGCACGCGGTCAGGAAAGCGGCAAGCTCCGCTGTTCTTGGCTCGCGCGATTTTGGCCTTTTGACGTGGCCCGTCCGCTGAGCACCCTTTTTGCCTTGTACCTTCCTTCGTTACCATCCTTCATCCCCATTCCCGTCAGACCAGGAAGCAAGCTACCATGTCGTACGCATCCGACGTGTACGCCAGTCTCGCCTCGGAGCTAGAGCTCTACGACTCGGTGCTGTCGACGGTCAGCACCCCAGTCGAAAAGACTCCGGCCCTCAAAGGCCAGTCTGTCTCGCAGCCAGACAGCGAGGCACATGATGAGGTGATACAGGACCAGAAGAAGCCGATCCAGGACATCATAGCCACAATCCGCCCTGTCGATGGCTCACACACGCTCCCGTCTCGCAAGACATTGCTCAACCTGTTGGACAAGCTCGACAGCGCGGCGCATCAGCAAGAGGGCGCCACCTTGCCGCACTTTGAGGAGCTCAAGATCGTCGCTCTGTCTCGTCTCGTGGTGGCGACATACGCAGTCGCTCTCGAGACGCTTCTTCAAGAAGCAGGCAAGCTGGAGGACGAGACATGGTACTGGACGGACATCGAAGAGTCGACACGTAAAACTCTGTCTTTCCTAGTGCAGACTCTTCCTGTGCGCTTGTATCATGTCAGCGTGCAAGTCTTGGAGCTTGCAGCGGGTACGGCCACCAATACATTGAAGAGTACGCTTGCGGAAAGGGAAGAAAGCAAGACCTCGCAGGTCAAGCGCGTCGACAAGAACACGGTTCGTGCGGCTCTACGAAGCATCCTCGACACGCCCAACCTGGTAACGTCAATGCTGTTTCCCTACGCATTCCGTGCGGAGAGAGGTATCGACCTCGACACCATCCTCGCCGAGCGCAACTCGCAGCGCGAAAAGGTAGCGACTTTGCGAACACAGCTCGACGCCAACAGCGACGCAGGCGATAAGCTATCGATCAGCTCGAAGAAAACCAAGAAGCAGCGTGCAACCGCGCTGCGCTCGGCCATGTTGACCCTGACCCCGACCTACCTCGCACGACACGAAGCGAGATGCAAACGACGCGGTCTGGTGAACGAGCGCAACCGCTTAGCAGAGAAGCTCGGTCGACTGGCTCTCCAGCACGAGGCGCTATCTGATCAGGCACAGGAGCTCAGCGCTTCGTCTGCGAATGCAGGCGCCTCGAGCTCTGCCGTGCTGAGCCATCTGAACGCCAAACTCAAAGTCCTTGTCGAGAGCTTTGCCGAGGAATCGGACTCTGCACAAGTTCCTGGAGACGTCAAGATCGATATGGACACCAGCCTCACCCCACAGACCACGCTCAGCACACTCCGACTACTGCTGAAGGAAGGCTTCGAGAAGCAGCAAGATCGCACCCGCCAAGTTCTGTCGCCCGATGTGTTTGGTCAACCATCGGCATTCGTCCAGCGCTGGCCCAAGCTCGTCTTCTACCCGGTCGGGCTGCTTCTGCTGGCACGCTATCTCTCCAAGAACTGGGACGGCATCGAGGCTAAGCTGCAAGAAGCCCAGGAGACAGTTCGAAGTTTCCTCATTGAATGGGTCTGGAAGCCATGCGTAGAGCTCCTCGACACGGTACGCCACGGCAACGAAGGCAGCGTGATCATGTCTCGCGAGTCGCTCGCTTCCGACCTGCAGTCGCTCGAGAGAATGGTGACCGACTTTACTGCGGACAAGTACGGTACCTCGGGCGCCGAGCTACAAGCTCTGGCAGCCAAAGTCAGGGAAGGCGACCTCACGCCCGTGCTCAAGGTGTACGAAGCCGAGCTGAAGAGCCCCGTCAAGTCGATGGTCAGCGGCTCTCTCATCCGATCTTTGTTGATCCAGATTCAGAAGGCCAAAGTGGATCTCGAAGTTGCCATGTCTGGTATCGACAAGATGCTCAAGAGCCAACAGCTCCTCTTCGGCGCTGTGGGAATCGCACCCGCGCTCGGCATCTTGTACGTCTCGCAGAACTACATCCGCACCAAGCTGTTCAACTTGAGCACGAGCAGGTCCGAGTCGTCGGGGCGCGGATACCAGATGCGAGCGTGGGAAGCGATGCGTCGCGTTGATCGACTGTTGTCGTCCCCTCCCACTGATGCAACAAAGCGCACAACATCGGCAGAGAATACACGAGGAAGCAGAGACGACCTGACGCAGGGCCTGTTGTTGCTGGATCTGTCCACGCTGCGCTCGGCATCGGGCCCGCTGCTGATGACGCTGTCAAAGGGCAAGAAGGCGGCGGCGAGACGTCTGCAGCGTCAGTTCTTGCAGGATATCCGAGATCTCGAGTCAGGGGAGCACAGCGCAGTGGAGAGGATGTGGAGGAGTTGGGGGTCGTCGGTGCTGCGCTTGCCTTTGTCTTGAACGAGTCGCCTGAACGGGCAGGGGTCGCACCCCATTTGGCCCACCACCCGCGCAACAATGTGATGCAATGGACGTATCACTGTGGTTAGATGGTGTGGGAAAGCGCAGCGTTGAGGAATGAGACGGGCAACCGAGTAAGCGCGAATAGCCGGCCCCTGTACCAGTGGCTTGGCTTCATCACAGACCTTTGCGCAGGCGTGTCATCGTTCGCAGACATCGAGGGGACAGCGGCGGCTTGCAACAAGGTTACACAGGATCAGCTGCGCTGCGCTGTCACAATGGTCTTGATCATGGTGCCACCCACAAGGTTGGTTGTCATTGTCTGACTCGATATCCTGGGATTGGCAACGGCGTCGGGAAATTTCGCGGAGCATTTTCATCTTTGCTTTTGCGCAGGTGTGACAGCGCAAAGCCATCGATTTTGGCACAGAAGTGGGATCTGCGCAGAGGATTATCGCGTGGTTGCTGCGCCGAAAATTTTTCCTTCTTATCGGCGCCTTTACCGGGTCAATTTTGGTGTTGCGCAGCGTCCAATCTTCTAAGCAGGCTGCGCAGACGGAGTCACCTCGCCGTTGCACAAAGCCTTGTTTGACAGGTTGGCTCGGCCCGGTTGTGCAACGCTTTCTGAGCTGCGCCCTGTTGTTCAGCGTTCTTAAAGGGAGAGTGCACCTTGCTTCATCACCATCAAATCCCCCTCTCACGCCACTTGTCCACACGTATACCCGCCATAGATTGTCGTCACCCACGATCGACCCCCTTTCCATCGCATCACATCTCACCCACCCACGCTTCCACCACGATACACTAGAGAGTCATTGGTGGACATCGTTGCATACCAGCCATTATCTGCTCCGTCATTGCACACACTCGCGGATTGGACTCAACACGATAGATAGTCCCACGCTGTCATCTGTGCGGACCTGCTCCATAGATACATCCACGGCTCAATCGATACTGCCTGTCTCGCAAGCAGCGACGTTCCAACCTTATAGCTCAGCCAACCATTCGCGAACCCAAAAGTACATCAGCAGTCGACGACAGCGACATAGAATCAACACCTGCGATTCCCTGTCCTGGTCTGGCTCAAAGCTTATTACGACGAAGAGCGTCAGTGTATAACCAAGCGGCAACCAAGCTCGCGATCTCTTGAACCTGCTTCACCTCCTCAACAGCTTCAGAGCCTTCCCTGATAACCCCAGTCATGTCGCCTACCGCTCAAGTCGTCAACGCCAACCCTAGCCCCTACCTGGGCGACAAGGTCGGCGACCTGGCCAACACCCCCGAGACGATCCCCAAAGCCAACCGCGTCGACCCTGCTCGCTTCCTCAGCCAGAGCTCCCACGACCGCCCCGCTTCTGCCATCCGATCGCTCTTCCCTGCCGAGCTGATCCCTGGCATGCTCTCCCTCCTCGCCGGCAAGCCCAACCCGGACACCTTCCCCTTCGAGAGCATCACCCTCAACGTCAAGCCCGAAGCCGAGGCTGGACCCACGCAGCTCACCATCCAAGGTGACGACCTCTCCACGGCGCTTCAGTACGGCGCCACCTCGGGCATCCCCAAGCTGGTCCAGTGGATCACTGAGCTTCAGATCCACATGCACAAGAGGGAGGCTGTTACGCCCACCTCGAAGCTCAACGGTGTCGCTGGCCGAACACCTTGGCGGGTCACCACGGGCAACGGATCGCAGGATTTGCTCAACAAGACGTTCGATGCGCTGCTCAACCCGGGCGATGTGATTTTGGTCGAGTCGCCTGTCTACACGGGCATCCTGCCTTCGCTCGTCATGCTCAAGGCGAGGATCATCCCCGTTGCGAGCGACGACCAGGGTATGATGTCGACCCGCCTCGCCGAGATCATGGAGAAGTGGGACACCGACCCGGAGACGGCCTCGCTTCCCCGCCCCAAGTGTCTCTACACCACTCCCACCGGAGCCAACCCTGCCGGCACCACCGCTTCTGACGACCGCAAGCGTCAGATCCTCGCGCTTGCTAGACAGCACGACTTCCTCGTTCTCGAAGACGATCCCTACTACTACCTGCACTTCGAAGGTCTCGATCAGGATGCTGTGACCCGACCTCGATGCCGCAGCTACTGGTCGCTCGAGGAGGAGCACCGTGATCGTTGGGGTACTGGACGCGTGATCCGCTTCGAGAGCTTCTCCAAGATCCTCGCCGCCGGTCTCCGCCTCGGATTCGCTACGGGACCCAACGAGATCCTCGACGCCGTCGACGCCAACACCGCCATGTCGAACCTCCAACCTTCGGGTCTCGCCGGTGCGGTGGCGTTTACGCTGCTCAACCACTGGGGCATCCCAGGCTTCCTGAGGCACGTCGACAACGTCGCTCGCTACTATGCGAAGCGTAGGGACAACTTTGAGGCCAAGGCGCAGAAGGTGTTGGGCGAAGCGGGAGTGGCACAGTGGGTGACGCCGGTCGCGGGCATGTTTCTGTGGTTGAAGCTCAACTTGCCGCTGAAGGAGGGGGAGACGGAGGGTGATAGCTTTGCGTTGATCTCGGACAAGGCCAAGGCCAAGGGTGTGTTGGCCGTGCCCGGTGTGGCGTTTATTCCGGATGGTAGCAAGACGTGCTATGTGAGGACGAGCTTCAGTATCATCAGGGAGGAGGATGTCGAGGAGGCGTTCAACAGGTTGAGGGATACGGTGCTCGAGGCGTGGGAGGAGGCGGGCAAGGCCATGCCCAAGCTTGCTTAGTTTGCGGGTCAAATCGAGCCCCTAGCTGCATCACAGCGTCCTTGTCGCGTAGCTAACTCTGCTTCATCCATCATCGTCGATACGAAAGCAACGACAATCGTGTCTTCTGTCACATCCTCAGAGCTATGCTCCGTTCGGTCTTGGACATGGTCGAGCAAGCACGTGTGAGTCCGAACGGCGTCCAAGGGACATCGATGTAGGGTCCACGTACGACCCTGCAGCCTTGGTCACGAGGCAATTCAAGCTTCCGGACGACAGAAGCCTGAATTCCAAATCGGCACTTGCCAGCCATGTCGACTCACCAAGGTTGTGATCCGCAATCTCGACTCTGAGGCGAGGAAGCCGGGACGTCGGTTTCCTCAGCGGTTGCTGCTATATCATGCACGATGCGGTGAACGACCGTGTGTTTGGCACGATCGGAGATCGAAGCTGAGAAAAAAAAGGGCAGTTTAAAATTCGCTTTCTGAAGGGGAATTTGGCGCAAACTGAAGATCCCGCCCGGCTTTTGACGTCACCTCTGCAGATCTGCTCTTCAGCGGCTGTGTCGTCACCGTCCGCGTGCTGATCCCCTCAGCCTTGGCGGAGAATTTCACTGCCATGGTCCCAGTTTAGACACACATTGTCTGTTGCCCGACGTTGGAGCGCAATGGTGCACCCTTCGCTAACGGTTGGCGAGCAACATGATGTCTTGGGAAGGGCCCTCGCGCCGACCCTGAGACTCTCGATGGTGTTGGACAGGCTAGAGGTCTTCGATGCGTGTGGTGGGCCCCTCGTCATTGAGCAGTGCCTTGGTCGGGAAATGATCCGCTTACGCTTTCCCACATGCTCCACCTGTGAAGTGTCAGAAGCTGTCGTACTGGTCCTCTTCTCATATAAGACTTCTTCGTATCGTCCTCAGCCAGTGTTCTGTCCTCTACCTATCGTCTCTCCCACCACCTTGATCCTACACACCTGTGACTCGAACGAGCAGGGCCCATCTGAGTCCACCCCTACCTCGTCGGTGCTGTATCCCCCATCGGCTCGCACGTGCGCCAATCTCGACCCACCCACTCCACCTCGTATCTCTTCGAATCGCGCCAAAATGAAGATCGGCTACTTCGGACTCTTCTACCTCCTCCCCCTCCTCACGTTTGGCTGCTGGACCACCGCCATCGTCGGCCTGCTTGCCCTCTGGGCACGCGACAACTTTATCCGCTACGAAGGCGAGGAAGCCTCTGTCGTGTTCATCTCGGACGTGGGTGCAACCCACAAGACGTTCTTCATCATCTTCTGCGCGTGCACGGCCGGCTTCTACATCCTGACCACCTTTGCCGAGCGTCATCTGCGTCACTCTCGTCGTATTCCCGGATCGATCCGCAAGAAGCAGACGATTCTGGATATCTGTTCGGTGGTGTGCGCCATCATCGGCTCGGCGGCGTTGATCCTGCTGAGCGTGTTTGATGCGTTCAACCACTCGAGGGTGCACTGGAGCATGACGTTGATCTTTGTGGTGTTTGTGGCGCTGTCGGTGCTCTTCCAGGTGCTGCAGGTGTTCTCCCTTTCGCACGACTACAACCGTTTCAAGACGTTGAAGTTGATTGCGGTGGTCAAGGCGATTATTCTCGCGCTCGCCATTGCGGGTGCTATCGCGTTCATTGTGTGCTACGGCATCTGCAGAGGTGATGTCAACCCAGGCGACCAACGGTGCGACCGCATCGTCTCGGCCGCTGCCGTGTGCGAGTGGGCGATCGCTTTCCTCCTCGACATCTTCTTCCTAACCTACCTCGTAGACCTCTGGCCTGCGCACAAGCACGCCAAGCTCGGTCTCAGCGAAGACGGTCGCGTCGTGGAGAACAAGCAACTCGCCAAGGAGCAGGGCGTTGACGACCGACCGACGGCTCCGTACGCGATTGACGGTGTTCAGAACAACGACACGTACTACCCCAGTCAGGCCGCTCAGCAGTATCACAACGGTGGAGCCCACGGTGTGCAGCCCAGCCCGGCGGGTATGACCGCCGCTAACGGCAGCCCCAACGCCGCCGCTTCGACCTTGCCTGGGAGCGAGAGGGGCAGTCTCTACCAGACGCCTATGACCGAGGCAAGGCCTTACCCTAACAACGGTGGGGAGACTTACTACCGTCCTCAATAGTCGCTCCTTCTTCACTCTTTGATTTTGTATAGATATCGTCGAGACGTCTCTCCGCGTCTCGCCGCTTCATCTCCCCCAACTGTATACTCTGGATACCTCTTACGAATCGCATACGATCACAAACTCCTGAACGAGTGTCTATGAGTTCTATCAACGTGTGTCAGGCGCGCAAAAACCTCCTGAGCACCTCTGGCGGCTCAATCCCCAATTCTGCTCTCTGCCTCGCCACCAGTGCGTCCAGCGTCAAAATCGGACACTGCTCACCCGCATATCTATCGCCCTTCCTACTGTAATCCATCACCGCCGGCGCCGGTTTCACCCCTCCCTCCTCCTCCTCTTCCAACCCGACCGCTGACCCGGGTCTTGACCTTACCTCATCCTCCTCGTCGGCCTCGTCGTCATCGTCGTACGTCGAACTGCCAAACGACGACGGAGGCGTCTGAACGGGGATGAGCTCGTTCGGATCGCCCTCCTCGTCCCAGTTGACCTTGTTCGGTCCGGGACCTGCCAAAATGGGGATTGCGCGCGCCTGACCTTCCTCCCCCTCTCCCTCCTCGTCCACCTCCGCAAGCGGCTCTTCGAGGGTGTCACGCGCCCAATCCATACCCCAGCTCGCAAACAGCGTCGAAAAGGTCCACTGGCGGAGATCCCTCGCATGGGTCGACTGGATGGATCTGCAAACCGGATCCTCCGGCGCCATCCTGTTCAGACTGAACCGCTGCGTCAGCGCTTCCACCAGCGTTCGATCCAAATAACCCCTCTCATACGCGTCCCTATACCCCTGTAGACCCTTACTGAAGAATTCTGCGCCGGGGGTCGACCGGTGGATGGCTGAGGGATCGCTGAGAAGGGAATAGGTGGCGAGCGAGTCGATGACCGCATCAACCAGCTGCTCCTGTTCGCCCGACGTTACGTACGCCTCCCGGCTGTGAGTAGACACCCCAGCGAGGATGCGCGTGGTGACATTCTGAACCATGAACCGCACGGGATCATTGAGCGCGAGCGCTGCAAGGGCGGCATCGAGTTTAGGATGCATCGCGTCGCCGATGGGCGTCGCAGAGGCCGAAGTCATAGTGGACCCTCCGGCAGTGCGGGCAGATGGAACGCTCCAACCAGAACCGGTGCGGCCGAGCCCCGTGCGAGAGGCGGACGGGGTGGCGGTTCCGGAGCGAAGACCGCCCGGGGTGCGGCTGCCGCCTGCAGAGGCCATGCGGAGCGTTTCTGTCTTGATAGCGTTGGCGATGAAGGTGATGCGCTGCGGACCGAACGGGAGTGCAGGGTCCAGGATACGACGTTGGATGCTGGCGGTATAGTCGTTGCCGACTAGGGCTGCGAGGAGGGAGAGCATGGAGGAGGGAATGCCGAGAGCGGCTGCGAGCTTGGTGGACGAGTAGGAGGTGAAGCGGATGGCGGTGAGCGTGCCCTCTTGAGCGTTGGTGGGAGGTCGATCAAGGGTCTGAGCCTGAACCCCTGTCGGCTCGAATGCTTTGCCACCTTTGCGCCCCTTTGCTCTCCCGCTTTTGCCAACGGGTGCGAATCCATCGTCGTCAAAGTTGGCAGCGGATGCGCTGCTTTGAAATGCCTCGGGCTGATCTTTGGGCGCTGGCTTGACCAGGTACTCGATCGAGTCGATGGGAACATAGCCTCGACACTGTGATCCCCTCGCGCATAGAATGAAGAAGTCCGAGTCGTTGCTCACCGCCCATCCGCCCATCCTGTCCGCGATCTCAGCCACTGCACTGTCCGCTTCGATCTCCTCGATGACCACTTTCACGTTGCACTGTCGCAGCGCCTCCAGCGTACAGTCGTACAGTAACGGCGGAAAGACACTCATCGAGATCTGAAAGCCAGGCTTGTACCGCGAGGATGACCTCATGAAAGCAGAATTGTTGGCAGCACTCTCTCCGAAGCGCGACAAGACGGTCGGGATCTTGAGCGGAAGGTAAGGGCCGTCGAAGATGAAGATGGGTTCGAGATCGGCTTTGCGCAGCGCGTTGACAAAGTGTCGTGCATGGAGAGTGTAGCCGATGTAGTCGCCGCCTCGGAGAGACTCGGTGAAGTGGTCGAGGTAGGCGCGGTAGATCCAGGCCCAGCCATCGATGACAAAGGGACCACCGGTGGTGTCAGCTGCGGTCTCGACGGGGACGGTGACTTGTTCGGAGACGGCGTGCTGAATCTGCTTGACGTACGAGGTCAAGCCTTTGACGCCCATCGTTGATGCCGTTTGCTGCTCCTTAAGAGATATGGTGCGGAGGTGAAGACGAGATCAGCAAGATCGTTGAAAGATGCATGGAGAAAATCCAAGCCAAGCCTCCACAAGCCATCGAAAAATTCAACAATGTTACATCGTCCTTTCTCAATCGCACCGAAGCTCGAAAAAATTCAATGGTGGTCTGGTTCCGATGCCATGTCATCATTGGACAGCCAGTGTCATAGGAGTCAACGGTTCGGCCAGCGTCTACAGACGCTTCAAGGAGAGCGGCAGCAAAGCCAGTTCCAGACGAACAAGACCACATGGTCTGGCGGCAACTCCATCCACCCACGCTCGGCAACGTCTTCGGCAGCCTCTAGACCGACGATGCAGCGTTTTGCCTGCTCGAAGGTCCCGTGTGCAGGGCTCGGCTGACACAGTTGCTCAGCGTTTTGACACGATTGCCAAGTCGCATCGGCACAAGAGTGCACGGCGACTAGTCAGTCATGCAGTGATTCAGGTCAGAAAGGATAGCAGCGGGTCGGACGAGGCTGCGGCGGAAGCATGCATCAGCGTCGCCGATCTGAAGCAGGATATGACGGAGATAGCCCGCAATGAGGGTGGGGGAAAAGATCTGATCTTTTGATCGAAACTCGAGGGTGGGGATCTGCCGGTTGTGAAACCGTCGGCACGAGGCCGAGATCACGACTTAGCCGGCTAGTCACTGACCCTCCGATGGTGCCTTGCCGGCTCACAGCGTCGCCAGCTGGCTTGAACAGATGTTCGACGGCTCCCTTGTCGAACTTTGTTTGGAGCGACACAGATCCAGATCGCTCCTAGACGAGGCGAGCGCGGACAAGGGGGAGGGGTGGGCGGGTGGCTCGATTCGGCCCGCTTGGATCGCCGGTTGGAGTTAGTGCCAAGTGACTTTTTTGTCTTGGCATTTCCAAATTGCACTCCGCCCTGCCGAGATGCGTTTTTCGACCCTGAAGCATCCCTCTTCCTACTGCGTGGGACTGGGCCATCAGTCGGTAGCCGGCTCTGTCTCCCGGCCTCTCTCTCTCTCTCCACACAAAGAGCTTTTGCCCCGTGACACATACAGCTTGCATTCCGAGCGTCACTCGCAGATTCATCCACCCACCATCCTCACCACCATCATCACCGCCGTCGACGTCGGCACTGTCATCGCACCATCTTCCGCTACAGGGCGCTGTAACAACTCTCTCATACTTATACCCGCGCACAAACCATCAAACCAGCCAAACCTCCTCAAACCACAACACGGCCCCGCACCCGATGGCAGAAGCACGCAAGGCAGTCGAAGATCTCGTGCGTCTCTCGAGTCGAGTGATCCGCATCCTCGGCCAGAACCCGGGACCCTACACGCTCGCAGGAACCAACACGTACCTCGTCTCAACGCCTCCCATCGCCTCTTCCAGCCTGGCTTCGCGGCCTTCTATCTTGGTCGACGCAGGTGAAGGTACGGATGGATACATTCCGTTGCTCGAGCGTGCGCTCAAGGGTGCTGTCGATGGCGATGCGGCGCTAAAGAACAGCAATGGCAAGGCGTCATCATCAAATCGGGAGGATGCGATGGACGAGGAAGAGGAAGACGAAGATGACCTCACTTCGTGGATCTCCGACATTGTCTTGACGCACAAGCATCACGATCACGTCGGTGGTCTGCCTTCCATCCTCTCCCTGCTCTCCAAGTTGAGAGCCGAAGCGACGGTCACACTGCCAGCACCGAGGATACACAAGTTCCTCGATCCAGAATCCGATCCGGACCTCGTCAAGATGCTGCAGGGTCTACCGAAGGGCTCCTTCACTCCTTACGACGCCAACGAAGGCAAAGCCTCGCCTCTGTGGCCTCTCCAGGAAGGCTCGACTGTCAAAGTGACCGGCCAGGACGCTTCTTCGTCCCTGCAAGTGCTACACACCCCCGGCCACACCGCTGATCACATCTGTCTCCTCCTCGCCGAAGAGAAAACGCTTCTCACCGGCGACCACGTCCTAGGTCAGGGAACAACCGTCTTTGAAGACCTCACCGCCTACATGTCTAGTCTGCGCAAATGCTCTCGCGCCTTGGACGACCTTGGACCGTCCTCACTCACCACCAATGAAAACCTCCTCTACCCCGCTCACGGACCCGTCGTCGAAGAAGGCCGAAAGATGCTCAAGCAGTACCTCGATCACCGACTCGAGCGAGAAGCGCAGGTGGTGGAACTGCTCAAGACATCCCCCACCTCTGACTCCGCCTCCGCATCGGTCACGGTGGGAGGCACGGAGTACCGCTTGCGTACGCCGTGGAAGATCCGACAGATGGTGCTCAAACTCTACTCGAACTACCCCGAGAACCTCTTCCCGGCCGCAGCACGCGGGTTGTATCTGCACCTGCGCACGCTCTCCTCGCCCGACCCCGAGCAGAACAGGGGATCGAGGGTGAGGTGTCTCCAAACAACAAGTTTCGCGAGGAGGGGTTCGGCGGAGGCAGCGCAGGATGTGGGCAATTGCCCGCCTATGCCGAGGAACGACGCCGAGTGGGTCGAGGCGATGGAGCTCGATTGGGCGCTCATCCAGTCGTCAGAGGTGCAGCAGCAGCAGGCGGGTTCGAATCACGAACATCTTTGATCATTTTTTTTGCCAATCACCATTCTAGCCGAAGCTCACGTGTGATGTGTCGATCGAAAGGAATGGGTGTCTTGGCATTCGGCCTCGTTCAATTCGGATCGTATGTTGAGAAGGTTTGACGAACGGGGTTCTGTGCACGAGGCGGAGTGGTGTCGGAAGAAGAATGAGGGATGCGCTTCCCGCGTGCATGCAAGCCCGACCGGCACCGAGATGCTTGGCGTGCAGCTGGTTTCGGCAAGACGGATTCTGCCAGCGTGTGCGGGTTGAGCCTACGGTTCAGCTCGGAACGGGTCTTGCTGTGCCTCTCGATGTGAATTTCTGCTCGTAATGTTCGCAGCGCTGAGCTGACACCTTTGTGGAATTTGCTAGGCTCGTCAGGGTCTAGTTTCGTGTCTCGGATGGCGCCTCTGCAGAACCGACACACTTCGTCACCACCACCTTGCCAGCTGCACGGGAGCAGCCGCCACGACGAGATGGTGTCGAGATTCTTCCAACTCGTCCTGCTCGCGGGGATGATTCTGCTCATCCCTTCCTTTCTCTATCTCTCGCATCCGCCATCGACCTCGCTCGTCGACCCGCATACCGGCCTCGCCTACTCTTCCGACTCGATCCTCCCACACCAATCCGACAACGCCCACGCGCAAACGTCGCAGGGCAAAGGGGTTGACGGCAGCCACCTGTGGAACGGCGCGGGGTGGAATTGGCAGGATGCATCGTCCAACGTCGGTAAGGGCGTCCACCGCGTCGAGGACCAGGTGAAAGGGTTTATCGACTCCTTTCACCGCCCATCCTCCCCTCTTCCCCCCAATAACCCCACCACCCCCCTCGACACCAAGGAAAAAGTCAAGGACACAGAACGACTACCCGGCGTAATCATGCCCAAAATGTCCAACACCACCGCCAAAGAAGCTCTCGGACGCTCCACCTGGCACTACCTTCACACCATGACCCTACGCTTCCCCGACAAACCTACCCCGGAAGAATCCGAAACCCTCCGCTCCTTCTTCCAGTCCTTCGCTCTGCTCTACCCCTGTGGAGAGTGCGCACGCCATTTTCAGCACTTGATAAAGGAGTTGCCGCCTCAGGTGGGGAGCAGGATGGGAGCGAGTCTGTGGTTGTGCGCAGTGCATAACGAGGTGAACAAGAGTTTGGGGAAGGAGGAGTTTCCGTGCGATAAGTTGGATGAGAGCTATGATTGTGGTTGTGGGGATGATCCCAAGAAGAAGGGGGAGGGAGAGGAGGTTGGGAAGGACGAGAAACAGGGAGGCGGGAAGAAGAAGGAGAAGCAGCAGGATGCTATCACCACGCTTAAGAACGTCACACCGTTTAGGTAGCACTGCGAGCAAGGCGTCTCAATAGGCCCAGCATCACACATCCTTCCGATAGCATCACCAGGACACTTTCTTTTACCCAAAATGCAGATTCACATTGTCACCGTCACCACACACACTTCGTATTCCTGAGCTGGAGCAGAGTGCCTGCCTTCGATCCAATCGCACGCAGCAAACCAAGAGCACAGAGCGAACGCCAGAAACCGCTTTGAAGAAAGTTCCATTGCAAGACCGTCTCGAATCGCACACGGAGAACACCTGATTCTTCCACGAGCAACCAAGAGAAGGAAAAGAGGATACAAGAAAGAGCAAGTGATCCAGGAAGAAAGACAGAGCTGAAAGAAGACAACTAAGAAAGAACAAGTCTTGCAGAGTTTCCCCCCCCCCTCCCAATGTTCTCGCGATCATCTAGACCCGAGTGGGGACCTCCAAGACCATGCTTCCAGAATCAGAAAGATGGAACCAGCCATCTTTCTCTCTAGGCCACATCACCGGCGAACGGGCACCAGTCCACGACGACGCTGCTGGTTGGTCGCAGCCTTGACGGCGTTCCAGTAGGTCTGACCGGTCTGGGTCAACGTCTGACCCTGCTGGTTGGCCGTCAGGTCGCCGTACGGTCCATTGGCAGCGTCGCTGACCGAGTAGGCCGCCACGCGCAAATCGCTCTCAAACAGCTGCACCATCGAGGTGAGCATCGAGTTGACCTTGTTCTGGTCGCAGTACACCGGCGAGGGACCCTCGTAGTTGATACACGCGAACTCGGTGATCCACATGGGCTTGCCGTACTGCGCAAAGTGATCGAGCACCGTCTTGACACCGTCCATGTTGTCCTTGAAGATGTGTACGGCGATGATGTCCGGTTGCGTCTTGACGGCGGCGAGGAACTTCTTGAGCCACGTTTCGGACTGCTGCATGGCCATGCTGGGCGAGATGAGCTTGGCACCCGCGGCTTTGTGCGGCGCGAGGTAGGTCTCCCATCCGTTGACGGCGTCCGAGATGGCCATGGTGCCAGAAGAGCCGCTTCCGGTGAAATCTGGCTCATTGAAGCCCATGACGAAAGGAGCCGATCCCGGCTTGACACTTTTGAAAGCGTTGAAACGGGCGACGTCGTCGTCGTGGTTGACCTGGCCGAGACCCCAGAGCATGGGTACAGAGAGGCCCTTGCCGATGTTGGGGTTGTTCGGGTTGGGAGTCCAGTCATAGTACCATCCGAGCGATCCAGCAAGCCATTTGAGCGAGTTGCCGCCAGCGACACCTGCTTTGCCAAGAGGAGGGGTGAATCCAGAGATCGAGATGGTGCTGTTGGAGGACGAGGTGGAGCCAGAAGTGGAGCCAGAAGTAGAGCCAGATGATCCCGAGCTGGAGCCAGAGTTGGACGAAGAGCCAGAACCAGAGCTAGTGCCAGACGAAGAGCTAGAGCCAGATGACGGCTTAGTGGCACCATTCTGGCTCTGAGGGGTAGCCTTAGGCGTAGCAGCAACCGACGAGGTCGAATGGTGGTGCTTGTGGTGCTTCTTGTTGTGGTGCTGAGGCTTGGTGGCACGGCAGTGCTTCTTGGACGTCTTGGCATCGACCGAGTCGGTGACGACCAAGAAGAGAGCGAGGACCGTGAAGGCCAAGAGGATGAGTTTGTGGTTGAAGACGAGCATGACGGACGATGATGCGACTGTACTCGGTTGAGGGGAGGGTGGGGGTTTTGGTGTTGGTGATCGCTTTGTTGCTACGGTAGATGGTGCACAAAAGAGAGGGGGACGAACGATGGTGATGTCTGTCAAGACTTTGAGATGACCGTGGAGCGACGAGGAGCGGGTTCTCAACGAGGGTGGTGAAAGGAACGGGTGCGGAAAGAGGACGGATGCTATCAAAGCTATCGCGACCGAGAGGGGTGAGAGAGTGGAGAGTGTGGTGTGGTGGTGAGAGGAAAAGGAAAGAAAGAGAGAGCGGAGTGTGTGTGTGTGTGTGTGTGTGTGTGTGAATGGAGTTGAGTGAGGGACAAGGTGATTGAGGGAGGGAAGCAGGCAAAGATCGGACAGTGGATATATGGCTCAAGGCGACAGCTCGGCGTACGCTTCGGAAGGCTCGGCGGAGGTGCAGATCACTTGCTGTCACAAATTGCAGCGCCGCTTTCCCCTCTGCTTCCGCACTCTCCTCCTCCTCGTCCCTGTCTCGTCTCGCTCGACCTCTCTTCCATGGAGACACGCATTTCGTCTCCGATAGCAGACTGCAGCACTTCGATTCGAAGCCACAAAGAGAAGCTTCGTTGTTAAAGAGTTCGCCCCTCGTCGTGCTGTCTCATTGTGCGGCTCTGCAACACCCTGAAATCACATCCTTGGCGCATACTCTACAATGCTTTCTGTCGCTGTCACACTTCGAATCTGCCGCTGCACCTGCACGACATGCATTGAACCTCGATGCCGCTGGCACGCTCTCATAACGGTAACAATGACACCACTCTGTGACAGGCTCATGAACGGTGACAGCCAAGTTGGACCTGCATCAAGCCACACTCGAAAAAAAAAAAAAAAAAAAAAAAAAAAAAAAAAAAAAAAAAAAAAAAAAAAAAAAACACAAGGAAAAGAGGCTTTGCTTTGTCTTTCCTTTGTCCTCGGTGGACAGATCGTGGGAACCTCTTCGCTTCTTTGTCCGTTGCTGCCACGACGGGTCGTTCGATGACATGGTGATCGCTTTTCGATGCGGTGAGGCTCGGCGAACAGTAGACACCAAGTCAACCACGGGATTCGAGAGCAAGAAGGTCAAGCTCTGGTTGCCGTGAACGAGCGAGCGATCTTCGAAGGCCGCTTGGTAGGCGAGCGGAGCAGTACGCCCTATGTGCATGGTAAAAGACACTTTTCGACGGATCAACGTCAAGCGAGGGTCTCGACAGACGTCTCATAGCAAGACCAGCGGCAGAGACAAGCGCTAAGAATGTCTTGCCTCTGTGAAATAGCCGCGAGGATGAGAAAGGAGAAGAGTGTTCTGCTGGCAGTCATGCACGAAATCCCATTTGGGCAACTGGACAAACGCCAACACCACAGCTGTTCAGCGCGAAACAAACTCCGCTCCGACGGTTGCTAATCATAGAAGATGGCTGCACAAGCCTTGTCAGCCAGTTGGCTCTGACCCGTGGCTTGTAAGATCTAGCCGCTCTCTGCTTCGCCATCCATGGTTGCCCCGCACGATGCTTCGAAGAACCCTGATGGATCATCCTCTTGTCTCACCTTTGACGTCCGCGGTCTTTGGTTTCCCGTGTTTTGAATGGCCAGCGGTGTGAACATTGCCATCCTGCCATCAACTGTCACGGTGATGCCCTTCTCGCTTGCGCTCCTTGATCGCCGCAGGCCCTACGAATCGTCAAGCAGAGTCCGTAAGATCGCAGACACGCCCCTACCGCATGCGTCCAAGATCTTGTTCGTCTACTGTACGGTACGGCTCGATCTTCTCCGTATCTCGAGCAGCAAAGCTTTGCTGGAGTTTGTTGGACGCCGAGGCCTCAGGATAAGCTCAAGACACGTTTCATGGAGGGTCGAGGCTCCCAGCTCGTGTCACCTCTCCGACGTTGGCCGCAGATCGTTGAGATCGGGAGATGAGTCAAGTTTCATGATTGCGATCCCATTCATATCCTTCTCCAAGCCGTCTCGAAGTTACTTACGCCAGGCCTCGGCGACGACCCAGTTGTCATACACCTGCCCCTTCTCCAGAATCTCCTCCTGACCCCCAAGCCCGACGAGATTCGGCAGCATGAACCCGCAGTGAGGCCCACCAAACTCGATCGCCGCAAACGCGCCGTTAAAGTTACCGCTGTCCGGCAGCCCTCCTTTGCGGTGTGCCTTCTTCATCAGCCCGCCCGACTGAGCCGGGTCAGCGGGATGCTCTGGCTGCGCACCCGCCGTCCACAGCTGTACACCCGCCTGGTTCGAGTGCATCGTAACCGAGCGACCTGCTGACTCCGAGGTGAGACGTACACGCTTGGTGTCTTCGGTGGCGAGCGTGTTGATGTCGTCGGATTGCGGGATGCTTTCGACGTTGCCCCACACGTAAAAGTCATCGTAGCCTCCGGCAGGGAGACCTTCGCCGATACGATTGCCGCCTTTACGGTCCCAGTACTGCGCGCCGGGGTTGGAGAAGGTGTCGGCGGGTCCGTCGAGGGGTTTGAGGTCACCAGTGGCGATTTGAGCCGGGTCGAGTTCGAGGTGCGAGATGGTCTTGCCGGAAGGTGCGTAGAGCTGGAAGACGTGCTCGTAGACCGTACCCTTGTCGGCCTTACCAGCCTTCTCGTTCGAAGCAGAGAGGTTGAAGCCCCAGTGGTGCGTCATGTTGAACGGTGTAGCCTCGACAGAGCCATCGGAAGCCAACGCGGCTCGGTAGCGGAGGAGGAACTTGCCCGCCGACTTGCCCAGCTCCTCACTCGACTCCGAACCCGGCACCACAGCTACCAGCGTCTCAACACGCACCTTTCCAGGGTAGCCAGAATCACCGTCCGGCGACTCGATCGCAAAGATCAAGCTGCTCTGCTTGCTACCCGGACTGCTGGTCGATGTGAATCCGGAGTCGGCAAACAGCTGGCTGTCCTTGGTCTCCACCGGCTGCCAGTAGCACTTGTCGAAAGGTCCATGCTGTACGATGCTGTCCACCTTGTTCTCCTTGTCACTCTCCGGACCACCGTGAAGCACAACACCGGGTGCGCTGAACTCGGGCAGGTTGATCTGCGTCACCTTGCCATTGGCAGACTTGTACTCGACCTTGCCAGCAGGGAGACGGTTGGCATAGCGTCCGATGATGGGGTTGAGGAACTTTCGCCCGCGGGTCTGGTGATCTTTGGGATCCTCGGGTCCACCGATGAAGTCCTCGCCTTCCTCGGTGGAGAAGCTGTGGATGGTGAGACCGTAGGGGAGCACCGAGACGGTCAAGTCGGCGCCGTCGGCCGAGAGGTAGATGGGCTTGAATGGGTCGATGGTCATATTGTCTCGTGTCGTTCCTGGGATGAAATGTGTGTGGGTCGATGCGCGGAAGCTTGCTCAAACCCACTTATATGGAGAGTGGCCATTTGTACCTAACCGGTGCTCCAGCGCTTTGCGGGTCGTGCGCACGGCCTCGACGACGTTTGCTACTTCTCCACTCGTAAGGTGGCAGCAGCGCGTTGAATTCGCCGTGCCTTCTTCCCCGGCTTTCTTCTCGCTTTTCTTGCAGCAGAAAGCCACCGGTAATCTCACGAGATCCCCGGTCGGCACATTCTCGCTTTGCAACACCACTTCTTGCCGGTCAACACAGACACTTCACCCCACGCTCGGTCTATATGGATGCCGCTCCCCGAGGCCACTCCTTCTGCTCAACATGACCCTGTCGTACCGTTTCAGTGGGCCTAGGCACGAAATACTTCTACGGCAACGCGGGGTCAACTAGCCCGTTCACATGCTTGGCAGTCGTTCCATCGTATCCCGTTCACGGTCTGGGCGACAGTCAAATTAGAGACGCATAGAGGAGCTTTAGCCTGATCAAGCTGCATAATGAACAATGCATGACCCGACCAGCGTTTGAAGGAAAGTTATGCGCTGGAGCGAAGCATCAGGGGAGAGCTAATCTTGACTACTGCTGGAAAACCCCATCCAACTCCTCCAGCTCGCCAACCGCATATACACTTTCCAGACCCAAGTCAAAGTTGTACGTAGCACGCCTCTTGCTGCCCCTCACCGCTTCATCCTCCCCGCCGTCGCCTCTCAGATCACCATCGACAGCCCAATCGTCCTCTTCCGATTCCGACGTCGATGCGGTGCGCGAGCTGCGAGACAGTGCAGAGGGCGGCGCATCTTTGCTGGGCGGCTTGGATGCTGACGGCGGTACTGGCACGTCGAGCACAGCAGAGATGCCGACCGTTCGGATCTTTTCTCGCATCATCGAGACTTGCGAGTTGGAGACCTGGCCTGTGTTGGTGAGCACAAAATCGTCGAATGGGATCTACGCGTTGAAGAAAGAGGGAGATGAATCGTCAGCACTTTGCGAGCAATGGACCCCGGTCGTAGGTTTATGAATCAGCACTTACTACGACAGTCTGCCAGTCGGAGCCCTTGCTCTCATCGAGATAGAGTCGGTGTTGGAACAAGTCACTGGTAACGGGTCCATCAGTCTGGATATTGACAAAGAACTTGGGTCCGGGCAGCTCCTTCCTTCCGAGGCCGAGCGCGTGGATCGCACGACTTGCCGCTGGACCCGAGGGATCGCTTGCGTGAAGAGCCGCTCGAAGCCCACTGCCTCCATGAGCCTCCGTCTTCTCAGTCTTGTCTGCACTTGCTACAGGCTTTTTGGCGAGCTTGTTGCGAACGCGGAGAGCAAGGTACGGATGGACTGTCGTGTCCCAACACTGGTTGCCGAAGAGCGTTGGGCGGTTGCGATTACGAAAGCCTGCGTATCCGCTCTTCTCGATCTTACCGCCTCTGGGTACCTGCGATGACAGTGTGCCGTAGAAGCGACCGCGTGACGATTCGTCGAGACCAAGCCTACACTGCGAGAGTCCGCCGATATCCGAGTCGGATCCGGTTGCAAAGTTGGAGAGGTGTGCGGGCTGTGTCATGGCGTAGATGAGTAGAGCGCCTTGGTTCTTTGATGTCGGCGAGATCTCCATGCGCATCACTAGGTGCCAAAGCAACAGGAGTCAGCAGATGAGAGTGTGTGTCAGTGCTTGCTTCATCGGTTGGTGTTTGCAGCTTGTGATTAAGCTGTGACATACTCTTGGCGGTCTCGTCTCGGGCTACCTCGACCGAGCGCTGCAGCGCCTGACCGAACGTCTTGAGTAGCGACATGCTGGATGCCGAGGCGTATGAAATGGTGTCTGCGTTGATGGTGAATGGGCGAGGCAAGTCTCGAGGAGAGATTGGCTTGTGGAGGAAGCTAACATTTTTATCTCAGCACAAGCCGTCACTCGAAGCGAGACCAGATCCGAATTCCGGAAATCACTTTCGCGGTACCTTACACTCGTCGTTCCAGGAACAGCCTCCGAGACTCACTGATCCAGACTCACTCGACTTAGCAGACGATGATCAGACCATGCGTTTTCTACGACTGATGAGACAGAATGTAATTACGCCCTCAACGATTCCTTGCGATGCAGACTGTTACTCGACTGCAGCTCGACACTCTGGTCCCTTTGGTAGACGCTGCTGGTTACCCCTACTGCGCGAAGAGGTTGATGTCCGGGGTATCTCGATTTGGTTCGCTTGACGATGGTCAGGCCGAGAGCGATGGCAATGACCGCAGCAAGCACCAGACTGACAAAGGCTCCAATCAGACCGGCTGTGACGGGCGACACCTGGTGCTTGCCCGTCGTCGACGTGACGTCGGCGTACTTGTCCCCGCTGCCAGTGCCGTTGAGGGCGTTGAGGGCGGCGCATCCGCGTGCGTCTGTCTCGCCACAGGCATTGCACCAGTCGGACAAGGTGTTGAGCTTGATCGGGTTGAAGTGTTCGAGGTATGTGTTCACGGGCATCGTTTGGGAGTCGAGGATGTTGTGAGGTGTCAGATCGCCTGACGAGCCGTTGCGGAACAAGACCTGCATCGAGTTGTCCTGGCGGATCTCAAAGACCATTGCCGAGGCGTAGTTGACCAGCTTGCCCTGCAGCTCGGGCATCTGGTAGAGGCTGAACAGCGAAAAGAAGGGCTTGTAGGAAGCAGCAAGCACCGACACCTTCAGCGGGTCCGAAGCATTTGCGACTCGACTGATGGCCGCATTGAGCGGGTTGAGCATGCCTCGGCCTGCGATGCTGCCGAGCGATTCGGGGCTCGACTGTCCGAAGAGACCGTTCTCGTGATACTCGGCCCATGTCAAGGCATTGGAAAGCATCTCGTCGCTGATCTGAGGGGAGAGCTGCGCATCGTGGATCTTCTCGACGTTGAGGTAATCGAAAACGTTCCAGGCATTGACGAGCGTCTTGTTGCGGCTGCCAATGACAGCTTCAGGGATCGAGTCGTAGAAAGGCTGGGCTTCGGCGCTCTTTGCTTTGAAGTCGCTGCTCTTGTACCATTCGTTTGTGAAATCGTCAAACTTGTTGCACATGGTCCAGGGTTCCATCACGAACGACTGGTCCGGCTCGATAGTCGCAACGGGAATGAGCTGTGCGCGATTGTCCCAAGCTACGGTGGAGCCGTTGGCCAGAGTGATGGACTCGGCGAAAGCCGGGAAGAGGCCTTGCATGAAGGCGTTGGCACTCTCGACGATGACACCGCCTTCACCGCCAGCGTCGGCTTGCACCTCAATCTGTGCATTTTCAGCTAGGACCGTGTCGATACCCTGGATGAGAGAGGTGGAGTTCTGCTCGAGGTAGCGAGATCGGAGCTGCGCACCGCTGTTGAGTTCCTCAAGATAGCCAAGGACGGTAAGATTGGTCTTCGAGGCGGTGTAGGTGGTTGGGGACTGGTAGAAGCCTTGTCGGTCACCGTGTCGGATGAGGACGACGAGACCGGTCACTGGAGATGTCATGGTCGCTGTATGCAGCCGTGCGAGGGGGAGCGTAGGTGTAGGCCAGCAGCAAGATGCAAAGGGTCAGGAGCGAGAATCTGTCTCTGGTCTTATATGAGTTAGTCACAAGCTGCAAATGAACCTGTGCCAGGCGAGCTCGAGATAGGGTCTCTTCTCAAGTGGCATGTGTCTCGTGCAGGCGAAGCACGGCAAGTAGCAAGTTCGGCAGGGATTGGGTACCGAAGCCTCCGCTATCTCAAGCGACCTGCCAAAAAACTTCTTGATTGGCGAAATTGATAACCGCTCCCGCTCCCGCTTATCGCGGGAAGTTCGGTCTTTGCCGCTTCCCGTTTCCTTGTTTTTTTTTATTTTGGAAGTCGAAGGGTAAACGTGACGGTGTAACAAACTTCCAAAAAAAATCGCAGCCGGTCTCTGTTTCTTTGGAAGAACAGGCGACGTGGAACGCGGCATTTGTCGAGACGCGAACAGGCCAGCGAACTCCGCAAAAAAGTGTGTCATGCAGAAAGAAGCCTTTCGCTCGCTTGCTCGTTCAGTGCCAGAACCCTTCTCTCGTTCCACCACATCAATCAAGCATGGCGGCAGCAAAAGGGGCCAAGAGCTCCGCATCCTCAGCGTCAAGTAGTAGCGCTTCCTACACACGCCAACGGCCGACTGCAGCTTTGCTCAATGGCACTCCCAGTTCAGAAGCAGTGGAGAGGTCCGACCTGCTTGAGACAGATCCCGACGGTCTCGTAGCTGCGACTGGACAGGATGCACTACTCCGTCCTTCATCGACGCCGATCGACGGCAAGAGCGGCATCTCTGTCACCGAGAAGCAGGCAAAGGAAGAAGCTTCCGGATTCATGGACCTCTCGCCCCAAGACCGGAAGGCCATGATCTTGCTCTTCGTCTTGTATCTGCTCCAAGGTGTGCCCGTAGGCCTCGCATTCGGCACCATGCCCTTCCTGCTCAAGTCCAAGCTCAGCTACGGCGACATCGGCTTCTTCATGCTCTGCACCTACCCCTACTCGCTCAAACTCTTCTGGAGCCCCATCGTCGATTCCACCTTTGTCAACGAGCTGCAGCTTCCGATCCTCGGCAAGATCTCGCTCGGTCGTCGCAAGAGCTGGATCGTGCCCATTCAGACCGTGGTCGGCGTCATGTTCTGGTACCTCTCCAGCAACGTCGACCAGCTGCTATTGGCCGACCTGCCGAACGTCAAGCTCATCACGTTGATCTTCTTCGTGCTCATCCTGTTTGCTGCGACGCAAGACATTGCTGTGGATGGGTGGGCGTTGACGTTGCTCTCGCAGGAGAATCTGTCGTATGCCAGTACGGCGCAGACGGTGGGCCTCAACTCGGGATACTTCCTCAGCTTCACCGTGTTTCTGGCGTTCAACTCGGTCGAATTCAGCAACAAGTACTTCCGCTCGACACCGCTCGACTATCCGCTGCTGTCCCTGTCGGCGTACATGCGATTCTGGGCGATCGGGTTCCTGCTGGTGACAGCGTGGCTGGTCGTATTCAAAAAGGAGGATGCAGAGGCGGAGGACGCACCGGACATGGATGTCAAGCAGGTCTACTCGATCATGTGGAGGATCTGCCGGCTCAAGCACGTGCAGACCTTCATCCTGATCCACTTTGTCGCCAAGATCGGCTTCCAGGCCAACGAGGCCGTCACGGGTCTCAAGCTCGTCGAGAAGGGCTTCGGCAAAGAGGACCTGGCCTTGGCGGTGCTGATCGATTTCCCGTTCCAGCTCATCTTTGGCTACCTCGCCGCGCGGTGGAGCAAAGGCGAACGGGCGCTTCAGCCGTGGATCGTCGCCTTCTTCTTCCGACTCGGCTTTGCGCTGCTCTCGATGGCCATCGTCCACGGTATGCCCAAAGCACCCATCGGTACGGGCTACTTCTTCATCGTCATCGCTAGCACCGTTGCCGGCAGCTTTGCGTCCACCGTCCAGTTCGTCGGCATCTCGGCCTTCCACACCCAGATCGCCGACCCGCTCATCGGTGGAACGTACATGACGCTGCTCAACACGGTGTCCAACCTCGGCGGCACGTGGCCCCGCTACTTTGTGCTGAAGGCAGTCGACCTTTTCACCATCTCGAGCTGTCAACCGCCGTCCAGCTCGAGTCTGCTCAAGGATCCCGAGATCGCCAAGCTGTGGGCGACAGCGTCCAAGGGGATTGGTGGGGAGGAGTGCACGTCGGATCTGGGCAAGGCGGCTTGCTCGGCGGCGGGCGGAGTGTGCGTGGTAGAGAGGGACGGATACTATTGGACCTCGACGCTGTGTGTGGTGGTTGGGACGGTGCTGCTGGTGACGTTCATCATTCCGGCTTGTAGGAAGCTGCAGGCGCTGCCACCGAGTGCGTGGCGGGTCAATTTGCAGAAAAAGTCTCAGTAGCCTCCGGCCTGGTTCATGGAAAGCAATAGAAACGCCAAACGCTTGCATTCTTCTACCCTTTACATGACTGAAAGTTGTGACCTCGTCCTTAGAACGGCGAAAAAGACCGTTGACCCAACCCACTCGCCCCTCTAAAGCCAGCCACCTGCTCGGGCGCAGGACAGTCGCTCGCCTCCCTCGTACTCATCGCCTCCGGCAACCATTTCTCCATATTCTTGATCCTCTGACTGCTCACCGGGTGCGTCGACAACAACGCCTGTGCACTCCCCAGCACTCCACCTCCACCTCCGCCGCCTTCACTCTCGCTCATCCTCGTCCACAACCGACTTGCCTCCCTCGGATCGAAACACGCCCGACTCATGATCCTCAGTCCCAAATAATCCGCCTCCAACTCGGTCTTTCTCGAGTTGGGCAGCGAGAGGAGCAGTGTCAACGCTGTTCTGCTCAGCCCGATGTCCAACCCGAAAGCGTCCAGCAGGAAGGTGCCGAAGAGCAGCACCTTGTAGCCGGACATCTTTTCGGCAGAGTGACGTGCGACTTGGTGTGCGACTTCGTGACCGAGCACCGTGGCCAGGCCGTCCGAGTTTTGGCAGATGGGGAGGATGCCGGTGAAGACAAAGATCTTGCCCCCGGGTAGCACGAAGGCGTTCTTCTGCTTGGGATCGTCGATCACAAACACCTCCCATTTCGTCGCTGGTTGTCGTGGTTCTGACGCGGATTGACTACCGAAGAACGAGGCGGTGTTGGTGCTCGAAGCGTTGGAGCCGTACGAAATGCCACCCTCCTCTCCATGCGAATGGTGCGTGAGGTTCGGATCACCCTTGGTATGATGCGGCTGATTGCTGCCGTCCACCGCCTTGTCCAGAGCCGCAACGATCCGGCTTGCTACGGAACGCACCTGCTTCGAGTACGGATGCGAAGCCGGGAGGATGCGATCTCGATACTCTGCCAGGGTCTGTCGGAACGTCTCTTGACCCAATTCGTGCTCCTGTGCGGCGCTGACATCGATGAATCTCCATCGCCCTGTTTCCGGGACCTGTTCGAGGTGTACGACGTAGTAGATGCCCGCTCCGCCGAGCGCTACGAGAATGAGCGTTGGTGGGCGTGATGAGAACCATGAGCCTCTACCGCGACCACCGCCGCCGCTACCACCACCACCACCACCAAAGCGCTGATATTGTGCGGGCTGTCTAGATTGCGGGCGGGGCTGTCCGACCTGTCCAACACGTCGAAAGAGCTGGTCTTCGAGCTGCTTGCGAAGTGCCTCGGGCGACAGCTGCTCTCTTCCTGATTGGTGCGGGCTGGATTGCGACAGAGCTCGCGACTGGATCCGGATCGAGCTCGATGACTCCTGAGCACCAGCGCCGGGGCGAAGCTGTCCGACCGTTCCAGATGCGTTGGTGAATCGTGGGAAGCTGGATGCTACGGCTCTTGATGGGGAATGTCGGGCAAGGCAGCGAGCAGAGCTGGCGCTTTGTCGTGCCAATGACTCTACGGCAACCCGCAGCCCCAGCGTTGCCTTGAACGGTGCAGTCATGGCCGACGATGATGACGAGAAGAGACCAAGCACTTGTAGCCGCTCCTGTATGAATCGAGTGTGGAAGGAAGAGAAGAGTTGAAAGGGTCTGTGAACTCGGTCAAGAACGACATCCTCCCTTCAGGGTCGCACAGCTGCGCACCGGCCAGGCCAGGCAAGGCAAAAATCGAGACTCCGTCATCCCGCGGAGCCTTTACGCCGCTGCTGAGCGTCGTGACGAACAACGAAAATTCATATAGCCGGCCGGCCAGTCAACCTCCACACACACCTCGCTAAGGTCCTCCTCGGCTTTGCACATCTTGTGAAGGTAAGCCAACAGTCAGCGGCGACAGCTTATGAGCCTTCGAGGTCGTCCATCTCCCCTTCCTGACCTCCTTCCAACCCACCTCCATCGAACAAATTGATTGGTATTGACTCGCCATCATGGTCACCGCCCTTGTATCAGGAGGCAACCGCGGCCTAGGCTACGGCATCGTCCGTCGCCTTGCCAACGAGTACCCCTCCTCCCCACTCTCCAAATCCTCCTCGGACAAGCTCACCATCTATCTCGGCTCGCGCGACCTTACCAAGGGCGAAGATGCCAAAGCCTCGCTCCAATCCGAGCTGGCCAAGGACATCCTCGACAAGGTCTCGATCGAGGTTCGACAGCTGGACACCACCTCGCACGAATCCATCGTCGCCCTTGGCAACGAGCTCAACTCGGGCGTCGACATCCTCATCAACAACGCCGGTATCGCCATGGACGGCTTCGATGGAAACGTTGCCAAGCAGACGGTCAAGACCAACTACTACGCCGTGCAGGACATGATTCAGAACATCAAAGTCAAGGACGGTGGGAGGATTGTTAACATTGCTTCGTTGACCGGCGTGCTGAAGAACTTTGGCGACAACGTCAGGGACAGGTTCAGGGATTCCAAGACGATTGCGGACGTGGACGGGTTGATGCAGGAGTTCCAGGAAGTCGTGGCCGACGGAAGCTGGAAGGAGAAGGGCTGGAAGGGCGCTGCGTACGCCACGAGCAAGAGCGGCGTGATCGCCTACACGAGGGCGCTGGCAAAGGAGTACGAGCAGCAGGGAAAGAACGTCTTTGTTGTCTCGTGCTGTCCTGGCTGTAAGTATCCGAAAGGCCGATTGGAAAGGTTCGGATGGCAGCTGACCAGAATTCTTCTTTGTGACGCAGACGTCAACACCGACATGACCGAGGGTAAGGGCTACAAGACGCTCGATCAGGGCGCAGAGACGCCCGTGCTGCTTGCTCTGCACGAGGTCAACGCCAAGCCGGGCGAGTTTTGGTCCGAGAAGAAGGCTTGCGACTGGGAGCACCCTTGAAGGACGCTTTTGTACGGGCTCAAGCAGGGGTCGTGTGCGATGACGACAAAGCGTACCTGTTGAATGGCTGATATTGCAATGTAGACGCTACTGATCAAAGCCGCTAAGGTCGCCGTGTGCAACGAACGGCAGTGTCGCTGCGAGCCCCTTGGCCGATGTCTGAACAGTATCAGGCCGTTGCAGCTGTGTTCTGAGCTTCTGAGCGTATCGAACGAGGTCTTCTCGCGCCTGCTCTTCCGTCTTGCTACCGCCCTGCTCTTCGGCAAGGGTCCCCACAATCCCCGCCGGCAAGCCCTGAGGAGGCTTGAAACCCAGACACACCAAGAAATGCTCTACACTGCCCAGCCTCGAGCTTCGCGGCTTGGCGATGTCGACCCGGTCAAAGAATGTCCGCAGCTGATCTGCCAGCAACGCACCCGAGGTAGCCGGTCGAGCACCTTTGAGGTCCATGTTGCCTAACGACGCTCCCAGCCCGGCCTGCGGATGCTGCGTGAAGATCTTGGCTACGAACGTGCCACCTACTTCGAGCAGACGGAATGTAATCTGGGTCGCAGCAAGGAGGAGTTGCGATTGGAGGTACTCGTCGAGGTCGTGGAGACCGGTCACGTCTGGAGCGCCGTCGCAGACGATGAGCTGGGCGCGCGCTTTGCCTTTGCCCTTCGCATCGGAAGAAGGGCCGTCTGAGAGGGCGAGACTGACAGCATCGGCTGTGTCGGGGGTGGTAATGTCACCGATGATCTGAGTGACACCGGGAAGAGGTGCCATGGCCTGCAGGTCGACAGCGACGAGATGGGAGCCGGGCACCGAGGCTAGTCGGCGAGAGAGGACTTGGGACCATGATCCGGGCGCGGCACAGAGATCCACGACTCGGGTTGGTGTTGGGAAGCGGTTCTTCGATGAATCATGAGCTGCAGGAGTGGGCGCCGATGTTGAGGACGATGAGGACGAAGCTTCGGCGGCATCCAGTGCATACTGTTCCGCGCCGCCTAGGAAGCCATATTGCTCGTTGAGATGGAGGAGCTTGTAAGCTGAACGAGCACGGTAGCCCTCCGACTTTCCCTGACGGTAGTAGATGTCGCGCTTGTCCTTTGTCGACTTTCCCATGGTGAATGAAGCTATGAGGGCTGGAGATTGGTGGTGACGATGGGTACAATCGGTGGTGGTGAAGGTGACAGTCAGGGTCTTGAAGTGGAAAACTTCTTTTTCCGCACGAAGAAACGAGATTTTTAGGTTTTGCAGCTGTCAAGCCTCCACGCCGCGGTTAAAAAATTCACAACTTTTTTGGTAGCACGAGCAGCTTCCGCTTGAACTTGTCGACTTTCACCATCTTCACCTACCTGCCACTACAGCAGCGTTCGGACTGTAACAGACCAGCGACACAATGGCTCCGGACAAGCTCACCAAGAGGCAGCTCGTCAAGCATCGCACATCAGCAACGTCAAGCAACGGCAAGAAGACCGGCGGCTTTCAAGTAGGACCCAAACATCTTCCGGATGGAGCCTACCTTGGCAAGCACAAGCGTATCAAAGCCGAGCTCATCCACAAGGCGAAGGTCAAAAAGGAGTATTACAAGCAGCTCAAACACGACAAGGTGGCATCAGGCAGTGGCACGAGCTCGAACGCGGCGCCACTAGGACAGCGAGGCAGCTCATCAAGATCCGTCGACAACGAGAGCCTGCCATTCTTGCTTCCCAAGGATCAGGGTCGATTTGCACCAGAGAACGGAGCAGACGACGAGGGCGCGCAGCTTGATCTGGCACTTTCAGGCACAAAACAGGATCTGCGACCACGGAAGGCTCCCGGCCAGAGCAAGACCAAGAAGCCATTGCCACATCCCTTGCCGCGAACACAAGCCCGCACCAACAACGAGGACTCGGACAGGCTGCGGGATACAAGAAGCAAGGAAGAGAAGGAGCAGGAGCGATTCAAGAAGAACAAGATGTGGAACAAGCCCAGCGGTAGTCGCACCGGCCAGGCGAGAGGACAGCCGAATCTGGGAGCTAGGATGGAGGTGATGCTTGACAAGATTCGCAAGTCGACGCACTAAGCAAGAGAGGCAAGATACCTCACACCATATACCCTGTCACAATTCAAAACGGTCAATCCCATTCATGCTGGCAATGCTTGATTCGAGATGAGAATGCAGTTCCGTGAGAAGATATGCTGTCTAGCCTAACGCAAAGCCCACATCTTGACGACAAACAGCTCGGCAGGCATGCCAAACTGAATCTCACACTTGACAATCTCGAGGCCGGCCTCCTTGAAGACGCGCTCGTACGCCTTTGTCGATCGGGTAATGCTGTGATCCTCATCGTCGTACCAGACACGTTCGGTGCCATCCGCCTCCTCGGTGCAGACATTCTCCTTGACGCCAATGATGCCACCTTGCTTGAGAGCTGCTTTGGACCGCTGGAGGAAAGCTATCAAGTCCTTGTCCGAGAGATGCTGGAGACACCACTGCGCCCACACCAGGTCGTACGTCGTGGGCTCGACTTTGGATCCTGCTACGCCGTCTTGCTCGGCTGTCGCCTCCTGGGAGCTTGAGCTCGGCTCGTCATCGACAGAGACAGTCGGCGAAAGGTCACCATCGCCTACGCGCGGTGCTGAAGAGTAAGGTCGACTCGGATCGATGTCTTGCAGCGTTGCGCAGTGGAAGTGGACCGCCTTGCGAGCCTTGAACGGAGACTTGCTCGGTGGTGTCTGAAGTTGAGGCCACGATGTCGACTGCTTCTTGGCCTCGTGCAGGAACTTGGCGACGGGCTCGACCATGTGCACCTCGTCGAAGATGGGGATGAGACTGTGCTGCGTCACTCTGCCTACGCCCGCTCCACAGTCGAGAGCACGGGTGCGTGCTTTGCCCTTGCCACCTCGTTCCGCTACCCGATCCTGCTTCCACTGTGATGGCGAGACGTTGGACGATGCAGGTGCGCAGAAGGAGAGGTGCGGAAGAACGCCCATGAGGAAAGAGCGCGATCCGAGCGATTCGACTCGAGATACGTGACCGAAGCCGCCGAGAACACCATCAACGCTGGCCTCGACACCTTCCCAGTACTGCACGCCGCGCTTGACGTCGGGGGCGGGATGTACGATTCGTATCGCCACCATCTTTGCTGGCGGTCGATCTTCAAGAGCTTGAATATCAAGTGGGACGAAGAGGTCAAGGTACAGAACAGTTCTTCCAGGGTCCAACAGAGAAGAAGCAGCTCGATTTGGCCTTGACGGAACCGAAGTCGAGCCAGAAAATAATTTCGACCAAAAAGAAAAAGAAAAGGCGCTCAAAAATGGTGCACCGAAAAAGGCGCCGAAATTGATGGCTGACGGGCGAGCTTCAGCCGGTTATCGTTGACTGCCACTTAGTGCATGGAATAACTTAGGCGGCGTTTCGCTTGTGATTGTGATACCCAGCTCGGTCAAGAGTGAGGACTGCTTATACCGCCTCGTTTAAGCGAGGAGGAAGGACCAAACTCTGTTCTTTTGCACGGTGTAGAATCAGCCCAGCAAAGGGTCTCGGTCTCGGTCTCGGTCTCTGCTCTGAGCGCCCTCGCCAGGCACGCGGCGTTGTTGCTTGTGTGGCGACTGCTTGCGAGCCCACATGCACGATAGCGTTTCCATTGCCCGCAAATCACTCTTACCCCGCCTCACATGAGCTGCAGCTCTCCTTCCGCCGGATAGACCGGCAGTCTACTGCCCTGCCCCTTCTTCAAATGTCCGTGCTATGGACATGCGGTCACCCGTAGACGCTTTTGCTTCCTCGACCACCATCATCCCGGATTCGTATCGCGCTCCATCATGGCGCGATCCAACACCCCTCCCCTGAGCAACGGCTCGACATCCAGCTCGGATGACAGCCCCATCGAATCAGCTCACAACGGTCACCTACCAGACTACGGCTTTGCCACGGGCAGCGCTCCTCACTCCAGCACCTCGGCACAAGTAGACCAGATCGCTGCTACACTTCAGAGTGCCTCGATCAAGATATGCGATGGTCCTGGTCTCACTCCAACGGAACGCAAAGAGCTCCAAAAGGCGCTCCAAGATGGCGTTCGGGTCGGTCTCGTCTCGTACAAAAACCGCATCTGCTCGCTCGACGATCTCAAATGTCATCTCAAGCTCCTCGACCTCTTCGACCGCCTCCGCGAGGCCGTTCACCAAGGCACCGAGTACTTTGACTATCCTTCGTGCCACCACGACGCAGGTCACATCGATGAGCCAGGCATCGACGCTCCCCCACCTCCCTACGTTCCCGCTGCAGATCCCGTGCCAGACATCAATCCAAAGACCGGTCTCAGGCCCACTCGCGAGGAAGCTAGCAAGGCCGAAGCAGAGTTGAGAGAACAGCTACTCAAAGAGCGCCGCTGGAGCATCTTTCTCAACCGGGCCGCCTATCGTCTTGAACTGTGGTGCACCAACGTTCTCGCCTCGTCCACCCTCGCCAAGCACTACAACAACAAACTCAAGACCGACCGAGCCCAAGATCCTTCAAAGACCGAGCTCGACGGCTTTGAGCTTCCGGACTTTGCTCTGCCTCCCATCGATGTTGCCCTCATGCTGCATGCCTACCACCTCAATCCGCTCTACAAGGAGGAAGAGTCGCAACGCCTTCGAACACGCTTCAGCCTCTCCCTCTTCGACTATCCGCTTCAGCAGCTCGCCCGACGCATCCATCCCACGCTGCCCATCCTCAACGACGTCGAGCTAGCAAGGGCCTTCTGGAACGAGTCCATCACCGCCAAGCGCTCCAAGCAGCCCTGGGATCTCTGTCTGCAGCCGCCTCCTGGTCACCCCACGCACGCACAAGAGACGCACGGCGGAACCATCTTTGGTCTGCGCATCGACTGTCCTCGCTGCGGCACTCCCCAATACTTCCCGTGGACCGGCGTGGGTGAAAAGCCTCATCAAGTCGGCGTCGGCGAGACTGGCTGGGAACGTGCCTGTGCCGACCAGGCATGTGGCCAGTCGATCTCAGCTGAACACGTCCAGATGCGTCGCTTCCTTGACGACTACGCCATCTGGCGCACCTCGCCCGGTCGACCGCATGCAGGTCCCGGGAAGCAGGGCGTCTACTTCATGGCAGGCACCATGCTTGGCGATCCGCACCGAAAGCGTCCAGCCCGCGATTACTTTGGCGAGGCTCTTCTCTCGCCCATCTTCCGCCACGAAAAGCCATGCGCAGCAACTCTGCACCAAGACCACCGGCCTGCAAAGGATGTCGAGCCTCTGGAGATCAAAGACGTGGCCGCAGACTGTGGCTACAACATCAGCACCTTCCGAACCTGGTTCGAGGAGCGCTGGATGAGCAATGCCGTCTCGCCCAACATCAAGAGTCCCGAGATCAAGGCGCAGCAGATGGCCCGCATCGCGACTCTTTTGCGCTGCTACCAGAACGGAAATGCTGCTGCCTACGGCGAAGGGCTTTGCGACGTCGTCGACGCCGTCAAGCGTCAGACGAGCTTCAACAAGGAGATGGAGAAGCTCGGATGGTCCAAGCACATCCATCTCTTGGATCAGGGCGCCCTCGATGATGTTCTCTCTCGCAGCCTCATTCGCTACTACAAGTACCTCGATCTCTTGTCGGCCACACACACGCTCCTCACGCCGACGCTCGATATCGATCTCTGCTGGCACACGCATCAGCTGCAGGCAAAGTACTACGACCAGAGCTATAAACTGGTCGGCCGCTACATCAACCACGACGACGCCATCGAGACCGGCATCCTCAAGAACGCCTTCGATGTCACGGCTGCGCTGTGGAAACAACGCTACGATCAACCCTACTCGCTCTGCGGCTGCGTCTACAACAGTCCGAGCACCATCAAGAAGCTCAAGGGTCTCCTCGGCAAGGGCAACACCGCTGCCGAACCTGCAGATGCCGCCAGCGAGAAACCGTCTGGATTCGCATCTCGACTGAAGGGCAAGTGGAGAGCCGCCAAGGAACTGCCAGGCGATCAGGTCGACCACACCAACCACTGGCAGGACGCCACGCACCCGAGCGCCCACCAAGCCGTCATCGTCAAGGAAGCCGAGCAGAGTCACGACAAGCTTCGCGAGGAGATGGTCAAGGAGTGGTCCCAGGGTAAGCGCCGAGAGGGTCACGAGAGTGCCTTTGTCTTTGGATACAACACACCGGGCCTCTATCCGTTCTTCTACCACCCGCTGTACAGCACCCACTACGTCAGCCGTGGCTCGACAGGCGACGCCACCATCAACGCATATAGCACGTACGGCGTGTATGGGTTGTTGGCGGTGTCGATGAGTCCCGTGGGCGGGATGGGCATGATGGCAGGTCCCGCCTTTGGTGGAGGCATTAGCTGTTCCGGTGGTGCTGTGGGTTGTGGTGGTGGTGGAGGTGGGGGCGGGTGCGGTGGCGGTGGCGGTGGAGGCTGCTGATCTGGTTCCACTCTTCATGTACAGACTGTTGATGTCAATGATACCCTTACCCACTTGCGATTTGTGACGAACTGCACCTGCGATTTGTGACGAACCACACTTGCGATTTGTGACGAACGGTCCTCGTCGGTGCTCGATTGACCGATGCTTGCGAAGGCCACGTGCGAGTGCTAAGCACGGATCGTGATAGATCCGATCGACGTCACATGCAGGATCACAGAGCTGCTCTCGGTCGTCCTCCAGTAGCAACATCACAATACAGGCCCGTGACAGTGGGACGCAGCAATGTGGGGTCAAGATGGGGTGGGAGCTAGCAGCGTCGGGCCCTCGCGCTAGACGAAATAGGAGAAAAGGTGGCGCCGATCCGTCGCCATGTGTGTCCTGACTAGATCAGTGCCAGTACCACACATCGCGCTGCCCCGCATCTGTCGCTGCAATCGCCCGAGAAGGAGCAACCCTCTCTCCCGACTCCATCACGCGACCAAATAACATCAAGGTATCACGATTCTTTTAAGCTGGTGTGAGTTTTGACGGTGACCCGCGAGTCGAGCTCGAGCAGGAGCACCTAAGCTAGCGACGATACGTTCCTGATCGACCGAACTCGTGGGACGATGACGGTGTCTAGTGGGCGAATGGGCTGTGCAAGTAACACCGGCCCTGTGTCTGTCCCCACTCGGCCTTGTTTGTGTGGATGATGAGGAGCGGATCACAGTTGTTTGTGTGGGAGAAATTGTGCGCCCATCGTGATGAAGGGGTCCCACCGTCGCGATCCGTGGGACAATCGATTGGGTCAATATAACAGCAATCAGTTTCCAGGTGGAAGCAGTCTCCCGAGCACAGAGGCCATGTTTCATGGCAAATGTGCTTGACGACTCTGTTGCGGACTTGTTCGGCGGTTCCAACGCTCGTCAACGAGATGCGAAAGGTACATAAGGACGACCTTCGGGCCTCGTTCCAGCTTCATCCTCATCCTCATTCACATCCAATCTCTCGACTCCTCCTGTACGCACATCCTCTCTTTTCCCGCTTAGACACTCTCTGCTCTCACTCTCGTCAAGATGAAGTTTGCCTTCGCTTCCCTCGTCTGCCTCGCCGCTGCGCTGATGCCAGCTAGCCAGGCCGCGGCCATTGAGCGTCGTGACGGCGCTACTCAGGCCAACCCCGAATTCGGCATCAATCTCGCCAACCGATACCGTCTCCACGGCGGCGCTGGTTTGCCCGCTCCCAAGGACATCAAGTCGGTCTTCCCTGAGTGCAAGTGGCGACACTACAACGGCAAGTGGGGCTGGATGGACGATTACAACGTCCAATGCTACCTCAGTCCCTCATACAAGGAGCATGCTTACTCTGTGGCCAAAGCCTTCAACGCAAAGCTGAGCACCACCGCCGGAGCCTGCTTCGACTCGGCCAGCCCGTACAACTACCCCACTGGCGTTCCCAAATACTCCATCGCCGTGCCGTATCTGTTCTTCAACAACTTGTATGACAGGCGCTGCAAGGTTCGTGCTCTGGTCAAGGTTCCCAAGACCGACGAGCACGACGAGTTCTGGGTTCAGGCCTGGGTCATCGACCACGACGGCGGCTACTGGGACAAGGCTGGCAAGGAGAACACCGATGGCCCTCAGGACGGCATTCTCATCGACACTAACCTCTACGGCAAATTCTTCAACAAGGCCGAGAAGGACCCCAGCTTCGCCAAGACTGTTAATGTCGAGTGGTTCTTCCTCGACATGAACACTCAGAGCTAAGCTCGCTGCCTCCGTAATGGCTCTGGACATGTGTCGTCTCTCTGATTCTGTCTTTCGTCCATCCATTCGCTTCTCTGCTCTTCGCTTCCAGTAGTACCCTCCTGCGACGAGGTGTGTGATCGATCGAACATCCGTGTCTGCACGGAGCTCATTTCATTGCATTCCAGTCGCACTTCAGTCTCCTGCACTCTTCGTCTTTCTCCTCTCCCTTGTCACATCTCATTTCATCAGCAATGGCACGCGTTTGTGTCTACTTAGGACTGTGAGTGGTGAGTTGACACACAGCTCCGTGTGACGGCGGAGCTGACGTTTCATCCCTGTCAGAAATCACATTATCTCCCGCGCTTCATCTCGTTCCTCGCAGAGCTTGTTGAGTGCTGCGCAAGCCCTTTGCCGGTCGCAGTGCTCGACGGTCTCGCGTGAAATGAGGTCGCTGCGAGGCTGCCGGCGACGCATGTAAACACTGCTTCGCCGTGATCTTGCCTTTCCCTTCCTGTTGGTTTGCTTGCTTAGCTTTGCCGCTCCCCAATCGTCCGAACTTCAAGATCATCGTCGCCAGCTACTCTTCCACATACCTTCCGCAAGCATTCTCAAGGACCATCACGGATGCCGACGAAATGCTCGATCCCGCGATCTTCTCGAGATCGCTCGAGATCCTCAAACACTTTCTCGCCTCTGTTGTCGCACCGATCGGGGAACGACTCAGATTGCTGACACACAGAGCAAGGAGACACTCGAGAAGATGGTGCAGGTGGCAGACGTTTTCCTTGGTTCACGCCTCGCCTTGATCTGATTGGCGAAATCAGCCTTACCAAATCCTCTCGCCCCGTGACTTTCCGACTCCTGTTGCGTCATGGATACAATCAGTGTCTCGTCATCGTTGTCGCGTGATTGGCTGTGCGCGCGTGCGTCGAAGCGAGTCAAGCCGACAATCAAGGGGATGCACGATTCTCAGAGGCGAAGCAATGATCAGACTCGACAAAAGTGATTGGAAGGAAGTGTGCGGAACAAGGAGCTCGCAACGGTAGCCAAGAGTGCCATTCGGTAGCCCTGGTGACGGTGGGCGACCAGCGGGGTCAATCGACCAGCAGCGACATGGAAAACCTTTCACCTCGAGCGACTAGGCCACACAATCCTGCACTCGTACTTGCTGGCTTGTTTTATAGCTTGCTTGTGTGAGAGGCGTATAGCGTAGTGATACATCGGTACGACGAAGACCGAATAGAAAGAGTCCCCTTCACCTATCACCTTCTCCGTGACCGAGACGAAGCATGTCGTTTCGGCGTCAAATCTCCAACTTCATAAACGCATCCCTCGCAGCGGACGAGTTCCTCCCCTTGACCTCGAGATAGTTGTACAGACACGACTGATGCCCATCGTCAAACGAAAACGACGACTCGTGTGCGCAGTAGCACTGCAACTTGCCCGTATGTGGTGAGATGGCCTTCTCTGGAGGTACCTTGGGACAGTGCATGACGGGCGCATGGAAGTAGCCGATGTTGTCAAAGTAGTGCACTTCCGACTTGTCGAGGAGCAGAGAGGCTGCGATGGAGTGAATGGGTGCATCGCCCCATCGTTCGTAGAAGAAGCCACCGACCGAATCGAGGTAGTTAAAGTAGGAAAGGTAGGCTGGGGAGCGGTAGAAGTCCATGTCTGCGATTTCTAGGTTCGACCAGTAGTGACACTGCGAGTAGACGCAAAGGGAAAGATGCGAAGTGTGAGCATGTCAGCAAGGGAGATTGAAGCTGAAGAGAGAAGGTGCAAGGTGATGAAGACGTACCTTGTTATAACCGCGTCCGTTGTTTTCGGTGACAAAGCCGAACATGTTGTTGGGAGCCAGCATGTCTGGGTTCGCCTCGTACCACTTCCTCACCCAGACCCACAGCGTCCTCACTGTGCCTGGAATGTCGTGCATCGCCAGCACGAAGCCGTACTTCTTCTTGTTCTGCTGCATGTATCTGAACGGATCGCTGTCGGTCAAATCGCAGAAGAACTTGACGCCTGGCTCGATCCTCCAGTAGTATTTGTACTTGAGAACAAGGGGATGTCGGAAGAAGAATCCGGATTGGAAGCGGCACATCTGTCTGTAGGACTGTGATCCTCCGTATGGCATGCCGCTCGTCTTTGCTTTGGCCCACGACTTTTTAGCCTTTTCAAGATCGATGTGGGAGGGTATGTCCCACATCTCTGGAGGGACGAGACCGAATTCGACGCTGGAAGATACGGCTCGAGTGATTCGAAGCTTGAAGTTTTCGGAGAAAGGCTTGTCGTTGAGAAAGACGTAAGGGTATCGATGATGTGGTCGGTCGTTGAAGGTGGTTTCGAGGAGTTGGAGGCTCTGAAGGATCTCGTTGATCTCGCCTTCGCGGCAGAGGGTTACAAAGGTGGCATTGGCCTTTGGGGTATCGGCGTATGGGATGGCGAGCTCTTTTGTGCCGGCAGCAGATGAGGAGAGAGACGACCGTAAGGAGTCCACCTGACTGCTGTATGAACTTGACGAGTTGCTGAAGAGGTAGTGCAACGAGAGCAGGGCCACCACTGCTAGCGCTACGTAGCGCAACTTGAGGTTGATCATCGCGTCGTCGATATGAACCCCAACATGAGAGTCATGCTATGCTAGAGTGTGATCGTCGTGGTCGTGCGTCTGGAAGACGTCAAGCTGTCGCATGGAAGCGAGCCTCATCCCTGCATCCTTGTGAGCTCCGTTCCGGTCAAGAAGAAGAACACGACAGGCTTTCAACGTCGCGTCTTGGAGAGCAGACGCTGCGCTTTGCTGCAGGGTTCGCCGCTTACTTTGCATCAAGGCGATCTAATCAGTGTCGCCAGACCACAGCTTGGGCAATTTGAAAATGAGGCACAGCATCGCGGCCCAACTCTGGTTGTCAAGCAATCGACCATCGTCTTCCCACGTCGGTCAAGGCTACGGGGCGGAGTCTGACCTTCAAGCATGCCTGCGACCACCGCGGCTCTGTATCCGCCGCCGGATCGTCTTCGTGTAACAATGGCAATGCTGCAATTCACGGCACGCTTCTGCAAGGCTACTTGCCGCCCAGGAGATCTTAGCAGGTCGGCCAAAACGGCTCCGGTTGCCGTGTGATTGCACTCTAACAGCATCCTCGATTTTTATCGAAGTTGCATTCTTGTTAGATCCGATTGCCGCATCACGGCCGGTAGAAAGCCAAACAGCGCCGGGTATGAAGGCCACCGGCCCGGCCTGTGCGAAGCGCTTTCCCCAGATTTTGGCTTGTCGCTTGAGCGGCAACGCTCTTTCTCGGCCTGACCGGCTTCGTTGCGCCGCACGAAAGCAAACCAGAAGACCGATGATCCCACTTCTTGCTTCCAGCATCGCTCGTACATAAAGCATAACCAAGCAACCGTCTTCTGTTCCGTTCACCCTCACATCAACTCCTAACGAAACAAGAACCATGTCGCAACGAGTCTCGCAAATCGCTGGTCACCTTTCCGGTCGTAAGTCTTCTTTCTCTCCGGGTCGTCGTCGTGCGCTAGGCCCTCACTGACGAGATCCATCTATCTCTCCGCTTCCATTGTCCAGCCGCGCCCCTTCTCAAGGACCAGGTCGCTATCGTCACCGGTGCAGGCCAAGGTATCGGTGAAGCCACCGCCAAGCTCTTCGCCAGCCACGGTGCTCACGTCGTTGTCTCGGATCTTGACGCCAAGAAGGCTCAGGATGTCGCCTCTCAGATCACCAAGGCTGGCGGCTCGGCCATCCCTCTTTCCGGCAACGTCATGGACAAGGACTTTGGCGAGCGCGTAGTCAAGGCTGCCGTCGACAAGTGGGGCAAGCTCAACATCATTGTCAACAACGCCGGCTTCACCGCCGACAAGATGGCTCACACCACCGATGACGCTACATTTCAGTTGATGCTCGACTGCCACATCACCGCTCCCTTCCGCATCATCCGTGCTGCTGCGCCCTACTTCCGCATCAAGGACGAGAGCAAGCGTGAGAACATGGCCATCGTCAACGTTTCGTCCACCTCGGGCACGCACGGCAACGTCGGTCAGGTCAACTACTCGGCTGCCAAGTCCGGTGTCTTGGGTCTCACCAAGACCATGTGCAAGGAGTGGGGTCCCTTCGGCGTTCGTGTCAACTGCGTCGCTTTCGGCTGGATCAACACCCGTCTTACACAGGCAAAGGAGGCTGGTGCTTCCATCGAGATTGACGGCAAGAAGATCGCTCTCGGCATTCCGGGTCGTCCCTCCGGCGGCGACTCCAAGCAGCAGTCGGTCACTGCTGTCGCCGATATTCCTCTTCGCAGGCCAGGTGACGCCGAGGAGGCCGCCGCTTCGATCCTCTTCCTCGCCAGCCCTCTCGCTTCGTACGTCTCGGGTCAGATCCTGGAGGTCACCGGTGGTCGAGGTATCTGATGGTATTGCTGCCCGGGAATTGCAATATATCTCTGCGTCTCTCCAGACTGTCAACTTGTATTGCATCCCATCTCACCCTGAGCAAAGCATTACGTTGAGTCAGGTGAGCAGGTCGGCAAGGGAGCACCATGGTGGGCGAGAGAAAAATCCTGCCCTTGCCAGGCTCTAACACCTCAGCATTTTTTCGCACTGCCGAGTGGAGAAAGCGAGTCCAAAATTTTGGAAACGCACGACGTTTCACTTTTGCATTTGCGGTTGATATCGTTCGTGCAACCATCACACCTCAGCGACGTCCTCTTGCAAACATGGCGCCAACAGCTACCACAGGCAGCAAAGATGCTGCTGCGGCTGAAACCAGCTCTTTCACCTTTGATCCATTCGCCAGTGTTCGCAGCTTCAAATACTCGGGTTCGGTCAAGGCGGTCTACCCCTTGAGTCCCAAGCCCAAGATTCCGCCATCGATTCGACGGCCCAACTACGCCAGGGAAGGGGTGAGAATGTGGTTGCTCTTCTGGTGGCAGGTCAGAATTCCGCTTTTGACCGTCTCCCTGCCCCTTTTCCTACTGCGCCATGCTGACGGTTATGACTTGATTGCGTTCCTGCTGCTCGGTCTGGCAATCGATGCGGTTAAACAGTTTCTCGAGTCAAGGAACATCAAGGTCAACAACAAGGCCGATCAGGAAGGCGTGCGAAAGGCTGCAACTGTACGTATGGGATCGTCTTCGCTATGCGGCGATTTGCCAGAGCGAGGTAAGCTGACCAGGGTTCTATGTGTCTGTTCGCGTACAACAGCTGGCTCGTGAGGTACTCGAGATCGCTGCTTCCCATGCCAAGCCCGGCGTGACAACAGACGAGCTCGATAAGATCGTGTTCGCGGAAGCTATCAAACGAGACTGCTATCCAAGCCCACTAGGATATCACGGCTATCCCAAGAGTGTCTGCACGTAAGTCTCACAGCATTCTCTATGCAACATCGTTGAGTGCCGTCCCCTGACTGTCCTCTCATTTCTTCGCTGCCTCACAGCTCCATCAACGAAGTCATCTGCCACGGCATCCCAGATCAGCGACCTCTCGAGGACGGCGATATCCTCAACATCGACGTGACACTCTTCCACAAGGGCTACCACGGCGACCTGAACGCCACCTTCCCAGTCGGCAAGAAGGCCGAGGACGACGCAGAATCCATGAAGCTCATCCGAGTTGCGCGAGAATGTCTCGACGCTGCCATCAACATCTGCGGACCTGGCGTACCCTACGGCGAGATCGGTCGCGTGATCCAACCCCTCGCAGAGTCACAAGGCTGCGCCGTGGTGAAGAACTACACCGGCCACGGCATCTCGAACTGCTTCCACGCTGCACCCACCGTCTACCACCACGCTACCAAGAAGAGCTTCGGCATCATGAAGCCTGGTCACATCTTCACCATCGAGCCTATGCTCAATCTCGGTACCGAGTGGAGGGACCTGTCGTGGCCAGATGACTGGACAGTGGCTACGATCGACGGTGCACGTTCGGCGGCGGCGGAAGAGACGCTGCTCATCACCGAGACCGGTGTCGAGATTCTGACCGCAAAAGGTGGTCCTCGTCACATTGACACTACGGAGCGACGCAAGCAGTTGGAAGAGGAGATCAAGGCGAGAGAGGAGAGAAAGAAGAGGAGGAAGTTGGATAACGGCGGTGCTAGTACACCAGCTTCAGGAGCTGCGACACCGACGCCCGCTCCTGAGGAGGCGAATGCGACGACGAAGAGCGAGGCTGGTCCTGCCGTTGCGGAAAAGTGAGGATCGAGCATTGCAGCCCTTGACGCCATCGCTTTGAGTCGTTGAAAGGTTTGTCTCCTGCCAGTTGTACTTGTAGCTTCTCAATCCACTTGCAGCACACGATTCATCCCCGGTGACGACTTGTGATTTCCTTGCTGCTCTGATAGTCTCCATGACAAACGCATGCCGCCATGCTTCGAGTCCGGCTCTTGAGAGATCTTTTGCCGCTTTTACCGGTTCAACGAGCGGGAAATTGTTCGGCTACCAAAATAAATTGGGCTCGTCTGCGCACGGTTGGAACGTCAACCTGCGTCCCAATCTTCTTGACACCTCCCTCTCCAATCTCCATCACCAACTTCAGGGTCACACCGCACGATGCTGACGTTGCTTCCCAGGCAGTGCCTGCGAGGCGCCCGGCTTCGCTCGCTCACCATCGCGGGAGCGAGTCAGCGCTTCCTCTCCACACCATCTTCCGACCCAAACACCTCTCGCGCTGCCCCGGCAACCGGCAAAACAGTCCAACTCGACTACGAAGCGTACGAGCCAACCGCCGAACAGATCAGCAAGCGTCGTACTGAAGTACCTGTCTCGTCGCTCGTCGTGTGCCACGGTCTCTTTGGGTCGAAGCAGAACTGGCGTTCTTTGGGACGTGCCATGTCTAGTCGCTTCGGTGTACCCGTCTTTGCGCTGGATCTGCGAAACCACGGCACCTCGCCACACATCGACGGTCTCGCATACGCTGACATGGCGCAAGACGTGATCGAGTTCATGTCGTCGAAGGGTCTCAAGGATGTTGCGCTGATCGGCCATTCGATGGGCGGTAAGGTATCGATGAGTGTTGCTCTTCATCCTGATCTGCCATCGGGGATGTTGAGGAACCTGATCAGTGTCGATATGTCCGCGAAACGAGGCCCGCTCTCCCCCGAGTTTGAGAGGTATATCGATGCGATGGTCGAGATCCGCGACAAACCTTGTCGCAGCCGTCACGAAGCAGATACCATCCTGGAAGCTACCGAACCAGATCTCGGCGTGCGTCAATTCCTGCTCACCAACCTCACCCGCTCCCCGCCCTCCTCAGAGACCTGGTCCTGGCGCATCCCAGTCGATCTGATCCGCAAAAACATCGCCCAGATCGGTGATTTCCCATACAATCCTCCTAGCCCGTCGGAGGACGAGCTGGCAACAGGCAGCGAGGGTCTGCCAGAACGAACTTGGGACGGCGAGACGCTGTTCATTAAGGGCACCAAGAGCAAGTATGTGAACAGGAGGAATATCCCGACGAACCAGAAGTATTTCCCAGAGAGCAAGCTGGTGCATATGGAGACGGGGCACTGGTGTCAGGCCGAGAAGCCGAACGAGTTTGTACAGGTTGTGGAGGACTTCTTGACGGGAAGGACAAGGGACGAGACGGGGGAGGCGCTCAAGCCGCGGTCTAAGGCGTAGCTCGGTCGATGCACGATACAGAATGCAGTTCGAGAATGGCAAAGGTAGAGCGAGCATCATCGTGAAAAGATCAGCTGTGATGGAGGCTTGTGGAAGTTGTTCAAGGGACGGAAAAGGCCATCTTGGACCGACAATGGTCCCAAAGATGATGCGACTGGGCTGCTGAGAATGAGAATGTGGTGCAACGGGGCAAACGCCGCTCTTCAGTCCGTGGTCCAAGCAGTGTTGGGCCTGCCGTCATGCACGATGTCCACTCTCTCGCTCTTTGTGGCAAAGATGTTTCTATTCGATCGACAGTCGTCCGATCCCCCACTTCCATCAACACGGTCATGGATGCCACAATCGATGTTCGCCGTTGCTGCAAGCAAGGACGGCTCAGACTGAGAAGGATTTTCGCGACGGCTTGCACTTGTGAGACCGGTCAAATGGCCTAGACCCTGTCTCGGTCAGACCACACCCACCACCCACCACCACATCCTTTTCGCCAATTCACCATCACGATGGCATCAACCAGCATAGCCAAAGCGCCCCTTCAAGCGGTCGACGTCTTCGGCCAGCATGTCGTCCACCAGCTTCAACAGTTTCGCGCGCGGTTCTCATCCCAAAGAGCCGCCATCCCACCGCTCTTTGTCGCCATGCAAGGACCGCAGGGGTCAGGCAAGACGACTGTCACCCGCTCCTTGGTGCAGTACCTCAAATCTTCCGGTCTGGTGGTGGGGGTGCTGTCGACAGACGACCTGTACCATACGCATCAGAATCTGCGACGGGTGGCAGAGGAGAATCCGACCAACCCTCTTCTTTCCGGTCGGGGGCAGCCGGGGACCCACGATGTCGAGCTCGGCAGACACATTCTGAGCCAGATACACTCCATCAAAGCACTATCTTCGAGTGGAGAAGGGGGGAAGGTGCAACTACCGGTGTTCGACAAGAGCCTGCACAACGGCGAAGGTGACCGCTCACCCTCTTCCAGTTTAACACTGACACCGCCGCTAGATGTGTTCATCCTCGAAGGTTGGAGTATGGGCTTTTCACCCATCCCTCCGGATGAGGTTGAATCGAAACGTCAGTCGAGCCCGTCCGACTCGCCACTGCGCAAATACGACGTGGAAGCGCTACAGCAGATCAATCGGAACCTAGAGGCGTACACGCAGTGGTACGACAATTTTAGCGTCTTCCTGCAGATCAGACCAACAGATCTCAATAATGTGTATGTGTGGAGGACGCAGCAGGAGCACGCGATGAAGGCGAGCAATGGTGGCGCGGGGATGACCGACGATGGAGTCAAGGCATTTGTCGACAGGTACATGCCCGGATACCACCTCTTCCTCGACACAATACAGCAGCACGAACGGTGGAAGGGGAGGAGCAAGACCATCACGATCGATCTCGACCGGACTATCGTCGACGTGCACGATTGGTGATCGCACCAAGGCAGCTGATCGACACGCGGTCACAAGGCACACTTTTTCACGGCACATCGCATAGACTGTATCAGCCTTGAGGCCAAGTCATCATTCGTAAGACTTCTATTCCTTCCGCACACGGAAAACGAGCAGCAGATTCCCAGCGGGCATCTCAACCCGGCTCTCCAACTCATACCCATGCCTCCACGCCAGCGGCACCAACTCCCTTTGCACGTCTCTCAACCCGAATTCCTTATCCCTCTTCCTGATCTCCTCATCAAACTTCCTATTCCCCTCACTCGTAAACTCTCCATCCTCGTTGAACGCTCCGTAGATCGCCACCCATCCGTTGGTGCGCGAGAGAAGGTTCCTATACCCGCCTGGCGTCACCCACCCGACCCTCGGATCCAGATGGCTAAACAAACTCTCCGTCACCCTCCACGGCACGATATGCGTCAAATTGCACGCCAGGACTCCGTCAAACAGTCCCGCTTCTCCACCCACCGCTTCACCAGCAACGTTGTGGACGAGCGTCAGCCAGTCATCTTCCACCGTCAAATCGAGCGCTTCCGCCTTGGAGACGTTGGGAAGGTCAGCGGTGAGCGTGTCGATCTGCGAGCGAGGGTAGGCGTCCGCCTCGCTGGGGTGGAGCTGGCAGTGAGGGTGGAGCGTGGCAATGGCGCGGAGTTGATGGCCGAAACCCGAGGCTACTTCGAGGACGGTCGCTTTGCGTGAGAGGAGTGGGGAGAGCGCTTCGGCGATAGGCTGAGCGTTCCGCTCCGCCGAACCGGGGAGCGACCAGGATGACCGATATTTGGCGTCCACCTCACTCGGAGGTGCTGGGTTGGCGGTCATGCTGATGGATGTTCCGTTGGTTGAAGCAAGAGGGTAACGATGGTGGAGGGTTCTTCTCAAATCTGGCCTGTGCGTTTCAAGGGTCGGATCTCGGCCTGGCCGAGAATGAAGCGGTGTTAGAGCCAGAATAGGCAGGCGCGAACAAAGATTCACGTGACACTTGCCTTTCCTGGCGCGTAAAGCTCTCAACAAGGGTCCCCGAACGTTCTACTCGGCCAAGACTCTGCCATGCTTTTCGCTTTCGCCGTCTTAGCGTGGTCGAGAGATGCTCGAGTCGAGAACACGCGACAAGCCCGGACGCTCAATGAGAGACCACTAGAGACCGAGAAATGGACATTTGTGCGGCTTTCAAGCACGATCTCAGGCACGAACGCAAAAAATCAACGAGACAGGGGCTCGTTGGGTGTCTCAGAACAGATCAGCGCCGGGAAAGCCAATCTCGCAGAACTACCAGCGGATTCGACTCTCGCCTCTCCGACCTTCCCGATCTGGCAGGTTTCGGCTTGACAGATCGCAAGGCTAAACCGAGCCGGTTCAGCCATCAAGACTTGCCTGAATAGGTTTTTTACGAGACAGAAAACTCGCTTGATTTGGAAGGTGTTTGGGAAAAAAGGTCACGTCAAGAAATGCAATCAAATTTGGAAACGCCGAGGCAGCTGCATCATCATGCACACGAGGGCCTTGAAGAAGTTCCTGTTCGACTTGCTGTTTGTGGCGATAGCACCGTGATCAGGTGCTTCGCAGATTCATGTCGCTCGACGGCGTCTTCGCAGGCACCAGTCGACCACTCGCATGACCAGCATCGTAGCTGCGAGTGGCCAAGAAGAACGACGCTGGTTGTGGTGGTCACCGGCAGCTCAGCCCGTAGCAGCTCTAGCTTGCGTCGGAGTTGGACCTCTTGCATCTGCCCCCATCTGTACCTGGTCTGCACCCCATTACTGTACAGCTTCTCGTGAGAACATCTCCAAAACATAACCCTTTCCTGACTGGTGCCGAATCTAGACCCCCACTCCGCTCTGTGTCCCCCTGCTCGTCGTCGATCCTGTGTTGACTTGGCTGAGCATGGCAAGCTCTCCTTTTCCGACTCCGCCCTCGATTCCGCAAACAATGGCTCAGCAGCGCGAAAAGGGCTTGCCTTCCACCTGCCTCTCGTGTAGCATCCTTCCTCGTCGTACAGATCGGGTCCGATCCGGATAGCAGGCGGCGCAGTTTCGACAAGAGTGAGCAAAACAGCTTGCTCGACGACTTCGACCATCTTTCGACACCATCCCCGACCATCCCGACATTCTCGACCTTCCGGCATTGACGACCCCATCGACTGATCGCACAGCGAGCACAGCATCAACGACACGTGCACCATTTCTCCCATCGCCGTGCCGACTTCCCACCGATCAATGACCATCTAGAAGAGCATCGAGCTTACCCATGCCGCCAGCACGCTAGTTGATTCTCACAGCCCAATAGCGACCCCGCCACACCGGCCCGCACAGAGAGAGAGAGGTCGACCGGCCGGGCAATCATGGCCGCGATCTTGTCTCCAGGCGAGCGCGTCGTGCCCCAATCCAACAACCGCAGAAGAGGATGGGTGATCGCCAGTGAGGACGGGACCGACGTCCCACGTCCGACCATCTTCGACCCTCGATCGAGTGCTGCGGCTTGGAACAAAGGCAAAGGTCCTTCTCAGGCATCAATACCGTCCAGGGCGTCGTCGTTGTCATCCTCTTCGACGGCTTCTTCAGCGACACCTAGCAACAATGTCATAGCTGCCTCGGCGGATGTGTCGTCTACAAGTCAGCGCCCGGCGAACGCAGACAGCACACCAGCAGCACCGGTGCCACCACCACGCGTCCCGTCATCCAGCATGAGCCACAACAGAGACGCCTCGTCCAGCACGACGAGCGAGGCAGAGTCCAGCTCAGGTCGACGTAGACCATCACCACCATTGCTCGTACCACCCAAACAGACCTTCCGAAAGGTGCCCTCGACGCGAGTCTTGCCACCATCCGCGTTGAGCGATCACCAGAAGTTTATGGCTGCAGCAAGAACGACACCCTCTGGCACCGCGTCTTCTTCGGGGTCGGGACCATCAGGTTCGCGGTCACCTTTTGCGAACGCGGCGCTGCGGAGCGATTTGGCAAAACTGGCGGCGATTCGACGGGCCAACAGCTCTTCCACATCCAGCACTGCAACTACTTCCTCGACTGCGACCGTGACAGAGTCAAAAGCGGCTGCGACCACATCCGTCGCGAGCGATGTACCAATTGATTCGCTCGCCAAAGGCAAAGAGAAGCAGGTATCAAGGAGCCACTTGCAAAGCGATGCAGAAGCCTTCTTCAGCTCGGGAGGCAAAGTCAAAGGCTTGATCAACGCGTACGACAGCACTCACGCTCGTCAGCAAAGTTGTGATTCGCAAGCAGCGGCAGGACCGTCCACATCCACACAACAAGCGCCACTGACCCGCATCCAACCGAAGCCATCTCTGGCCTTCTCAGCAAATCCACTGCCACCACTGAGCGAGAAGTCTGCAAATTCAGATGCCGAGAATGCACCGTCCTCTCCGTCCGATCACCCATCTGATAGGGAAAGTGCAAGTCCGTCGGAAGCGAAGCTGGGCAAGAGACGCGATAGCTTGCAGATCGAGCTGCCACCGCCACCACCGCAGTTTAAAGACAGATATCCATCCATCCTGGTCGACTCGACTCATGCCAGCGACTCAGAAGCGAGCGGGACGAGCAACGGCGGAGCACGCCGCCGACGTCGTCGAAGCACCGCGTCCACCAGCAACAAGCTCGGACGGGATGGAGAGGACGACGATGACGACTATGCAGACGACGACTCCAGCTGGCCGTCTACACCATCGACGACGCCGTTGGAGATGTACTTCACGTCGGAGGATGCCAGGGCCAAGCCGGCCCGGAGAACTGTACAGACTACACAGGAGATCATCGCGCCGACTCCGGGCGCGCTGGGGATGGGCAGACCCATGGTGGTTGTCACCAGTCCCAGCACCGCGTCTGAAGTTTCGTCCGACCGACGATCGAGTTCAGGGTCGGGCTCTACGTCCGATCGGACCTACTCGTCATCGCCACCCGCCGTGGCTAGTATCGCACCAGCACCGGCATTGAGCAAGATCGAGGAGCATCCCAGCACCAAACCCGATGTCGAGGTCAAGGCAGCCGCACCGCCAAGGAGATCCCTCTCGTTCGAGATCCCACCCGTACCCCGCGCCCGTGCCTCGGAGGAGAACTTGCCAATCGCAACTCCCGTCCGCTCTCCCTCGCGTGCCATGGCCTTCCTCGCCAAGATGAACCCGAGCAAGTCTGCAAATCGTAACAGCGTTGACTCTGCGTCCCAATCACGACCCCACACAGCCACAGCTTCGGCAGAAGTTGCGAAGAGGATGTCGCTGGACAATCAAGCGCGTACGTCTGCCGAACAGCGTCGTTCGGTGGAGCTTCGTCCCATCCTCCTCAATGCAACACCCGGACCGCTTGTTGGGAATGCTCCTAGCGCAGAGTCAGCTGCCACGGGCTCCAAGGTGACTGCCGAGCAACGGCAGCAGCGTCGTCAATCGGTGGGTCGGGTCGCGATCCGTCGCAACGTGGTACCGTACCACTCGCGTCGCACTTCAGAGGCGTCTGTCGATTCTTCGATCGAATCACATCAATTCCAGGACCGAACTTCTCTCGACAACACATTCGACCCAAGATACAGCCCCGCGTCGCAGGGCACCGCGTTGACGATGCCGTCGCCGGCAATTCCACACCAAAAGCTCGTTTCGCCGCATCACGTCAATTTTGCATCAGCGGACGTCGACACTAGCGAACGTCGCTCCACGGCTGCCAACGGCCCCAAAGACCGCTTTGCCGCTTCGATGCCCTCATTACATCAGCAGCCTGCTGACACGCCCTCACCAGACCGCCGCTCGCCATCAGAAGGACAGGCAGAGAGCCGACCGTCGGCTATACGACTGCTTGTCGATTCGCACAAGGGCAGGATGACCAGAGATAACGACTCGATTGCCGAATGGATCTCCGTATCCGTTACCGATCTGCCGCGACCGGATGGAACGCAGGCGTACGGAAATGGAGGCGCAGGCGACTTCTCCAACGAGAAGCAGCCGCAGGGAAAGAAGCCGAAGAGGAACAGGCCGTGGAAGCTAGGGCGTTTCGCAGCATCAGAGGTCGTTCTCCCGTCCAAAACCGCAGCCGTCTCTCCGTTGCTGCCGCAGAAACGACGCTCCGCCTCCTTTGTCAAGCGATCTTCCTCGGATCAGGTCCATGCGTCAGCAGGTCGAACGAGCTCGGACTCCGCGACGTCACCACACAAGGGACCGTTCATGCGCAACCTGGGCTTCACGACCGCCAACCGCAACGTCGTCCTTCAGAACCTGTGCGCAGAACGATCCATATCCGCCCTCGCCGCAAGCACGATCCACATTGCTGGCAGTGGACGAATCACTGTGCCGAAGCCCAGTCCCCTGCCAGCCATCAAGACCAAAGCCAAGTCAAAGACGACCAAGGACAATCATCCGAGCAACGTCTCGAAAGAAAAGGTCGAGGTGCCGGTGGTAGTCGCAAGCGGACCGGTCCGCCCGTCTCACAACGCCGAGGGGTCGCACGACGCCTATCTCAACGCGTCCGAAGACCACCGACAGGGCTACAACCTCAGCAATGCGGCGGTCGGCACGGTCAAATCGATGGTTCCCGAACTGGGGGACTGGTCCGCTTCTTCGCGCCACGAAGCGGGATCGAGCGAGGAGGTGGTGGAAGTGCGACCTTTCCGAGACTACGAGGACGAGGGATCCGATCTGTTCGACTCGGACAGGTCCGAATCTGAAAGCGAGTCGGAAGACGAGATGGACTACGACGACGACGACGAAGACGTGGAAGTGCCCGTGCGTTTCGGTCAGCGAGTCAACCTATCCAATCGAGGCGGATCTGGCTTCTACGGGAGGCAGGAGCCGTCGAACAAGACAGCTTTTACGACAGCAGAGAAGGTGATCAACGAAGTGACGCCAGGTATGGGGACATGCAAGGGCAGTATCGTGCCGTCTGCCAGCTTCGAACGACTCAGTCCCGGCACCATCATGCTGCAAGGAAACGAGCTGCGAATCTGCGTGGAAGAGGAGGAGCTCTCTGGCCGCACTGCGCGTCCACTGGCATACTGGAAGGCGGTCGAGGTGCAGCAAACGTCGACACCCATCGCCACCGAGCACCGAATTCGTCGGCCGCCGTCGAGCAAGGCAATGATGCTAGAGCAGGAAGTTGCCACGGGCATCTTTGCGGCATTCGTTGGCAATCGAAGCCCGCGAAGACAGGCTCACCGAGCGAGCAGCTCTGATACTGGGCAAGGTTCTCCGGAAAAGCCATCTGCCGCAAAGCCCGGCTTGAGGGAGCTGCTTGTATCCAAAGTGAACAAGAGCGCCTTCTCCGTCAGGACCGAGTCACGGTCGAGCCGTGTTGGAGCAGAGCAAGTGGTCGAGATCGTGCGCCGTGATGGTCCACGCGGTGTCAGTCATGCGACGCAACCTTCGGAGTCATCGCGAGCCTCGATGGCCTTCGACAAGCTGGAACGAGCTTTCCCATCGCCACTTCACTCGAGCAATGACCTGACGCACGACAGGTCACGATCGAATCGCACCGATGGATCACTAGCAACGCTCGAGGATGGAGGGGAGCGCATCAAGATCCGCGTCCAGCCGCAGGGTGGTCGAGGCTTCCTGGCTTCCTTCCAGACACGTGAGGGTCAGCAATGGTTGTGGCAAGGCAGCAAGCTGGAGGCGTCGGTGCTGTCGCCGCGCAAGACCCCTGGCGACACACATGCGCTCGATATGCTGGATGGCTACGACCTGATCCTGTATGCATTTAGAGGCTCGGAGCAGATCGAGCTGGCGACCTACTCGACCGAATCGCAAGTCCGCAACGCGCTCGGCCTGTTCAAGCCCAGAACCAAGAGCAACCCGAAGCCGCTTCCAGAGGATGCTTCGACCATTGGTGCCCCCGTACCGCCACCAGCTCAAGTGGTGCCATTGGCGATCCCAGTTCGAGGTGGCGTTGGCGCCATGGCGCGGGGCGAACCGCAGATTCCGCTGCGAGGCATCCGCGGTGGACCGCTTCTGCGACCGCAGTCTTCGGCGACCGGAAGTGCAGCACGCCATCATGGACTTTGGCAGCACCCGAGAGCGGTCATCTCGAACGAGGCGGTGGTGCAGGTGCACAACAACGCCGTCAACAATGTGCGGGCCTCGCTGCTGCTCAACGAACGCGGTTCCTCTGCTGAGGTAGCAACGAAGCGCGCTTCTATCGACACTGTCGACGATGCTGCAGGAAAGAAGAAGCTGGGTGTGCTCAGCTTTTCTGATGTCGAATCAGCGGATCGAGATTTGATCGTGGTCTCGCTTTTGGCGGTCATGGGCGTAGCCAAGGTGTGATTCGTCGTCAAGTAGACGACGGTTTTGGTGACGAATCGGATGAACCGATGTATTCTGTAGGCTTCAACTTGCAACGATGCGTCCGCACGAGCGGAACTTGCCGAACGGTTAGCCTGTGCCGTCGAGCTAAGTACAGCAGGCATTACGCCACCTTGACCGTCGGCCTTCGACGCCGGTCATTTGCATCTGAGTCACGAAGAGAGGCTTGCATGCCCGTATCCATGTGTGTGATCTCCGGATTGCATGTCTCAGGGTTCGACCGAGACAGAGAAGAAAGTTGCTGTATTGATGGGAGGTCACTAGATCTGCCCTGAGCTGGGAATGAATCGACTCAGATTTGAGTCAGCTGCGTCGTATGCATGGAACTTGGTCGTGGCAAAGCAAAGTGCTTGCTTGTGTGTGAACTTTGCTCGGCGGATTTGGCAGGGCAAAGCATCGCCGGCGGAAACCACATGGTCAAGAGGGTCCAGAGGTTGTCACGAATGTCATAGGCCTTACCAAGGGTCGTCCCGAAATGAGCAAAGGGCGAGACCCTTGTGGCTTGAAGGGAAGGCCCTGAAGCACCAATCGAGTGGTAACAAACTTCAGGTCACCACAAGAGGCGCTATTCGCTTTTGCGCGGGTTGCCCGACCCAAAACGAATTGTTTCCTGCATGAAAACGCGGGACAGCCGATGCGAATGCGACGCTTTGAGTGGGTGAGCCGACAGAGAGGGGAGAGAGATGGTGAGGCGCAGCGCGTCGCAACGAGGTCGGAGCTGCAAGCGTTCGGAGTAACTCGTCTCATTCGAATGCCCGTGCATGATTCTTTGTCTCGGACAGCAAGCGCAGGGTGGCCGTCAAAACAAGTTGAACGTCAGGACAATGATGCCTCTGTATACGGCTGGTACGCACACCAACCACAGAGGCTAAATCCAAGTCGTGACGCTACCCTAGGAATTGGATCGTATGCGAAGGGCGAGAGGGGATGCTGGATGTGACGAGCAAGGAGAGGCGCATGCGATCACCGGAAAAATTGATTCGCCTTGCATGTCAGTGGGTCTGCAGCCGAAGAGCGAGTCGCTTTCGCGAGTCTAATCCCGGACAAATCTGCCGTGACCGTCGCTTGGCAATCCTCTTCAACGGCAGGACCGATCGGACAGACCCGAAAGCAAAGCACGCAAGTCGAATGTCATCGTTTCCCCGTTTGCCATTGTCTTTAGTCGGAAGGCAACCGAAGAGGTAAGGCGGAGCAGCACCTGCTGACCATCACTCCAGAAAGGGCTGAGTGCCAAGTGAGTGCGAGCGACAATCGTGTAGGCTGCGCAGCATCTCCTCTTTTTTTTTCTTTCTTTTTTCTCTTCATTTTTGTTTTCGGCGTGATGAGCCAGCTTCGATGGGCAAATTGCCGTAGTCAAGCGAACGAGACGCGATTCTTTTTTCGCTTCAAAGATCAGACGGCGCAGAGACCTTTCTTCCCTTTCCTCATCTTCCGACTCGTCCCTCCGACGTGTCTGAACATCGTCCTTGCGTCACACGCTCTTTGCTCTCTCGCTCCTTTCCGATCCATCTCAGCCCTCCCTTGCCGTTTCTCGTTCTCACGTCGCCCGTCGTTTTCATGCTTTCGAGGTTCGTCGGTCAACCTGACCTGGATCCAATCTGCTGACTCGCGTCCTTTCCGGCTTCCATCTGTTCCCCTTTGTCCACGTCTCCCGCCATCCCTTTCCCCTGCCTTCACCTTGCAATCTATCACCAGCCATACGCAACCGTCACGCTCGGGACCTTCGCTCGACTGCTTCGTTCATCCACTGTTCCTCATCCCCGTTCTCGTGCATCTCTGCAAGCACTGCTGCTCTTCTTTGTTCCGTCCCTTCACCGGCCAATCAACCGTCGGAAGCCCAATACCCTATCAAGAGGCCGTCCTCCCCGCCCGTATACCCTCGCCTCCTTCCGAATCCATTGCCTTTCGATCCCAGTCTTTCGCACTTGACCGCTCCCATCCCCCACGCCTATCCGCCCAGTTCACCGCCCTAAAAGCGAGCAGTACCACAAAAAATGGTTGCCGCAAACGAGAACGGTGGGCCTTCCATCCCCACCACCACAACCACCTCCATCAACCCCGTCTCCCGCCAACCTGTCGACTTTGCTTCTATACCCTTCACCGCCGGCATCCCGATGGCGTCAGCAGTTCCTGATGCCGGCGCCGGCGCGGCTGGTCCAGGTCTTGGCTGGAGGGATCCGCCCAAAGGCCTCGAGCTCTCTCAGGTGCATTACCTCGTGCGACACGGCGAGAGGACCCCAGTCCGCAGCCGTCTCACACACATCTTTCCGGAAAGATGGAATTTGTGTCGTGCGGGACGCGAGTTTGACGCTTGCGTGCTCGAGTTGACGCCGAGCGAATACAACTCGATCCCACCCTTCGGGGTCGGGCAGGTCAACTCCGGCAAGACCGCCACCATGTACAGCAGCATCATGCGGATGCGTCGCAGCGTCGAGACAGAGTCAGCAATAGGTCAAGGTCACAAAGACGAAGAAGGCGAATGCATGCTGGGCGAGTTGACCGACTTGGGGCGTCTCTCCACGCTTCGATTCGGTCGCGAGCTCCGCGGCCTCTACGTCAATCGTCTAGGCTTCTTGCCGCAGCTGCTCACAAGCAAGGATCACGATTCCGTCTACTTCCGCAGCACCAACATGTCTCGCACCATCGAAAGCCTCGAGCAAGTCATTCGCGGTCTGCATTCCAACGCGGTGCAACCCAACACGGAGGGTCAATTCATCCCCAAGGTGCTGGTGCGCAACGGCACCGACGAGAATCTTTTGCCAAACACCTTCGGCTGCTCTCGGCTTGGAGCACTCGACAGGGCCTTCGCTGATGCTGCCGCCCGCGCCTACAATCCTTCGCTCGAGGAGTTTGACAGTCAGCTCGAATCCGTCACCGGGGCCAAGCCACGCGTCGATGGGCGACCTCGTCTCAACGGTCTCGTCGACACCGTCAAAGCGGCGCAAGCACACGGCTTTCCCATGCCCGCTGCGCTCGCGGATCCCCGCATGCAGCGCAAGTTCGAGGACGCGGTGGTAGCGGAATGGTTCAGCGGTTACCACGACCTTGTCCCAGAGAAGAGGTCAGAATTCCGCCGACTTGCCATGGGCCGACTCGTCAACGACTTGTCCACACGCATGTCGTCGCGCGCGGAAAAGGGCGAGTGCGACCCGCTCAAGTTTGCCGTCTACGCAACGCACGACACCGCCTTGGCCGGTTTGCTCAACACGCTCGACTGCTTTGATGGACGCTGGCCGGCTTTCACTGCATCGATGGGTATCGAGCTCTTCCGCGACACTTCGGCTCCGACAACATCGTCCATCCTTGGCAAGGTGCAAAGCCTTCTCGGGCTCAAGGCTGCACCGCAACCGCACTATGTCCGAGTTCGGTATGGCGATCGCGATATGAAGCTGCCAGCGTGCTCAGCTAAGGGGAAGCACTTTGAAGGCAGACCCGAGCTGTGTACGTTGGAAGCCTTCAAGGAGATCGCCAAGACGCTGCACCATCCCAAAGGCTGGACTTGGGAGCAGCAGTGTGCTGTTGGGCAAGGTCCGAAGTCGTCCAAGTGAACCCAACCTACCGTTCCCGAGCCGCAAGAGGATCCAACGCTCCTGCTCGAGGACGGCCTCCCTGCATTCTTTCCCTCGCAACACCGCATTCTCTTCCGTTCCAAGGTCATCCCATGTCACCCGATCCCGGCGCCAACCTGCATTGCAGACATCTACAGTACAACCTGCATCGCGCGCGATTCTCACACTGCGCCCACCGTCCCATCGTCTGTGCCAGCATCCCATTCGCCTGTGTTCCCATCCTCCCCTTCCCTCACTCCCCTTCCCCCTCTCCTTCCACTTGGTGGAAGCGGCCCATTAATCGATGTCTTTTCGCAACATTCCTACGAAAACGACATTTTCATGCCGGGCCCACATCGATCCAATCTTGGAGCCACAAATCCCTCCGCAGTCTGCGACTGTAGTTAGGGGGGTTTGGCAGGTTCGGTTAGAGGAGCTTCACTTTACCCTCCTTGTCCTCGTGCTCGAGAGAAGGGGGGTCATTCGCTTGTCTTACATTTCCTTCTTCGCTCTTACGTCGTCGTTGCTTTTGTGGGAGTGATGAGTGGAAACACCGGTGGCGAGCTATTGAAAGTGGTTGTTGGATGGTGGGTCTCTTGTGGTGAGAGCGCAATGCAAGGCATCTCAACATGTATATGATACGGCCTGTGATGGGTGAAAAAAATGCAAACTTGTTAGAGTGAGGTTGACGTGGAACATCCGTGCGTTGGCGGGATTCAGGGTCCATCATCTGCGAGAGACCTTTCTTCCACACCTTCCACCCTCATCTTACCCTATCCTCTGGCCTCGACTTTCGACCATTCTCGAACAGGTCCAATTTTGCACATCGTCTGATCTGGAGCATCTGACCATACCTAGTAGTCTAGCCACAGCAGCGATGGAGGCGATCCAGAAGTTTGTCGATGGACGATTCGTACGTTGCTCCCTCACCCTCCTTGTCGTTCCTTTGATCGCTCAACACCCTTTCCACCGCCTCACGCTCATACTCACACTCTCTCTCTTCCTCCTCGTGACCCCTTCTGCTGCGATGCCATGACAGGACTTTCAAGCACAGCGTCTAGCCGACCGCATCATGCAAGAATCTCTCGTCCTCGCCGCCGTCGTCTCGTTCCTCCTCGGATACTTCACGCAGAACATGCAGCTGTGCATGCTCACCTTCGGCGTCTCGACGTTGGTGGTTGCTCTGGTAAGTGTGACCCCCCCCCCCCCCCCCTCCCCCCTCCAGCCCATTCCTCTG
>JALBYD010000052.1:0-99607 GCA_023212685.1 Pseudozyma pruni
AACAGTTAGGGTATCCGATTGCTGGTTATGGTGTTATTATCATCAAGAATGGCAAGGAAGATTTCAGGAAGATTTCAGAAACAATACACTGCTGAAGTGCCCGCATTTTGATGCGAATTCAAGGACCTCCTGACTGTCATCTCATGGAGCAACACGGCAGCTCAGCACCTTCATGAGTGAATATACATGCTAAGAAGCCTCTTGGCAGCATAGTCAGCAAGTTTGGACCACCATTGATTAGCATGATGAGCTGTAACAGGTGTTTGAAGTGATCATGATGCTCAGTGTTGCGGAGGAATTTTCTAGTAGCAGATGGCGAAACGTCAATCCAATCCGAAAGGTACGTGAATCCGAAAGGTACGTGAACCACGTTATCGCACGAGAAGCCATCTCGTCAAACAGCTCCCCCTCCTCACAGCACCTCACACACACACACCTCGCACAAGCACCTCTCACGAGCAGACAACGGCAAGCGAAAGATTAAACCTTGAAAAGTGTACCGAAACTAGAAAAAACGAATGTCTGATGCCAAGACCCCCCGTCCTCAACCGAATCGATCGTGATAGCTTCGTCCAGCCGGCCCACCCTGTCCCGGCGGTGCGGCGCCGCGTGGCAGCGAACCACCTCCGCCCTGTCTCGCTGGCAACAGCGGCTCGTGGTGATATCCACCTTCCTCCTGTCCACCTCCCCCACCGGAGCGTTGACGTGCATGCGACCCTCCTCCTCTTACCGCTGACGAATGGCCGTACGGTTGCGTCGGCCCGAATCCAGGGCTCGATGGCGACGGGGCAGCGCCACGCATCAAACTAGCGTACTCACCCGGGCTGGGGGTACGTTCCATCTCGTAGCTGCCCGGTTCGTAGCTGCCGTTGCTGCCCGCGAACCCACCCGGGCCAGGCACGTGCCGGCTGTACCGCGATGGGATCTCGGGTACTGCGGGGGCATCTCGGTTGGGTGGGAACATGTCCATCTGCGAAATGCGATTGCGATTGACCGCGGACGGGTATTGCGGCTGTTGCATCCCCGGCTTGCCGACGTTTTTGGTGCGGAAGGCTTTGTCGTCCCACCCCGTCTGCAGCATCTTTTCCATATCCTCCGTGTCGATCACCACCTCCTGATCTCCCACCCACACCGAATGACGGACGATCTGGACGGGGGGAGGGAGGGACTCGTCGTAGCCACCGATCTGGTTGCCCCACTTGTCGTCGTCGAAGTCGCTGATGGTGACAGAGTCGCTGAAAGAGTCGCTCTCGCGGCGTGATAGCGGCATGCCCGGTTGCTTGCGATCCTGATCCCCGTCCAAGTCGCCATCGTTGTGGAAGCCCGAGCCGAACTGACGCTCGAGGTCGCGACGTCGCTTCTCCTCTCGTTTCTTCTTGCGCAGACGAGATCGTTCCCAGTCTTCCCACCGACGAAGAGGTACCATGTTGCCCGTGGAAGTTCCACCTTCGTCGCCGTGTCCGACTTGCTTGGCTTCGCCCTCGACCTTTCGCGTTTCTCCCCACGAAAAGTCGTCAAAGTGCCAGAACGAGTAGACTGGGAGCACAAAGTTCCACACCGGCAGCGCGACGAGGTAGATCAGCATCCACAACACATAGACGACCTTGCGCGTCGCCAGCAGGATCAGCAGCGCCGGCATACCGATGACCGCCACCAGCAGCATCAGCGGGATGGCTTCCGTGAACGAGTGTGGCGGATTGAGACAGTACGTGACGACCAACGTGTAGGTCAAGGCGATCGAGACGGGTAGTACCAGCGTACCGAGCAGGTCCATGAACACGACAAACTGCATCGAGAAGCAGAAGGTACCGCAAAGATCGCGCACCAATACGAGCTCCATGAGGTTGTGGATCGTCGAGTTGATCCATCGTCGTCGCTGTGAGAGCAGCATCCAGAACGTGTGCGGCACCTCGGTCTTGCAGCGTGCTTCGGGGCAGAAGACCATCTTTCGGTTCGGGAACGTGCGCAGCAGTGTCGTTGTCAGGAATCGATCCTCCCCGAGCAAGAGCAGGTTCTTCTGGTGCAGCGTCGTGACGAAACTCTGGCTGTATTCGCGCGTCACTTCGGGCTTGACAATGATGGGCACCCAGTCGTCGTCGGTCTGCTTCCTGGCCTTGATGCGGTACATCGAGAAACAGCCTGGCAGACAGGTGACACCTCCGAAGACCGATTCGAACGCCTTTGCCTGATGATGCGAGATAAAGTACTCGTACACCTGGATCATGGTGACCCAGCTCTGCGTCTTGTTGGCGATGCGCGTCTCTCCGCAGGCACCCATGATGAGAGGATCGCCCATCATGCAGTTGGCCAACGTCTTCATCGATTTGGGGTAGACCATCGTATCGGCGTCGACCATGAGACAGAGCTCGAAAAAGTCCGGGGTGACGCCCATGAGCGTGTGCACTTTGCGGAAGAGGTCGTAGTCGAGCGGCGTCATGCGGTCGTTGTACGTGACGCGCTGGAAGAAGTTCATGAGAATCATCTGCGAGTCTCGCTTACCACGGTTGCCTGGCTTGCCGTCGGCGGCTTCTTCTGGGGTACCGCACTTGACCACGACCACCATGGGTGTGCGCCTTCCCTTGGCACGCGTGTAGTGACCTGCGTATACCATGGCCATGTTGTGCTGCTTCTTGCCCGATGCGATCGAGATGAAGCTCATGGGCGTCGGAGTGCCGAAGCGTGGGTCGGCTTCGAGCAACGAGACACACACGTCTGGCGTGCTCATCGACTCTCCGGATCCCGTGACCATGCCGTCAGCGACGAGGAACAAGAGCTTGCGCTGGTCCGAGTATTCGGTCTCGGCGAGCGAGGTGAGTGTGGTCGAGATGCCGTCCTCATTTTCGGAGTATGCGGTGACGAGACAGACGACAAAAGGCTCGGTGCCGATGTCCTGGACCGACAGGCTGTCCGGGACGGAAGGCGTTGCAGATGCTGTTGAGTCGCGTTTGCGGCGCATGGGCTGCGAGGGGGGGGGACGCTGCTTGTTGGCCCAAGGTGCTGCGCCGGACGAATTGACCGAGACCATAGCGCCATCAGGCAAGACGTTGGGAGCGATCTTGCGATGGCGCGAGGGTCGTGGCGTCGAAGCCATCCTGCCGGCCATGAACCACGAGAAGAAGACGGCCATGAAGAAGCGGATGAGCACGATGGCCAAGATGACCACCAGCGAGCAGTAGAGGACGAGGTTGGAGATGAAGCAGCCGGGCGTGATCTTGTCAATGTGTCCGGCATCGTACTTTTGGACGAGGCACTTGATCGCCTTGCGTGCGGTGGGGTTGGTGTAGAACATCATGGTCGAGTCGCGACCCCCCGTGATGCTGCTGGCCAGTTGCTCGCGGATGGCCAGGTCGACGACGTCACCAGGAATGGGTGAGGGATTGGCCTTGAGATATGGGTTCATGTTGAGTACGGCTCCGTCGAGCACCATGTAGTTGGTGAAGTTGCCGCTCTCGATATCCTCCCATCCGTAGCCGACCCTTCTGGTCTCGTTGGTCATGCCGTAGGTGGCAAAGGTGGCGGGCGAGAGCGTACCAAGAGGACATTGGGGCAAGACGGTGCCGTTGAGCGCCATGCAGATTGGATCGGCAGCATAGGCAGCGGTGGAGCCTTGACAAGCTGGCAAGTTGGCGCTGGTAGATCTGGCAAAGAGCGACGAGATGTCGGAGCCTGCTCTGGTGGAGGAGAGGGTGAAGAGGTTGGCAGCCTCGGAGTTAGGCAAGTGGTGTGCTTGGGAAATGTCCATAGCCCAGCCTTGGACGCCGACCATAGCGCCTCCTGTGCCGATGCGAATGTAGGTCTTGGGGGAGCTGCTGTCGGCTGTGGGACAGAGGGATGCATTGAGACCCATGGTGATGAAGCCGATAAAGGCACCCAAGAAGAGAGCTACAAAGACGAGCGCGACCTTTTCACGCCAGGCCTGCCGACTGGCTTTATCCTTGAGACCACCGCAGGTTCTGAGTAGCACGCTGGGAGCCCAGAAGGTGACGACGAGCGAAAAGACAGTCCACCATGAGAAGCCGCTACTGGAGGACGGGGCGGCTGAGAAACCTGGCCCGCCGCTGGAAGGGTTGATGAGGGGAACTTGGGGCTGACTCCTTTCCGGGCGCGTCAGCGTCTTTGCACGAGCGATGCGGGTGGGCTGGCGAAGCGGGGGCGGTGCTTCGGTATGGAGGGGTATTGAGGTATCATTGCGGTGCCCTGGCCTTCGGATGAAGGTCTTTGTGAAGGTGGTGTTGCGCTGGACTCCAGGCATGATGACAAGAGGCGGAGTGCCGGTTGAATGCCAAAGTTCAGCCGAGCATAGATCCAGAGGGGAAGAATGGAAAGAGTGTGTGGTCGAGGCTACGAAGAGTCCGAATGATGAGTGGATGCCGAGAGCAGTGAAAGAGCGTGTTACGTGTTCTGAGAGAGAGGACCGAAGGCAAAGACGAGATGCGGATTGTGCGGACAGAAAGGATGACGAGAAGAGATGGTTGCGAAAGGAGGTGAACGTCAAGCGAGGCAGACGATGGATCCGGTCGAGGTCTACTGAGCTGGTCAGTGAGGTGCTGCCTGGATGACTGCTACCAAGACGACGGATACAACGCGTCGAGAGCTTGACGAGGCTACTAGGGAAGGATCGCCGGCGATCGTTTCTCTGGTGATGCTGCAAGGGCCAGGCAGAGCAGAGTAATCCGAAAGATTCTTGGAGAGATGAAAAGCAAATTGAGTGGGTGATGATGAAGACGAAGGATGAGCGTGATGGCGAGGGCGAGGTGAGTCGAGTCGAGTCGAGGCTCGACAGGAGGTTGCCCTGAGGTCTCGCTCAGCTCGCTCAATCACAATTGACCGACTCTGTGCCTTTGCGGAGGAGAAATGCCAGCACTATTCCCCATTTTTTTTTTTTTCAAAGAAATCACACCCTCACCGACACGCTTCCAGGCTGCAGCAGCAGCAGCAGCAGCAGCAGCGAGAACGCGCCGATGCTTCCAAGAAAAGGCTTCGGGCACGCCTTGTTGGTTTCAGTTTGAATTCAAAAAGTGACACACAGCCAGCACGCGTGTGTGCCTTCCCCCTGAACCAAGCCTCGTTGCCTGCAGACCAGTGCATGACGGTCCCTTTCTCAATGCACGCACAACACTGAGGACATCATCATCATCATCATCATCATCATCATCTTGGAAATGATGAGGAGGACGGTTGCTCCGGGACTCAGTGCGTAATGAATGGGACGGGAGGGCAGACAATGAACCGTTGCCATTCCAGTCATCCTAGCGAGCAGTCGCGTTACGGGCAGCGATCTCTTTGAAGGGAAGGATCACGGCTGCGTGGGTCGAATCGAGTCGCTAACAAAGACGAGCAGCAGGCTAGACACGGCTTGTCCCCGAAGCGGCGGCAAGTGTTAGGCAAAGCCGCAAGACTTGTTTCATTTGAGCTGCAGCTGAATCAAGCCCGTGTGAAGTGCATGTGTGAGCAGCGAAGACTCCCACGGGAGGTGCGATCAGCAAGTAGCTTTGCGGAGGTGTTCCGTGGGCGTCGGCTTCGGTCTCGCCGACATCAAGAACAACGGAGAGCGATCGACCTGACACTCTTGCAATGCTGGGCTCGGCTTGAGTCTGCAGCCTTCTAAGATCAGGATGATTTATGCACCACGGTCTCCAGGGCTGCTACGAATCGCGAACGAGCTCGAGCGAAATTAACTTAGCATGCTGCTGCTGCTGCTCACTGCACCATGGATGCGCACACTTGCGCGAGATGGCTTTCTCAAGTCGAGTACAGTCGGTGAAGTCTCGAGCAAGCTTCGGACGCTTCGACACGGCGTTCAGCGACACGCACGATCCCAGGCTCGGACACCGTCGAGGCTCGCTTCGAAAGTGTTTGACAGCCAATCTGTCGATCCTTCGTCCTGCTGCTCGCCAGCGTGCACGCTCATGCACGTCGGAACAGAAAAGTTCAGACGCGAACGCGTTCCAGATCTCGGAAAAATCGACATCTGTTAGGTCTTTGCTTTGTCCTTTTTTTATTGATGTCGACTGTCTCAGACGCGTCTTAACATTCCGAAGTAATTCGGCAGCCCTACTTCATTGGAACAGCATTTGCAGACGATCTCGTTGGCCGGCCACGACTACACCGTTATCTTCTACCCATGCACGGTTTCCGAACGAACAAGGAGGCAACCACAATCTCCTCTTGACGACTTGCTGAAGCTATGCCCGATCCTCCACCAAGGCTGCTGCAAGCTGACCAGAGGTTTGTAGGTCAGGTGTCTTTCGTCATGCAGCTGACGGTCAAGATCGAAGGTCGCTTTTGGAAAGGGTGCTTCAATTCGGAATAATAATGGCAGCTGAATTCTCAAGCACTTGCCCTCCAAAATACAAATTGCATGCAACGAGTGCACACAGCAGTGGACCCTGAATCAGATCTCGTGCGCTTTGGGAAATTTCCCTTCTCCGCTGTCCCCGCGCTGCTCCACTGCCTTTGCTAGCCAGCCTTTGATTGTGGTGTACCTCTCGATCGTCGATGAACTTTTTGACATCGCTTGCGGGCGGTGTCAGATATGACGCTACAGTGCTGCTTGCTTTGGCTCTCGTGAGGACAGCTCCCTCGTGTAGTGCGATCCTCAGTACAGTCTGCCTTGACTGTTGTCTTGACCGTAGTCTGCTTATCCATGCTCGCAAGCTTTGCGAAAGGGCGTTGAGGTTCGTGGAGCAAGAAGGGAGAAGGGGGCGCACAAGGATACACACACAGCCAAGAACCTTTGATCAGGGTCCGAAGAGGGTCTTCTGGCTCTCTGCAGCCGTGTACCACGCAATGCCAAGCGAGGGGCTAAAGATGATTTCTCGCTGTGGCAGTTAGGGTCCTTTGTGCGCGTTGGTCCGCCTCACGCTTGTTTTGTGTAGCTCGACACTCGTACACGCAATCCAGCTCTTGGTGGCTGTCACCGTCGGGCGAGCCACTGGACAGCGTCAGCATATGTATGACTGAAGACGAACATGCGGAGAAGCCGAGGTGGAAATGTGTGAGTGTGAGGCAAAGGATGAGAAATCTGTGGCTGCAGATCGAGACAAAGTGTCACAAATGTGGCAATTTGGTTCTGCGCATTATTGACAGCTCGTGTGCCTCGGTTCTTCCGATGCTCGTCGAGACCAGGAGCCACGGCTGCACTGCGTCACACTCACACTCCACTCGGTCACAACGCGCAGCATATTCGCTGCTCTTCTTCTCGACATCATCTTTGGATGGGCCTCTTGCTCCTCTTACGTTCTTCTAGCAGCAGCACTCGCACCATTTCAGCAAAGTCGACGCCGTCTATCGTTGCTTCTACCTCGTGGTCCCTCGCTTTCTTCTCAGCAATCTCAACTTGGCATACATCTCGCTCTTGGACTGGATCCTCGTCATCTCTTCTCGAACCCATCGACGGAACCTCCTCATTCGCATCTTCTCGTCCGCTAAGCTTCCATCTCGCCCTCGCTCTGTTCCTGCGCCTGCTCTTTCTCTTCAAGCCCCTTTCAGAGGACCTTACTATCGATCGACTTGAGGCCAAACACTCGCCTGTCACGCTCATAGACTTGCCTGGTAATCAACTACGGGCCCGTCGCACCTCCTATCTCGCATACAGCCTCACACTTCGCCACGAACGCTGCAACTTCATCGGCTGCAATCACCATTCACCGGGCGCATAGACACAGAGTATGGTTCAATAAGCGCTATTCCGCGACCGATACTCATTCTTCCCGGATCCAGTCCTGCCTCAAGCTCAGGATCCCAAACGCAATCAGCTTCTTTCACAGCAGCAGCATTTCGACCGCGCCCCCGCTATCGTGCCCGACAAGCATCTCGCCCGGACTAAAACCCTCTTTGCCTGGATCATCACCCGTCCGCCGCGCCGGCTGAATCTGCAACCATGGCGCAACCTACCGTACAGCAACCAACCCTCTCACCACCGCTTTCGCCTTCCGGACCGGGCCTCAACTCGATCGTCCGTTCCAACAGCTCCGAGCTTGCGTCCAAAGCAGTTTTCTTCGATCACAACGACGCGAACAAGACGCTTTCGAATGGAGTCAAGAAGAGCCTCAAGGAGAGCAACAACCACCATACGCATCGTCAGAAGCCTCGTTCCCGTCCCTCGTCCAGCAAAGCAAACGGTAGCAATGACGCTCATACAGCTTCCAATGGCGTAAACGGCTCCCGACAGCAGGGCGTCGAAGCGGCCAACCACCCGACCATCGCCGACGCGCCCGGTGCCAGCTTCTCAGTCGCTACAAAACCGCAGGATCGAGATCCCAGCCTCCTGCGCCAATCGCCGCAGCAAAAGGGCTTCGACTGTCTCAGCAGCTACCAGCTCGACCACAACGGCCGCATCCCCGCTAGCGAGTACAACTACCTGCAACGCGACAAGCTCGTCGCCAGTGCCCAGCAGTCGGCCATTCGATCCGGCAACCTCCACTGGGTCGCTCTGATGGATCTCGCCCATCTGGCCTCGCAGCACCACATGAGCCCGTACAGCGTCATGAAGTTTGGTCCTCGCGGTTCGCCGTTCGCATACATCCCCATTACGTTGCAGCAGCCCGAGGTGGTGGAGAACACCCGCCAGCGACAGCGCGAGGAGGAGCTCGCCGCCAAGGCGTGGTTGATCGCCAAGCGACAAAAGAAGCTCGGGTTCTTGACGAATGGTGCGCAGCTGAACAGCGACGACGATCTGCCCGTTCTTAGTTTGCCGCCCGACATCTTCAAGCCCACCGGTAACAAACGCCAGGCAAATGGCGGTACACCTCCGCCCAGCGTCGGAAGCAAGAGACCGGCCTCGCTCAGCACGCCTCCGGACACCCGGGCGAGGAGCGTACTGCGTACCGAGGCCGACCAAAAGCAGCAGGTCGAGCGCGATCTCAGCGAGGCGATGGCCGACTCGATGAACGCCTCCGGTTCTCCGCCTGGCGAAGTGCTACCGCCTCCGTCGAGGGAGGTATCTTCGTCTGAAGAGGACGAGTGCGTCGCCCCAGCCAAATCGGACCAGGTCGATCTGTCCAACTTCGACCGGTCGACGAGGATGGTCGAGATCGGTTCGAGTCCCGACCGTAAACCCGCCAATGGAGCCGCCAGCGACGGTGTCGCCGATGAGCTCATGACGAGCTCTCAAGCGGGCAGCAGCGTCGAGCTCGGCGGACCGATGGACGAGGAACGCACCATGGCGCAGGAGATGGAGCAGGCCACCAGCACCGACAAGCCCGCCCATCCCAAAGATGCCTCCCTCGGACCGCTCGTCCACGGCGAGTCCACCTCTCACGGTCCCGCCACCTCGTCCGACCGCCCTCCCACCGACCACCAGCAGCAGCTGGCGATGAAGACCTCGGACACGCATCCGATCCACATCAGCCCGGTGCTCCCCGACGATCTGCTAGCCGACGTCGGCCGTCGTATTCGCGCCACTGCCGAGCCGCAGCTCCTCCGTCTCGGCAGTGCTGAGCAGGGCACATCGTTGACGACGCGCTACTTTGACGACCATACCGCGGCGCAGATCCACGGCGACCGGCTGATTCGGCTGCGAAACATGCTCGATCTGCACTCGATCACGTCGACGGATCCGTCGGCGAATTACCTGTCGCAGTCGCAGCTGGCGGAGCAGGCTGGACGGGAGAATGGGCTGAGTCTCTCTTCCGAGCAGGGGGAGGGAGGGGTTGGGAACTTGCTCCTCTCGTCGTGTCCGGGCAAGAAGGTGCGTCTGTCGGGGCCTGTTCGGGGTCGAGGGGCGATTTGTAGGGATCTCGGGCTTGATCTGGGTAGGATTTACAGTATTGGTGTACGCGCGGTGGTGTGCTGTCTCAATGATGAGGAGCTGTCGTACCTCGGTGCTCCCTGGCACGAATACGAGCGGGAGGCTGATCGGCTTGGTCTCGACGTGTACCGTCTGCCCATGGCGGAAGGGTTCGCACCGACGAACGTCGAGGAGATGGATGCGGCGATGACGAGCATCGTGATGGAGTGCACGATGAAGGGGACCAATGTTCTGGTTCACTGCCGGGGTGGGGTGGGGAGAGCTGGGTTGATTGCGTGCGGGTGGTTGTTGAAGATGGGTTTCGTCGGCGAGGGGAGTAGGTTGAGGGGTGAACAGGGGATGGATCTGGATCTAGGACGGGGAAGTAGTAGGGAGATTGTGAAGCGGACGACGAGCGCCACTTCTCATGATGCGATCGTGAACGAGGATGGAGAGGCGGAGTGCGATACGATTCTCGACACGGTCAGGTGTCTCGTCGAGACGATTCGGAGAAGACGCAGTCCAAAGGCGATAGAGACCGCAGAGCAGGTGAGGTTTTTGGTGGAATACGTGACGTATCTGCATCGGCAGGAGAGGTTGAAGTCCGAGGCGAAGGCCCAGTTGTCGTCGTAGCATCTCACATTCAGGGGTCATAAGCAGTTGCGGTTATGGTATACAAAGCAGCTCGTTCTCAACATCAGTCACCAGAAGGAATTCATTCCGCTTTCCAAAGCTTGACCTTGAAAGACCGACTGTGCATTCAACACTGCCGAGCATTCCTCGCCGCGCTCGTCAACTGATGAACCCTCTCGCCCTGGCAATATCCACAGACTTCTCAATGGCTCTCTGCGTCGGCCCCAAGAGCGACTCCACCTTTGCCTCCAAAACCTCGTCCAGCCCGGTCGATGCTTCGGCGTACAGCGTCTCCAACCTCCCCCCAAACTTGGTCAGATTGATAGCCATCTTTCTCGCCGCAACCAAACGGTTCTCCTCGGCCTCCTTCTCCTTTTCCTCCCTCTTGCGCCGCTCTTCCTCCGTCTGCGGGTGCGTGTTGGACGAACGAGCAGACCACACGGAGGGGTCATCGTTGTCGAGATCGAGCTCATTGGGTCCCGGAGCGATCGAGTTCCAGAATTGTCGAAGGAACTCGGTCATGGATGCCTGTAGCGAGAGGAGCGATTTCTGGACGTGATCGGGGAGCGTTTTGAGGTCGGCAGCTGAGCGCGGATTGAGGGAGCGCGAGCGAAGGTTGGACAGCATGCGCGACATGGACTTCTCGGTGCCGGACGAGTTGGGTTTGAACGAGCCTAGCGTGATCGAAGCGCCCTGCACGTCGGCGTTGAAGCGTTCGACGTAGGTCAGGTACTCGGACATGGTGGTTGGGACCACTTCGAAGGACGACGTTGTTGAGGTTCCGCGCTGCTGCTTTGTCGGCGATGCAGTGCCATTGGTGGCAGCTTCTGAAGGAGCGTCTGCCTGGGTCGTGCCAGAGAAGTATCCTTCCAAGTTGGCCATGTTGAGCCTGACCTTGTCGTTCTTGGCCGTCTCGTTGAGATCGTCAATGACGATTTCCTTGTAGTAGTGGTTCTTGATCCAGTCGACCGAGTCGTTGGCTTCGTCCAGGTCGTCGTCGTCCGCAGATCCGCCGAGCCTCGGTGGATTGCCCGACTCGCCCTGCTCGACCGAGGTAGGAACGGTCGCACCGGCCGGATACTCTTCGCCAACGCCGCCGACGATGCGTCTTCGTTTGCGTCGATCCTCTTCTTCCTGGTCACCCAATGCCGAGTCAAGCAACGACTGCGAGTGGTCATTGAACCGACGCATGAGCGGCAACGTACGCCTCTCGGCACCCGCACGCATGGTCCAGTCCTTCTCGTTGCCCGTCTCGCCGTGGTCCTCTTCAGTCGCCTGTAGATCGAGCAGGCGGTCGTGAGGGTTGAACTGTCTGCGCGGCTCCAGTTGGTTGTCCTCTTCGGTCAGGTAGGGGTCAAAGATAGGATCATCCTGCACAATGTGCTCTGACGCTGCCGAACGCGCGCTTGTACGCAGTCGGTGATACAGCTTAGACTGAAAGTAGCGCGTCCAAAACGATCCTTCGTCGAGCTTGGATGGCACGTTGTCCTCGTACGCTCTTGCTACGACTGGGAACTGCTCAAACAGGTCACGGATGAGTTCGGGAGTGATGCTGAGCTTCATCTCTCCTGCCTCGTTTGGTGTTGGTTTGGGATCGGCGAGACGTGCGTTTCGCCCAGCGCGCTGTTCGAGTTTGGCACGCTCTGCGCGGATGAGACGCTGACGTTGCGGATGCGACCAGAACTCGGCATCCGACATCTGACCGGAGATGACAATGTCCTTGTGAAGCGCTCTGAGCTGCGGATTGGATTTGATGACACTGATACGAAGCTCGATGTCGGTCTTGGGCGGTGGCAGATCCTTTGGCCTTGGCCTCTTCGAAGGAACAGGAGATGCAGTCGAGGAGACAGTTGTCGAGGCGGGCCTGGTTGTCGCCGGTGTCGCAGCGCCGGTATCTGGGGTAGCTGCACGCGTTGCAGCAGCGGAAGGCGAAGAAGGAGCCGGTGCGGGACTCGCAGGTGCAGATGCACCATCGACAGCGGCCCTGTTCCGGCCTACTGCGGCTGCAAGCTCCGTCTTGAACTTCTCTCGATCATCCAATGCCGTCTGCTGAGCGGCGTTGAACACCAAAAGGACCTTGGGCTTCGAGGTGATCTGCACTCCATTTGCAAGGACGAGCATGAGCGCAATCTGAGCCGCACCGGCTTTCGATGTCTGCAGTCCAGCGATGTCCGAGAAGTTGAGCTGGAAGGAGCTGACTCCAGAGGAGGCCGAGGATGGCACCCATCTTACGGTCTGATCGGTCTGCAGCGAGAGGGTGCCGGGTACCTTGTTGAATGCGACGGCAGCGTGCATATACGATGAAGAGGAGGAGGCCGACATGGTGGCGGCGTGATGTAGGCTGCGAGCCAATAGCACCCACTACAAACGGCAGCTGAGTCGAGGCTTTGGAGCAGCTCCCCGGATGATTCCGGCTTGGATGACTGTGGCTCAGCACGGCGTGAGTGCTCCTCTGACAATCCAGCCTGGCTCGCCACTTCGGCTGATCCGAGGGTGATGATCGATGTGATGCGATACGAAATGTGACTGTCAAAGAAGCATGCTGAGTGTTGGTCAAACTCAGCTGTGTGGAGGAAGGCGGCATGGCCGATTTCGGTGAGAAGAATCGGGCAGAAGCCTGCACAGGCCGCTTAGAGGTGTGTGTTGGTTAGACCCTTATTTAAATTGATTGGCTTTGTTCGAGGGCAACGTCCAACACCTCTTCGACCGCATCCGCCGTCAGCAGCTATCTTAGTCCCTACCATCGTAGGCTGCAGTGAGCCAGGCCGACTGCGGGCTTGCTCCATCAAGGATGCTCTCGCTACCCAAGAGGCTCGTCTTTGGCAGCCAGGTCAAGATCGACTTCAAGCTGGATCAGCAAGACGGCATTGCTAGGCTCTACTCCGAGCGTCACATCCCCTACCACGACTCCAAGTATTGGTCACGATTTCTCCAGCTCGACACGGCGTCGGACGTCTTCTCCCTTCTCTCCTTGGCGGACCTCAGACGTGCTCGCAGGGACGCTCCTGAGAATGTCGTCACCCTTGTCAGGTTTATGGTCGCCCATCTCGACGGCCTTTTGCTCGATCCACTCTTCGAGCCGCCGCCTCCTACGACTGGTTCTGGTTTGAGTCAAGATGGCTTTACTTCCAGGCTGAACGGTCTCACGGACGTGTCCAGGTGGAAGGTGCCCGGTGCCTCCCTGGTGGGCTTCGAAGCTTCTCAAAATGCATCAGGGTCTTCTCAGAGGGACCGCACCAAGGAGGCGCTCAACGTCATTCGTATCCTCACCAGAACTCTGCCAGCGGTGATGGAGTCGGATGACGAATCATTCGAGCACGATGTCTTGTGGATCCAGGCGCCGGAAGCCAGTACTGATTCGACAGCTCCACAGAGCGAACCAGCATCCACCTCAAACACCCACGACACCAATGCTACCAGCGCGCAGAGCAACAGGCTCGATTCTTCGGCGCAATTCGTCATTGATGATGACGAGGACGAAGACGAGACCTCAAAAGAAAGCAAGGCCGAGACTGTGGATCATCCTCTTCAATCCACCGAGCAAGCTAACAGTAGGACGGATGCAGTTGACGAACAAGCAGGTTCAATACCAATAGCGTTAGGCGAACGCTTGCTACAAATCACCAATGATCTTCTCTTTTGCTCCGGCTTCACCCTCCCTTGGACCGAGGACGAGGTGGAGCAAGCAAAGAGCAGCTCATCGCCGAGAAGGATCAATCATGCCATCTGGGAAGCCGGAGTCGGCAGCTCTGTAGATCTGCCGGGCACAACTCGCGTCCACGTCTCAAATCGAGTCGAAGTGTTGCGCTTGCTGCTCGTCGTCTTGTCCAAGTCCATCTACATACCCGCGAATAGACAGACGATTGAGGTCGAGCCGGCGCTGAAGTACGCCGTTCAAGATCTGGATCGAAGCACCGTGCTTCCACTCCTTTGCAGTCTCATCAACACCAGCATCACCAATGCGCGCAACTCCACCTCGGCCTGGCTTGGCCTTCCAAACGTCGGTGGTCTTGTTGGAATGTCCAACGATGAAGTGCGATCCAATCTCGTCACCATGTCGCTTCAGGTCTTGGATGTTTTGCTCGCCTATGATGCCCCACTACCGGGCGACGCCGAAACGGTCAGTCTTAGCACTGTTGGGCGACCACAACCAGGTCCAGGCGGACGCAACGTCCTCCGCTTCTATCTAAGCAAACTTCATCGTACCGCTGATTTCGACTTCATTTGGTCCGGGCTCGCCAAGTCATTCAACGAGCACATTAGCTCCACCATACAGATCCTTGCGATTCCCATCCCGACAGGTGGGCAAGGACGACGAGCAGCAGAAACAAGCTGGCAAATCAGCCAGGTGGCCGAGCGTCTGATCTTCCTATGGCGCTTGCTCGAACACAACCACAAGTTCCGGCTATACGTTCTCGACGATGCAAAGCGTGCACCCGAGCTTCTCACCATCCTGCTCTACTTTTCGCTCACCTACAAGGACAATGTCGCTTTGCAAGGGCTTGTGCGACTCTGCGCCTTCGTGCTGCAAGATGTCTCGAGTGAGCGGGCGTTTGCCGTCAACCTTGCCAAGCCCGGCAGCGCAGCTAAGGTCCATCTTCCGAGCCGGCTCGGTCTGCTTGCGGGCAACACAGCGATCGACTTTCTCGTGCAGGGCGTATACTCGCTCATCGCAACCACCAAAGGGCAGCTCGCGTCGCTGTATGCTCCGCTCGTCATCTCGCTGAGCAACACGGCTCCGGCATGGCGGTCCATTTCGATCACTGCATCGACTCGCGTCATTCATCTACTGCGATCCTTCTCACAGCCGTCATTTCTCCTTTCGGAGGAAGGCAACCCGCGATTGCTTTTCTACGTTCTCGAGACCATCAATGCGGTGCTGACATTTGGGTACAATGCCAATGTCAACCTGGTCTATTCTCTAGTCCTTGCAAGAGGTCTCATCTCTGGATTGGAAAGCTTCTCACTCAGAAAGGGTGTTGAGGACGTCTGGAGGAGACGCAGGGCGGTAGGCACGGACACGAGGGACTGGTTTGAGAACGCGCCGCGACTCGAAAAACCGCCTCTGGCACCTATCTCGCCGGCTACACAGCCAGCATCGGAATCACAAGCGGCTGCAGCGAGCGAAGAGGCGACGGAAGGTGAAGGCACAGAAACAGAGCCATCTTCCGTGACGAAAGGCAAGATGCGACGCATCTCGACGTCGTCGGCTGACCTCCAAGCTGCTGCTGCTGCTGCGCCGAATCCAGCTGAATGGGAAGGTGAGCTATCGAAATACTCGCTCGAGGTAGTCGAAGAGGCGGCGGCGCAGTACATCGGCAAGCACGGCTTCCAACCCACGCAAGACTGGGTAGAATCATGGCAACAAGGCTTGCCTCTTGCGACACCGCGCTTCGTCATCGACAAGCTCTTACCAGAGATCGAGCGCATCGCAGCAGGCGGGAACGTCAGGGCAGGACTCAACGGCAACAACGGCGAGATAACTGGCGGAGATACGGATGCAAGAGTCTTGGCGTTCTTGCGAGAACAGCCCATGTCGGACTACCTGCCGCCACCAGAGGGAGGCATACATGCGAGGGGCTGGCAGTGGACGGATCAGGCCTCGGTGTGGTTGAGGAGCTATCTATGGGGGACCATCTACGTTTCGGGGCTGCTGCCGTTCGGCCTGTGGAGCGACACGGACGTGAGGCTGTTCAGGATCCATGGCGGACAGGGGGAGGTTAGGAGGTCGAATTCTGGATTGTCGGCAGTAAGCGGCGAGGGAACGAGGGAAGGTCACGTGTCGCATAGATCGTCGCTTGCCGGGTCGGAGGGTCGAGGGACGACGCCTACCTCGGCGGCTTGAGACAGCGGTACAATCCGATTCAACATTTGCGATTCGCTCACACTCTCACGGACCGAATTGTCGTTGAAGTATAGATGGCTTTCGTGTGGATATCGCGCTACAGCTCGTCATGAACAAATCCAGGCACCCTGCCGCCTTCGAGCATACCCACCCCACCCAGCTCGTATCCGCTCCACAGCACCGCCGCTCCAAACACAAACACCAGCAACGACACATCGGTCACCAGCGCGTTGACCAGCGCCAAGTACTTGCTGATCAAACTGATGGCGAGATGCAGATTCGGGATCGGAAGCATCGCCGTGAGAGTAGAAAGCAGTGAAGGTGGCGCAGGGGTTTTTCGTGAGAAGATGGCGATCCTAGCCGCCTGCAGGAGCAGTTCGAGGGAGAGGAAGATCCAGAACAGCGGCAAGGTCGAGAAGGACGGCGGCAGGAACGTGGTCGACGAAGGTACGACGGGAGACCATTCTTCCACCGACGGCTTCTGGTAGCCGAGTCTCGCCCAGCGACGCAGCGTGTTGGTCGCAGAAGACGCAGGGGTGATCTTTTCGAAGGAATCGTTGACCGCATCGGGAACGATCGAGGAACGGTCAAAGTCGAAGAGCGAGGATTTCGCTGCGAGGACGGCAAGTGCAAGCACGAGCACGGCTTGGAGCAGGTCGAATGCTCGTTCTGAGATGGACTTTGTTCGTGTTGCTGTCGTTTGAGGTGCAGAACCTGGACCTCCAGGACCACCAGCGCCGAATTGCTGCATCATGGCTGCGAGCTGTGGTGGTAGTCCGGACATGTCAGGTTGACCATCTGCACCCGTCCCAAACCCTGGCCCGCCAGGACCACCAGGACCACCTGCACCCTGCATCATAGCCATCAGCGCGGCCATCGGATCCTGCTGCCCTCCTGCCGCATCTCCTCCGCCAAACATGGCAAACGGATTCGTCGCATCCTCTCCGCGCGGTGGCCCCCTCATAGGCAACGCCGAGATGTCCACCTCCAGCGGATCATCGTCGTCCGCCGCCGTCGCCGCTTTCGGCAGAGCTGCTCCACCCGACGTCGGTTGCGGCGTAGATGGGAGGGAAGGAGTGTTGTCTTTGAGGTAAGCGGAAGCGCCTTCGCCACGGCCGGTGTTGGTGATGCGTGCGAGACGGTCGGAACCCTTGCTGAGGATGCGTGCTTTGCGTGCTTCGCGTTTGAGACGAGCTGCCTCGGCCGGATCGACATCGGCAGCCGGAGCAGCGGAGATGGGATCTGAGGATGCTGGTGCGTCCGACATGGTCGTTGCTGCGCTTCGAGGAGAGGCTATGGATGGTGTTGAGGGAAGGCAAGGGACGTGGAGGATGACGAAGAAGCGAAAAAGGACGTGCACTTCCAAAGATTTCCCAGAAGCGCAAAATCCAAAGATGTGTTGAGCTTTTGATGTAACACCTTGGCGGAAAATCGAGCGGTGCTTGGACCACATGCAGAAGAAGCGCGCTGTGAATTTCTTGCTCGGGAAGGCCCCGACGTGTGGAACTGGCTAACAAGGCACGCGGTCTTCTGGCTGTGCTGCGCTGCGGTTCGGCGTTGAAGCGAGAGTCAAAAGTGTTGCTCTTCTGTGAAAATGTCACGCATTCCTTTGTCGGGCTTGCTTTTCCACCATCACAAGCCACGTCTCACCCAGTGAGCAGCAGCAGCTTCGGCAGGCCGGACCATTTGCTCAGTCACCCTCCTTTCGGGACAGCACCCGTAATCGATAGTGACCGAGGCTTGGTTTCTTTCCTCTTTCACTACCACCATCTCTCCAGCCTGGAACGATAGCGACGACGACCAACTCATGCTCGCTCGCGCATCTTGACGTGGCTCGCAGTACTATCTCGCTCCCATTGCGCTAACACCAAAGTGCACCTCATGCTACCCACCTCGCGCATCGACGCCGACAAGAGGTCCTCCTACACCCAAATCAATCTCGACCAGCAAGCAAGCCCCTCCGCCACCAGCTCTTCCTTTGTCGCTTCTGGCTACTCGTCGGGCGCCTCCTCTCCCTACCGCTCATCGCAGGACGGCCCAGCTCCATACCGCAAGCGCTACATCGATAGCCACGAAACGCTGCTGCCCACGCATTCTCCGCCTACCGCGTCGTACTGGGGCCAGGACTCGCCAAGAAGGATGGTCAGCCCCAACTCGAGTAGTCGCCGCTTTGCGGCTGGCTTCGATCCCAATTCAGATAGCAAGGCTGATTCGATCTCGGACTCGGCTGCGCTCAAGGCAAAAGAGGCTGGTTTCGCTCCACCCCAAGCACTGCAGGGCGACGCCAAAGTCAACAAGTATGCACACCTCATTCCGGTACACAAGCAGCGTACCGCCAACTTTGATCTCATCCTGTGGACCCTGCGCCAGGAAGAAGTCATCGGACTCATCTACACCATCCTCTCGCTCATCACTCGACTGTGGGGCATCGGCAAGAGCAACGTCGTCGTGTGGGATGAGGCGCATTTCGGCAAGTTTGGCTCCCACTACTTGCAGCAAGAGTTCTACTTTGACGTGCATCCTCCTCTCGGCAAGATGCTCGTAGGTCTCGCCGGTCTCATCAGTGGCTACCGCGGTCAGTTCGAGTTCAAGTCCGGAGAGACATATCCGGCTGACGTCAACTACATCGGAATGAGAATCAACCTCGCCATGTTTGGTGTCGCCATGGTCCCACTCGCATGGTTCACCAGCGGTGGTCTCAACTGGAATTGGCGCGCTCGCCATCTTCTCACGCTCATGGTCTTGCTCGACAATGGTTGGCTCGTCATCTCTCGATTCATCCTGCTCGACTCGATGCTTCTCTGCTTCACCTTCTCCACCGTTCACGGTCTTGTCAAGTTCTTGCAGTACAGGTCAGTGCCTTTCACAAAGGGCTGGTGGTTCTGGCTCGTTTTCACTGGTGCTTCCATCGGTTGCGTGTCCTCGGTCAAGTGGGTCGGTCTCTTCGTCACTGCTCTTGTCGGTGCCTTCACTGTCGAGGATCTCTGGGACAAGTTCGGCGACCTCCGCATGCCCGTCCGCGCTTACGCTCGTCACTGGTGCGCGCGCATCCTTTGCCTCATCTTCCTGCCTATGAGCATCTACATGCTCAGCTTCAAGGCACACTTCTTGATCCTCAGCCGCTCCGGCCCAGGTGATGCGCAGATGAGCAGTCTCTTCCAGAGCCGACTCCGGGGAAACGACTTTGCGCTGTCACCTCCCGAAGCTGCCTTCGGATCCAGACTGACGCTGAAGAACATGGGATATGGAGGCGGCCTGTTGCACTCGCATGTTCAGACGTACCCCGTCGGATCACAGCAACAGCAAGTCACTTGCTACCATTACCGTGACAACAACAACGAGTTCATCATCACGCCGCCTTGGGGCGAGAAGCAGCTGCCCAGCGTCAACGACACAGACGCTCAGGAGCCCCCTCGCATGTTGAAGAATGGCGACGTCATCCGTCTCGTCCACGACCAGACCAAGCGCAACATCCACTCGCATAATGTCGCCGCTCCTGTCACCAAGGAGAATCTCGAGGTTTCGGCTTACGGAGACGACAAGAGCGGAGATGACAATGACCACTGGGTCGTAGAGGTGGTGGACGACATCGTGCACGGCAAGGTCGCCAAGGGCGGTCCTGTCCGTTCGCTGACCACTCGTATGAGATTCAGACACAAGAACATTGGCTGCTACCTGCGTGCTGCCAACGCCGTTCTTCCGCAGTGGGGCTGGAAGCAAGTCGAAGTGTCCTGCGACAAGGAGAACAACCCCAAGGACCAGCACACGTGGTGGAACATCGAGAACCACTGGAACGACAAGCTGCCTCCAGGCGACGACAAGACGTACAAGTCGCCCTTCCTCCGCGACTTCATCCACCTCAACGTCGCCATGATGACGTCGAACAACGCGCTCATCCCCGACGCTGACAAGGAAGACATCTTGGCGAGCAAGCCTTTCGACTGGCCCTTCCTCTGGAACGGACTGAGGATGAATTCGTGGGATGACAACTCGATCAAGTTCTACCTCCTCGGCAACCCCGTCATCTGGTTCGCATCGTCGCTGTCCCTCGCCGTCTTCGCGGGTACATGGCTGTGGTACATGATGCGACGTCAACGACGCATCCAAGACCTGTCCCCTAATGACTGGGCGCACTTCCTCTATGTCGGCAAGCTCGCTGCGTTCGGCTGGATCCTCCACTACCTGCCATTCCTCGTCATGGCTCGTGTGTGCTACCTCCACCACTACCTGCCCATCCTCTACTTTGCCGTGCTCATGCTGGTCCACCTCATGGACCACTTCCTGTGGCGACCGACGACGGCTATGTACTACCTTGGCGGACGTCAGCGCAAGCCTCTGCCGGAGGGGTTGAAGAATTTGGCGTTTGTGGTCAGTGTCGCGGCCGTGGCGGGGACGTTCTGGTGGTTCAAGGATAACAGCTACGGTTTCAGGGGCGATATTAACAAGCATAAGGGGTTGAAGTGGCGGAAGAGCTGGAACATCTACTAGGCAGCAGAGGGAAGAGGGGAGGTTTGGTATCGAAAGATCAATTGAAGGAATGTATTCTGTGACCGCGGTCGAGGTTGATGCTCTGTGTGAGGGGTTGAGAAATTGTGATCTTTTGAGATGGATGTCTGCGCCTTGATTCATCACGAAGATGAAGGCTGGTAATGTTTCGAAGCTGTCAAGAAGCTGATGTGGCGCAATGTGACAATCCAGAGATGAAGCTGCGAAGGTTTTCACGAGTTGAACCTGCACACTCCTTCTTTCATATCACAACCCACGGCGCAGTCACGAAGCTTGAGTTCATACAAAACTGGTGTCATCATATGAAGTCGCCACATTTGCGTTGGCGTAATGCCCAATGCAATTTCAAACGAGAAACTGCTCTTCACGATGGACTCTGTGATTGCGCAAGAGATGAGGAGTGCTGTAACAAAAGTGGGGTTATGGCTAAAGCTGTGACAGAACGGCTGGAAGCTGCGTAGGGTTGGGCTGCTGCGCAATCTGCGGTTCATGACCGAGCGTACAGTACACTGCGGGCCTTGTTCCAGTAGAACCACCATTGCCATCATCTCGGGGACCATATCTTCCCATCCACGTCTGCATCACGGCACTTCTTCCCCCCGCAAGACGTTAATGTCCAGCTCCGGAATGGAAATCAAGCCGAACAAGCGCTCCAGCAATGCCGAACCTGGATGCCGCAAGCCCAAGAAGGTCAAGCCGGCAAGCAATACCGGAGCGATAGCATCGTCGCCGAACAACAAAGATAGAGTCAAACGGGTGGAAGCCTTCCCCTTTATGCGCTTGCCCACAGAACTGCAGTCGATGATCCTCGATACGGCAATTCACGAGGCTAAGAAGCGGCGACGAAGACACGTCGGAAACATTCTCTGCGTATCTCGCCGATTCTACGAGTTGGCCATGCCGCACTTGTTTCGCGCATTCACAGGGCCGAGCAACAGATCTCTCGAAAGGCTCAGGGACATCCTCGGAGCTCATCCAGCTCTTGCTCAATACTTACGCAACCTCGATAACACCGGCCTCCCATGTATGCAATTCATATCTGATACCTTCCTCGAGCTCGTCGAAGCCATACGGGCTGCTTTCAGGACACTACCTTGTACTCACCACAGGCTGGACGAACTCACTCTCGCCTGTCCGATGGACAAGTACAGAGAGGTCGTCGACGTTTGTCGTCTGTTCGAAGCTGGTCATCTGGCCTTGAAAGCCTACAGACGTTGGTGGACAGATCTCAAACCAACTTTTGCAACGCTGGTCGATAAAGATAGCCTCAGCGAAGGCTGGCTGATGCGACTGACGATCCTGCACCTGGACAGCTTCGAAATCGACGTGGTGACAGCTGATGTGCTGTCGCGGCTGCCTAGCTTGACGGAACTAGTCTTGACGCATTGCAACAAGGGCTTTCTGTTATCCAAAAAGCCCGAGGTGATCCGCGTTCTCCTCTGCACAGGTGAGACAAGCGGAAACCTCAGAACACTACTGGTTCAATCAAGAAACACCGAAGACCGTCTTCGCTTCCAGCGAGAAGTTGGCGTATGCATTACGAACGTCCCAATCGAGATCACTACCATACGTCGGAGGGATACTACAAGCCCCTCGTCCGCCACAGTTGTCACGCGAGGGTGCCAGGACCTGTTCACGATGGGCGACTATGAACAGCTCTTGTTTTTTTCAGGTTCAAGCTGTACCAGGTGCCCTCAGTGCTGTCCACATACGAGCGAGAGCGATCGATCGCGACGGGCTTTGCCGATCTCAGAAGTCATCGAAGCGCGAAAGGAGCGGTCATCCGAACCCGATTCGGGATCGACAAGGGGCCCGTACCCCTACAACTTGTGCAAGAAACATCATGCCGAGACATATCTTCAGGACAGCGATTCGGCCTTCTTGCGCCGCAGAGCCCTGGAATGCATGCGCTGGATCCCGTTCTTCTACAATTGGTTCGAACACGATCCATCCTGCTTGGTCAAGGAGTGTTACTGAGAATGCCGATACTGTTCATGCCTACGGATAAGGGCCGCTTGGCCCGCGCAGCTTCCTTCGCACTCTGCATACCTCGTCAAGTCATAGTCAATCAACTCGAGGCTCGATGGCTCGATCCCACCAGCTCACCAGAGCTGTTTTCCGAGCCCCTTCCGCGGTCACCGCGCAGCAATTCTAGCTCTATTCAACGCTTAGACCATCCCCCTGCCATATCTTTGGTTTATTCGCTCGTCCTTCTTGCTTGACTCTCAAACGGCGCCGTCGCAACAGGCTGCAACATTCATCAAGCGCTCAAGCCTCTCCGGTCTCAGCTGCACCCGTCATGTCTGCGCTCGCGAACTCGTGCCACCGTCTCGAAACGCAGATGCTTTAGAATACGATGCTTTGAAACTCTATCATTCCTGTGAAAGCCTGAGTCTATGTCGAAGCTGAAGAAGTCAACGAAGCGTCCGACCTTAACGAGATGGCCGACTCGTTTCTCCTTCCCCCGTCTCGTGCGCCTTCCACATCCACCTCGTCGCGCAGCTGCGATGGCGCCGCACGCCTCGCCCTCTCCTCAGCCACCGCCAAACCCTGCGCGTGCACCAACAGCGCTCTGCGCTTCTCCTCCTTGAACGTCCTATGATCGTCCCACCCGATAAACCCGAAACTGCTCAGCACCGCGGTCGAACCCACCACGGCCACCAACCCACCCGTATGGCTCCCCTTCAACGCGTCAATCACCACCGCTAGCGGGATGGTCAACGACAGGCCCAACGTCGTGATCAGCGGCGAACTCTTCAGCATCGCCAGCAGGTAGATAAAGTCGCTGACGAAGGTGATGCACATGTTGACGAGTATCCCGGCCCAAATCTGGGGAGAGGGCGGGAGCGAGAACGGTTCAATGCCCGAGAAGTGTAGGACAGGGAGGATAGGCCAGAGGCAGACGACGTTGATGGCGCCTACGATGCCAAACATGAGCGGCATCGAGATGCGGTCTTCGGAGCCGATGCGCGTTTTGAGCAGCATGACGTACAGCGAGTAGAGGAAGGCCGAGAGGAGCGCGAGCATGTCGCCCAGCGGCGCGTTGGGTGGTTTGCCCGCAAGAACGCCGATGTTGGGTGATGCAGCGTCAAGGGAGCGCTTCCACAGTCCATCGAGAACGAAGGCTCCAGCGTCGGGGAGCGGAGTGACGGTCGAGGTGGCAGTATCGCGGTCGGCAAATGTCACGGCAGCGACGCCCAGCGCCGAGATGCATACAGCACCCAGACGCGGCAGTGTGAAGCGATCGACGCCCAGAGCCGCACCCAGCGCAAGCGTGAAGAAGCCACTGGCGGATCCGATGGTCGTCCCACTCGCAACAGACGTCAAGCCCAAGCCGGCGTTGATGGCCCAGTTGGCACCGAACCACACCAGCGTGAATTGCGCTGCGAGGATGGCGGTCTCCCTCAACGTCAACGGTGGCAGCGGCAATGCGATGACAGGCGCCGCCGCTGCAGAAGCCGAGTCGCCTGTAGTGCTGGACGGACGAACGATGCTGATCGAGGTGCGCGGTCTTCTCCCGTCGATCGAAGATGGGCGTGGGACCGAGGTGGAGACGAGGAACGGGCGGACGGGTGAGCTTGGCCGCGAGACAGGTGCGGTCGGTGCGAGCAGAGGTGTAGATGCTGTCGACGAATCGTCCTGCTGCTGTTGCGATGCACCGGCGCGTGTGAGGCGGATAGGTCTATGCGATGCTTGACTTCCGCCTCTCCCTCGCTGCTGCTGTTGCTGCTGCTCCTGCGCCAACACTGCAAATGGCTTGATGGCCGGCGCCGCCTCGCTCGCTACCACGATCTCCGCTCCCGACTCTGCTGCTACCGTTGGCACATCAAAGCCGAGCGTCTTGAGCCACCTCGGCAACTCCTCCTTGTCATCTGCTACCTCGTCCTCGCCCAGCGTTGCAGCTCCCTCGACATCTTCTTGCGGCAACCTCGAATACTGCGCGCTAGCAGAGGCGTTGCTCCACCTCCACTGAAGCTTACTGCTGACCAGATATGGTATCAAGTAGAGCGCAAACGACGACGTGTTGGCGTACGTGACGAAGAAGGGCTTATCGTATCCGCCGGTAGTGAGCAGGGCGTTGGTGAGGAAGTTGGACGCGGTCCAGAGAAAGACGACGATGAGCAGCAGCACCAGACCTTGCATATAGGACTTGCGTCGTCGTTGCGATTCTGGGTCAACCGTTGCAGACGAGCCGGCTGCCGCCGTGGGGAGGGTGTCGACCATGCTGAGCTGTCGTCCGCGAGTGCTGGTCGCAAATGAAGCCGCTGCGGCAGACGCGGCTCAGATTCGACTCAGCCAAATCCAAGCGGGTCGGTGCGAGACTAGCAGTGGGTCTGCTGAGTCAGCTCGTCAGAAGCTGTGACAATAGCGAGGTAGATGAGATGCGGATGTGACGATGACCGAAGGAGTAACAAGAGTGATATGAAGAAAGTGACTTTCGTACAGTCACATCATCGACTCAGCTCTGCGCATGATTTTGAATTTTTCGCGGAGAGACCCTTTGGTGGGGACGGATCGCGTGCTCGTGTAGAAAAAGGGTCTGCGCAGCTCAGCTCTGCCTCTCACCGTTCATCAATCTGTCAGATCCTCTCTCCGCTGCTAACATCGCCTCGAATCGCGTCTAAACGTTTCCAAGCTCAACATGTCTTCCGCCAACGAGAATGCCGCTAGCTCCACCCCTGTTTCTTCTCAGGTCGAGCCTGCTATCGACGCTGCCGACGCCACCTCGGCCGCTGCCGCTACCTCTGACGACCAGGCGCTCGAGCGCAAAGAAGTCGTTCAAGACAAGATGTTCAAAACACTCATGGAGCTCTATACCGAGAGCAGCAAATACGTCCAATGGGTGGAGCGGGACATCTACCTCTGCAACAAGTACAACGAGCTTCCTGACAAGCACGACATCTGGTACTTGCGCGACATGATCAAGGACCTCGATGCAAACATTCAGAAGATCTGCGAGCTGGCCAAGACCCTGGACTCGAAGCTCGAGTTGGTTAAGGCCCCGAAACCTGCTTACTCAGACTCTGAGGACGAGTCCTCAGACGAATCCGAGAACGAGTCAGGAGACAAGCCCTCCGAGAGCGAGAGCGAGTGACAACGCAGGTGAGCAGGGTATGCAAGATCGTGCGAAGTGTTGTCTAACAAAGCACTGCCTCCCTCACTTTTATGCGCACACGATCTTCGGCAGGTCGCAGCTGGCTTGATCGTCTGAGAGACAGTCCGAGATCCAGATGTAGTGACGTACCAACAGAACCCACAATGCCACAACAAGGTCGACTGTGCAAACACATATTTGAGCGTTTTATTTTTGAGAAGCTACGACGGAGATGAGCAATCGCCTGATCAGGTCAACGTCGCCTCTTGGGCATGCGTGCGTGATCGAGTCCAAAAGAGCCCATCAGCAAGTCAACGAGACTGGCAGTAATCGTTTCGCTGAATCGCCACCATCGACCATCTAGCTGGCGTTCATGATGGCGTTGATGAGGTCACCGTTGGACTCCTTGAGCGCTTTGACAGCCTTCCTTCGGGAGCAGCTGACCTGCTGCATGACGAGGTCGATGTCCTTGGCGTCGACGCCCTCCTCGTCGATGGGCGAGTCGTCGTCCTCCTCCTCTTCCTCGGCCTTCTTGTCGGCAGCGCCGGCGCTGGGGTTCTGGAGCGACTCGGCGAGCAGACGCTCCTGGGCCTCGGCCTGAGCCATCTGCTGGGCGGCCTGAGCCTGGGCGAGCTGCGACATGTCCTCGGCCTTGGCCTCGCCGAAGACGATGTAGACATCCGAGTGGGACGACTTGTAGACCTCGGGCTGGGCGATCACGTAGAGGTGCTGCAGGGTCATAGAACAGGAACATCGACGATACATGGTCAGCTCGACCATCGAAGATAGAAAGATGGGCACGTCCTTGACCGGAGACTTACACCACGGGGGCGGCGCATGGTAACACGGGTGATACCGCCGACCTTCTTGAGACCGATACCCTGGAGGGCCTTGCGGGACTTGCGCTCGGCACGCGAGGCGACCTTGTCGGAAGCGTGAACATCGGCTCCGGCGTCGTCGGAGGAGTCGAAGTCCTGGACGTTAAGCTATTGATTTGTTAGGACGTTTCCAAGCCGATACGGGATGCGCGATCGTAAGGGTGCAAAACATAGACTCCGTCAGCTTCTCTGCAAGAACACCGAAATGCTGTGATGGCGTTGCCTTTGTCGCTGGTCGTGCACTTACGTCCTGAACGTCTTCGGCGATCTCTTCAATGGAGGCGGACATTTTGGCTGCAGGTTAGCAGAAGGCAGCAGAAAGATCGAAGACAAGTGTCAATAGTCGAGGTCGGCGATGCTGCTGAAACGGAGCTTGCTTGGTCTGTGTCGCGTTCGATGCCGTTGAGAAGATGCGTACTGTATCGTGGTACTTGGTGGAATAGGCAGATGCTGGAAGAAAGAAGGGTGTGATGGTGCGCTCGACGTCCAAGACGACAACGACCAACCAACCGCAACCGTGCAGCAGCGCACTCACACTTCCAATCGACCGATAGAAGCAACGCTGCCTCTCTCTCTTCTTCTCACTGCTTCTTCCAGCCGGATTTTCAAGGTCATCTACCCCGCTTCCAGCCTTCCGCAATTCAATTCGCTGAAATAGAGCCAGGCCGAAATTGTATTCACGTCAGCCTTTCCAGCCACTTCACCGCAGTTCTTCTTAGGGTCATTTTTTCTCGACTGTTAAGATTCCATTTTCCCGATTCCAACCGAGCCGATCTGGGATTTTGCCTCCACCTCGAGAGGCTTGGTTGCGCTTCGGAGGCTGAGCAGCAACGCAGCTGCGATTTGATGTCAAGGACCCTGCAAGAGGCCAACTTCATCGCCCACCACCATCAACTTCGCAACCATGATGCGCTCAATTCTCCAGTCAGGCTCGGCGAGGACGGCTCTGTGCCGCACACAAGCATATGCATCAACATCAGCCACGAAGCTCGTAGCATCGCAGCCAGCCGTGGCAAAGCGAGGATTGGCGTTGATAGCCTCTTCCTCCTCCGTTCATCCATCCTCTTTGGCATCCACTTCAAGTACCTTTCTTCATATCCACTCGCAAAACTCGCATCCTACGGTGTACGCATCTCAGACAAGATCGGCATCGACACTGCTGCGCAAACCGGAAGAGCCCGAGGAGTCCGAAGTATATCGCGACGGTGAGCCCACCATCATTGCCACCGACCGGGCAGTGGCTCAGCTTCAAAAGGTGGCAGAGCGGGAGAACAATTCATCACTAGCCCTGCGAGTTGCAGTTGAACCGGGAGGATGCCACGGCTACCAGTACAAGATGGAAATCACAGAAGAGGTCGAGGAGGACGACTTCCAGTTCGAAGTGCACCCGGGCGTATCCATCTTGGTCGACAGCGTCAGCTTGGCATTGGTGCGCGGCAGCACCATCGACTATGTCACTGAACTCATTGGATCGCAATTCGCCATCAAGAACAATCCGCAGGCCAAGGGCGCAGGGTGTGGTTGCGGAGTCAGTTGGGAGCCCGCCATCTGACAGGCATCTCGTTGAGTTACGATACTTTCACATACCGTTGTCACCTCCTCTAGTTGTGCGACACCATACAATCCAGGTGCACTTCATGTAACAGACTGACTCGATTAAAGCCATGTGTCGCTTGGTTGGCCTTCGCTACATTGCGAAGAGTGGTCGGCATGATCGTTGAGCTGAGTTCTTGGCTGTTAGACTCGGACTGTAGAGCAAATGTGACGGGAGCCAAAAATGAGCCAGCAGCAGCAGCTGTGACTTCTGGAATCTTCCCAAGACGCGCTTGCAACACGGACCGCCAAAACCACATTTAGGCTCAGTTCCTCAGACCAACACTTTCCAACACTTTCCCTCTTTACCCTTCATCCATTCCTTCAAAGAACGCTGAACGCTGTCGAGCAGCAAGGATCCTCACAATGCCGCTCAACTACTCCAAATGGGATAACCTCGAGCTGTCCGACGACTCGGACGTTGAGGTTCATCCTAATATCGACAAGAAGTCGTTCATCCGATGGAAGCAGCGCGATATCCACGAGAAGAGAGAAGAACGCAAAGCAGAGAAGGATGCGCTGCGCGCGGAGATCGACACGAACAACGCATTGGCGCCGATACTCGATGAGCTGGTGCAGCAGACGAAGAAGGAGGGCTCCGCCTACTATTCGAGGGAAGTTGCCAAGCTCAGTGCGGGCAGACAGGAGAGAGGCAACAAGGATGGTCCCAACGGCCCTACCACAGACGACATGATCTTGAGTCTGTTGCTCCAGATCCAACAGCAAGACAATGTCAAGGGCAAGAGCGGCGACGATCTCAACCAGGCGCTGGTCAAAGAGCTCGAGGGGCACAAGGAGAAGCTTGGCGCAAGGCAGACGCAGATCCGCTTCGAACTCGAGCAGATGGAGAAGGAAGACTCTAAGAAGATCACGAGCGATGGCATCAAGGAGGGTTGGAGCTCGGGCTACGTTGCGAAAGCCGAACCGGAGCCACAGCCCAAGGCGCCGGCATCAAAGGGCAAGAGCAAGGCAGAGACCGTTATCGAGACGCTCAACTCTCCTTCATCGGCGTCTGCTTCTGTCGCTGCCAAGCCACCTTCCTCGAGCAAGGCTGACGACGACGACGATGACGAGCAAGACGAAGACAACATCCAGGAAGCAGACGAGATCATGCGCGAGTTTGCCAACCTTCCAACCTGCGTCCCGTCGTCAATCCCACTCTCCGCCTCGTCTCTCCCAACCAACTTCGACCCAGCCAAGTCGCTCAACATCAACACCTTCGAGACGGCCCTGCAGTTCCTCTCGAAGCACAAAATCCTCCTCTCGCCATCCAACAACACCACCGACTCCCTGCTTCTCGAAGCCTTCAACGCTCAGATCGCCACCAAATCCGCATTCGCCCGTCGCTGCGTCGAGAAAGCGCTCATGATTCAGTACTGCAACAAGCTCGGTCCGGACGGTGTCAACCTCTTCTTCCGCCGCATGGTTGGATCCAAGGACGGCCGTGCAAGCGTGGTCTACCTCAACGACGTGCTCACCACCTACGCTCGTATCCGCGATCGATCCAAGGCGCTCTCCGAACAGCAGTCTGCCGCAGGGGAGGAGCAGATCCAGCTCGTAGCAGAGGACGAAAACACCGTCATCGGATTCGAGATCCCCGACGGCCCGCCCCCGGAGGTGATCGAGCTGGAGGGCGAGGCGAAGGAGACGTTGGATCCGGAACAGGTCAGGCAGTGGCTGCAGAAGCGATGGGACATCTTCCAGGGCTTCCCCAAGGAGTTCAGGGAGGCATTGGAGACCAAGGAGTTGACAAAGGTCAACGAGGTGTTGGGCAGGATGAAGGTGGACGAGGCGGAGAAGGTGGTGGGGTTGCTGGACCAGGCGGGCATCTTGAACTTTTCGAGTGCCGAGGTGAGGGACGAGACCGGTCGTTGAAAGCGTGTCATGACGGGACAATTCAATGTCGTTCTCATCGGGAACACGAACGCAGGTGAGAATGTGCGCGTTGGCGGAGGAGGCTCACTCGGCTTCCACTTCATCTTTCTCATTGAGAATCTGCTCATGCGCAGACTGAGAAAGGAGCCAGACAAGTGATTCGCATGTCTACAACCACCCTCTCAACCTCGCCACTGTCCTAAATGCATGCGATCCGACCAACTTTACCACCTCCTCCTCTTCCATCCCCTCCAAACCGTCGCTCTGCCCCGCCTCCCGCTTCGCCTTCACCCCGACCACGTACTCGGCGACCAGCATCCGACCCGTCTCAGCGTCCAACTCTGCCGACTTCTTCCAGAACCTTAAGATCGCCTCGCTCTCGCCGTAGATGACCGACGAGATGTTGCTCAGGTAGTCGAGGTCGGCGGCGAGCTGTGCGGCCCCGATCTCGGTGAGTCGCGGCAAAGACGGCAGGACGGAGGTGAGGAGACGCGTGAAGAAGAGCGCGAGCAACGAGCGCAGGTACTGCGAGAGCACCCCTGCGCTGCTTTCGTCGTTCTCGTCGAAGGTTGCGTTGGTGGTGGACGATTCGGATCGGGGCAGGGTGGTGGTGGAGAATGCTTGGCGGTGCATGGTGGATCGCTCAGCTGCTGACGTTTCCGTGGATACCGTGCTAGGCGGCACCATGGTCGATTGCCTGGTGTGGCCCAGCTCGACATCGGCCTTCTCTGCTCTGCTGATTTCTCCTTTGCTAGCCTCAGGTTTGACCGTAGGCAGACAGAAGAGCAGTACCTCGTCCGCATACCCCTCGAATAGCCGCGGCAAGTTCAACATGGCCTCGCCTATCCTCGCCATGGCTTCGGTCGGGCTGAGACTGAACTTGGGCATGGCGAGGTCATACTCGTTGACGATGCTGGGATGTTTGTTCGACGTCCAGATCGGCAACGACGGGTAAAGCTCGAGTTCTGGCAAGAATTGCGAAAGGACGAGGTCGTGTTGGAAGGTCTGTATCGCAGACGCGATCGCTAGCACCGAAGCGTGGGCCTGTGGAAGCAGGGACATGTCGTCCTTCGAGGTTCTCCACGCAGCCGTTGAGAGGATGCGCTTGGACTTCGTGATGAGCTCGTGCAGAGCGGTCGTATTGAGTGTCGATGTCGTCAGAGCGGTAGCTGGGCTTGCAAAGTCGACGACATTCTGCTCCGTGTCTGCCGACGCCGGTGTCGTCGCAAGTGCACCGAGTTCGGAGATCTGATAGGCGATCGTCTCCTCCAAGCCTCGAATGGCAGCTACTGCCTCTCTGCAAGACGAGAGCTTCTCGGTTGCTTTGCGGAACTCGTCCCAATCGTTTGAGGTCAGCACCTCTCCTCTCTCGTCGTACGTCAGCGCGGCCTGCCTGGCATTGTCGGATGCGTGCGTCCTGCGTATGCGACTCTGCAGACCTGTAAGCGTGCTCTGAAGCTCGGAGCTGAGCTCGTCTTGCGCGCGTTTGAAAGAGGTCTCAAACACACCATCGAGCGACGGGAGAAGAGACGGTGCTGCGAATGCTTTTGTTAGCGCGGTCGAGCGTCTCAGCGCTGCCTTTGCAACTGTGAGTGCCTGGGTCGATGCGGTCCCGATCGTAGCAGGCGGCGCCGCAGCTTGAAGGGCAAGCAGCCGAGACTGCATAGCATCGGCCTCGAATGTGGCGAGACGGGTCTGGTAAGGGAGGAAGGGTTCGATCATGAGTCTGAGCCATGGCTTGTCGGTCGTCTCGAGGACAAGAAGGCTGCTGTTGACGGGAGCGGAAACAACCTCTGCGTCGTCTTCCTGCTGCTTTGCTTCGGATGTCTTGATCTCTGGCAAGATAGCGTTGATGGCTCTCGCAGCTTCTTCAGTGGCCTTGTATGCATCGGTAAGGGCTGCCAGGAACGATTCGAGATCGGGCGCGCGGGTAGCTTGCTGAATGCACGCATGGATGGGCGGATCAAGTCGGACGAGGATATCGGCTGTGAGAAGCTGAACGGCTTTGATGGGGTCTGTGAAGAGTGAGGTCGATGCGACGCGCTCCTCGCCGAGTAGGGCGAGCAGATCGCCAAAGAGCGAGGTGAGTTGCGCTGGAAGAGGCTTGTCGCTGGTCTCTGAAGCGGTTTGCGACCATCTGGAGAGCAAGGCTTGCGATCGCGTTCTGGTGTAGATTCCGAAGAAGGTCGAGACTCCATCGTGCGTCTGCGCGAGTAGACTGGCCGTTCGCGCCACTTGATCCGCATCTCGAGCTTCGATGGCTTGGCGCAAGATTGTGGTGAGCTGATCCTGTATCCGCTGCGTCAGGGTGTGAAGCAGCTCGCTCCTCTCCTGGTTTGACTTTGCTGATCCACTGAAGACGCGCAACGAATCGGCTGCTTTTGCTACCCTGTCGACAGCCTCCTGCCATCGCTCTTCGTTGATCAAGATGGTGACCTGGCTCTCGAGGGTGGACCATGCTTGCGCTTCGCGGAGTGCGTGACGGGCTTCGATGAGACCTGATTTGGCTTTGGACAGGGCTGCGATCTTGGCGAGCGTGACATCTACAGCTGCATCCTTGGTCGCGGTCTGGTTGTGCAGCGTTTGTACACGAGACTGAAGCGAAGTCGCTGTCTCGGACATGAGCTTGAGTTCGATGCCTAGATTTGGAATGGCGGAGACGAGCGAAGTGATGATCTGGTCGAGCTCGGTGCGCGTTGCATCTCTGACAGATGACAGGGACAGGGACAACTGGCGCAGCGCCACAGCGGTACCTTCGAGTTTTGAAGTCGATGCTGACGTGCTGCTTGTTTCGGCTGGAGCGACGGCGTAGTGATCGAGCCAGGCAGCGAGCTGAGTCGGTCGAATTGCCTTGCGAAGTGCGTCGATCGCATCGAGATTCGTCGACGACTTGCTGTCAACGGATGTGCCGTACTGCTCAGCAGCTGGTGAAGCGAGCATCGTAGCTTGCAAGTGCCTTGGCTGACCGTGCAGCGTCGGCGAGTCCGAGCGTCACACGATCCGATGTGACGATGGGAAGGCGGAGGTTTGAGAAGAGAAGAGAGTGAAACTGTGAAGGGTCCTTCCCGCGGTCTGTGCTCGGCTTGTTGCGCTGCGCCGACTCCACTTTCTTCCAGACTTCGCAGAGATGATTTTTTTTTGAGGTCAGGGAAAGTCAACCTAAAAATGCGCCTTTCTTTTGGATCGTCACAGCCTTCCATCTGCTCCGTCACGATCATCACCATCGTTCGCCGCAATGTCAGCAGCATCGGTTGCAGGCCCTTCAACATCTGCTTCGGCAGCAGCAGTCGACTCCGACCTCGTCGCAACCACCTTCAAGCGGCTGCATCCTATCTCGTATCTCTCACGCTTCCTTGATTCTTCCATTCGCGAAGATGGCCGTGCGCTTGCCGCCTTTCGCGATGCCACCCTCACGCTCGGCTCGATATCCACCGCTGATGGCTCTGCATTCGTCCGTATCGGAAACACATCGTGCATCGCAGCGGTCAAGGCAGAGGTCGCACCGCCTCAACTCTCTCGACCACGAGAAGGCTATCTGATTCCCAACGTCGAGCTTCCTGCTATTTGCTCGTCCAAGTTCAAGGCAGGAGCTCCCGGAGAAGAAGCTCAGGTGCTCACAAGTAGACTCCTGGCGCTTCTCAACAGCTCCAACGCGCTTGACCGAGAACAGCTTTGTATCGAAGAGTCCAAGGCCGCGTGGTGCCTCTACCTCGACATCAGCTTCATCTGCTTCGATGGCAATGCAATGGACGCAGCCGTGCTCGCTGCCATCGCCGCTCTTTCCAACAGTATGTTCGATTCGCATGTGACCCTTATCGAATATGCGTGCTCTGACTGACAATCCTCCTTCTGCTGATCGTCGCTGAACAGCAACACTTCCCAAAGCAACTTATGATGCGGATAGCGAACAGGTTCGCTGCTCGTCCAGCCCGTCCGATCGATCTCCTCTGCAAATCGACGAGGTCCCATTCGCCTCATCGTTCTCCATCTTTGAGAACCAGCACCTTATCAGCGACCCGACCGCCTTCGAGGCCGCTCTTTCATCTTCGCATGCCACCATCGCTGTCTCGCTCAACCCGTCATCGGTTCCAAAATCGTCCAAGCCAAAGCCGACCATCACTTTCCTCTATCAGTCCGGTCGTCTCTCAACAACCACCTCAGATCAGTCGCAAAGCGCAACCGACCAGCAAAACCTCCAAACATGCATCGACAGAGCCTCCTCGCGAGCAAAGCAGCTCGCCTCTTTGCTGCGCGATGCTCGAGAGCAAGCTTCATAGCACTCGCCAATTCAATCAGCCCATGTATTTGTACTCGACATCGTTGCATTCCGATTCCGTATCAGTCTGTCTTAGACAGACAAGGCATGATTTCCGTGAATATTTGGCCTCCGAAGTGACCTGCCGTGCGGCCGGCAATGTGGCTCCGTGTGTGTCAGGAAAAGAGTCTGGTCTTAGTAGCCGGCAAAGGCTCGAGCTCGTTCGCAGAGCTGATGCACCTTCATGCCCGCTTTACTGCCCTTGAGGAACACCGAGTTGCGACGGACCGTTGAGATGATGCGATCCCGTGTCTTTTGGTCCACCGTCGTCAGCAGCTGCGTAACGATCTGGATGCCGTGCGCCGCGAGGCAGACATCGATCAGGGGTGGTCGACGAGGCGGAGAGGCCTGACACATGGCATCCACGTAGTCTTGCAGGAATCGCTGGTCGCCTGTCTTGAGGCCGCTCATCACGGCCTTTTGGCCTACAGCATCAAAAGTCAAGGAAGGAAAAGGAGAGAAAGACGGTCAGTGATTTGTCGCAGATCCCTGCGTTTTGCTGCTTCGACTGCCTGAAGGGACTCACCGTATTGAGACAGGGTCAGCTTCGAGGCTGACCGAACCAACCCTTGGAGCGCAGCTCTTCGCTCGTCGTCCGCACCATGCTCGATGATGTGCTGCACCACCCACACGCCCCACTGGTTGTTGGCGCAATCGTCCAGCTCTTCGAGCACCTCTTGCATGCACTGCGCCTTCTCTGCAGGTTGCGCCGATTCGAAAATGTTCTGGCAGATGATGCTGCCTGTCTCCTGGCGGGCCGTTCGCGCCCATCGACCCTTGAGCTGTCGGTTGATGGAAGCGAAGATCTGTTCGCGGAATCGAGGTCGGCTCCACTCCGTCTCCAGGATGCGCTGCCAGACGTGGATCGAGTTTCGCGAGGTGAGCGTCTGGTCGAGCCGCGATCCGAGCAGCTCCTCGGCGACAGCCTCGCGGAATTCTTCTGCGCCTTCAAGCGCCTTCTGAGCTACGTGACAGCCAAATTGGGACATGGCCAACTCGACGTAAGCTCCCTTGAGATGCCTGGCGGTCTCGGGTCGCGCTTCGATGGCTCCCTGGACGAGGAAGTTGCCGTGTCGATCGTGAGAGAGAGGCACGATCCTGGCGCAGATCGCATCCATGATCTCGGTCTGTCGCTCGGGACTGCCGCTCTTGAGCTGCTGCTGCAGCAACAGGCTCGCATCCTGTCCGCGCTTCTCGAGAATCATGGAGACGAGCGACGAGGCGGGAGCGTTCTCGAGTCTTGAGCTCAGCGTCAGGGAGGCCGGTCCGGGTGAGTTGCGAGGCGATGCTCGCGAGAGAGGCACGGACCGAGACAGACCGGGCAGAGATGCGTCGAAGGGACTGTCGTCGGCAGCGGCGTGCTGACAGCTCGAAGTTTGGGAGGGGTTCGTCTCGTGCATCGCGACGCGTCGGCTAAGTTCTTCTGCAGAAATATCGCACGCTCTGAAAGGCTTGACACCGACCGTGGTACCACCTGCAGCTCCGGCCTGAAGAGCAGCCCCACGATTTCCTGGTGCCCACATCGACGCGGAGGTGCCGCTCTCTCGAATCTTTGCTGCGGGCGTGGCAGCTGCGCCCGAGCTTGCCGCCTCGCCGTACACTCGCGTTGGGTCCGCGCCTTCGAACACCCGATGGAGTCGAGGAGGCGATGGTACGGCTGGATGATGACTGCATCGGATGGTCGACCCGGTCGAGTCGGGATCGCCGAGCATGCTAGACTTGATGTTGATGGCAATAACTTCCTGAGCCATGCGTCTCAGAGCCATGTTTTCGAGCTTGAGCCTCTTGAGCTCCTCGACGACAAAGTCGGGCAGGGGCGTCTGCTGTGGCTCCCGATACATCGAGCTCTGCGGCGTTTGCTCTCTAGTCTCTCGTGGATAGGCGAAGGGGGCGGCATAGCGCGAGGCTTGGAAGAGGTCGGAATAGTCTGAGCTGAGATCCGAGACAGGGTCGGACGCCGGCACATTGCGCTCTTCGCTGCAGGTGCCAGAGGACACGGAAGCGAATCGTTGATGCGTAGGTGCCACAGCGTAGGGGTGATAGGCTGAGGGAAGGGTAGGCATTGCTCCCTGTCTTTTGGAGTCGCAAGGCCAGATGTCTCTTTCGCATCCCACCGGTTGCTGCGGCTCGGCGGTGTTTGCAGTCCAGAGCGCGCTTCGTTGAAACCGAGGAGGCAGGTCCGTGCGACTTTGTTCCAGTTCTGCATATCGAGCCAACTCGATCGGAGCAGGCAGATCCATGGATGGTTTGTGGAAGTGTAGCGGACGGCCGGGCTGACTAGCCGGGAGTTCTGACCGCATGTCGCCCATGCAAAAGTCTAGATTGAAGGCGGCGTGTGACGCCATGGATGTGCGATCAGGCCATAGGTCTGTAGCCTTGTCGAGAGGGTGGGTATGATCTTGAGGCTTTCCGTTTTGCGGCACATCCTGAGATCTATCCGTGTTGGATGGAGAGACTCGACTGGGAGGAGAGGGGCGGTCTTGAGGGAAGTGGAACGACATCGGGCTTCGAGTTTTGACGTCCGGACCAAGAGACGATTGCGGAGCGTATACGAGAGGGGCTCCTTGGAAGTTTTGACGCGAGCAAGATGTGCTTCGTCGCTGTGAGACAAGCTGAAAGCAGAGGATATGCAGAGATCGAGGGTCGTGTGAAGACGCTCGAGCAAGAGATTCAGCAAGGCGCTGAAGCGAGGATGAGGAGATCTGCAGCCAAAGCAAAAAGAACAAGGGAGCGAGGAGGAGCCAGAAAAAGGGTAGAGGGAGCGTAGATCCGAGCGTGTTCCGGAGGACTTGGATGGGATCGATGATGGTGGCAGCGATCAGAGAAGCAAAGCAAGTCGGACGTACAACGACCGTTCGCAGCCAACGTCTCTGGAAGGGCTGCTCTTATATCTCGGAGGACGACGCTGGAGGCCGCCTTTGGGTGGACGGCGAACTGAGACATGGCCTCGAGTTGCGATTGAGGAGGACCGCATACAGTCAAGATAGGAGGAGATGGCTGGAGTACGAAGACCGTCGAGCAAGGGCGAGATGCAGCACTGCAGAGGCCCAATCGCTCTTCGTCGTCGAGATAGGAGAAGGCTGACTCCCCAGCGTTCACACGGTCTCGAGCCTATCCTTTCCATTTGACGCCGACCTGCCCTCTTCCGACGGCTCCTCCTTTGCACAGCCATTCGATCGGATCGATGAGCTTCGGAGCGCTCCTCGACGTCTGAGGCTGGGAATTCAGTCAGCACGGTGTCCGTTGCAACGGGAGCTGAGTCAGAGAAGGCGCTGAGCATTTGTCTGCCAAGGGGCCTCTCGTCGATTGAAGCAAGTCGCAGTAGCAAAGCAGGATGTCATGGGCGAGCTGAGTCGATGTGCATACCTGCGAAAGAATACAGTCGGAAGGAAGCAGTCTGAAGGCTCAGTTGATCTGCTGGCTCAACTCAGCCGAGTCCAGGCTTTGCGCCAGCTTTGACACCCGAGAACGAGTCGATTCCGTGGCAACGCAAGAGCAGTGACGAGAACAAGATGGACGTCTCGAAGAATCGAGAGAGAAGGTGATTGTCCAAAGAGGAACTGCAGTTGCCCGTATCGTGGGAAGCTTTGATCTGTGTCGGGATGTGACAAGCACGAAAGTGTGCATGGAAGCGGCATGCGCGTGACGGCAAAATTTTCCCCCCTCTGTCGTTGCGCGGCGGTTTGATTTTCTGGATGTCCAGAGAATTCGGGCGGTGGCCCGCGAATGTGACTTTACAGCGAAGCTCTGCATCCTGGATGTGATACCACCCTCCTGTGCGAGGGCGAGGGGCTGCAGCAGCTCTGGACTTTGGCGCACAGACGGCAGCTCAGATTCATCCCAGCCAGCCACAGGGAGCTGAGATGGTCGTGGAAGATCGAGAAGGTCAATGCTTGCTGCCTAATCAAACGCAAAGGAGCAGGCGAGGCTACAGGTCTTGAGGCGGTGCTGCAGCTGAAGAAAGCCTAGCTGGAACGAGAAGGGCTTCGGAAGCTGGCGATCGGACCTGCTTCCACGTCGACGCTTGCACTTCCGAACATGGCCGAGTCTCCAGTATCTTCGTCTTCGCCCTCGTCTGTGCCTCCTTCATAGTCGTCGGACTGCAACACCGCATCCGCCTCTCTGAGGATCTGCGAGATGGTCCTTTCGTGCCGCGATGCACCAGCTCCAGCTTTGCTGTTGGTCGTCTTCTTGTCGCCCGTGTTCTCTTTGTCCTTGTCCTTGTCCTTGTCCTTATCCCATCCAAGTCCAAATCCACGAATGCCCTTCTTCTTCTTGGTCGACGTGTCGGGTGACGTTGGCTGATCCGAACTGGCCGAGGTGGGCGGCGACACCGATGGGATGATCGGCCTCGACACATCGATCGCCTTTCGCGACGACGAAGACGACGACGACGCTTGACGTGCAGCAGAGGGGCGTGGACTCAGACCGCTTGCACCGCCTGAACCGAGACCAAGCGGACTTGCCGAGCCTCCCCTTTCGGCTTCTCCGCCAAGTGGACTGCGCGAAGGTGATACTGGAGCATCGAGTGTAGACTTGGCAGGGCTGGTCACATCGAGACTCTTCGGCATGCTATCGCTGCGAGCGCCGGGTCTGGGAGGAGTTGGAGTTGCAGCTTTTCGATGTTCGAACCGCGATGCGATCAGTGCAGCCTGGGCCAGCTCGAGCTCGAAGTCGTCGTTGTCGTTGTCGTCCTGTGCAGCTGGCTCTTCGATCGTTGCTATCGCGATTGCCGTCGGAACCGCCGCTACTAGGGAAGCTCGAGACAGCTCAGCTTCGATCGGATCCGTCGCGACGTCGTTGGTGGGTGTACGTTCCCCGTCGATGTGCGGTGGGACGACTGCAGTGCCGGCTTCGACAGGTTCGTCCTTGGCCGCGGCCTCGTTTTGCAAAGCGGCGATCGGCCTCTCCGATGCCGAAGGGGACCCCGCTAGCTCTGTTGACGAGGATGTTTCGATCTTTGCTCCGCCCTCTCCATCGACTTGCTTGACGACAGATTCGGCCACGTCCCCGGCATGGGTCGATGAAGCATCGCTGACACTTCTTGCGACGGTCTCTGCCTTTTCAGATTCTTGCTGCTGTGTACTGGATGCATCCGATGCTGCGATGGTGGGCGCCTCATTCGCGAGCTCCTGTGTAGCCTCCTTCTCGGAAGGATGGGTCTCTTCTTGCGGTACGGTGCTGTCCGATAGTACGCTTGTCGGCTCTGTAACGTCGCCTTTGACTTCCTCAGGTTCAGCTACCTGGTCCGCTGTGGCCTCGTCCCTGATGCTGTCGTCTTTAATGCTGTCGACTTTGACGCTATCGGAAGACGCGAGCTTCGGCTCCAATTCCTCGGCTACAGTCTCGCCGCCAACGTCTCCTCCCAGGTTGGTGGCAGCCGCCAACGTCTCCTCGGGATCCGCGGGTTCTGCAGCAACGTTCTCTGAAGCGTCGTCGCTCTTTGTCGTCTCAGCGGCAGTGGGCCCGACTTCTTTGGCATCTTGTGCCTCTGCTTCGCCAGCCTCCTTGGCATCGGACGTCTTCGAAGAGTCAGCTGCGATCGTTACAGCTTGCAACGACGGTGCCGACGCTTGGTCAACCAGGGTCGAGGTGTCGGTCGAACTTGCATCGAGTGGCGTCGCGATGCTGGACGCCGGTTGCGAACGGAGCGACTTGGTCACATCGTTGCTGAGACTCGATCGAGCGGAGCCGTGCCCTTTCTCTTTGGCCTTGAGCGCCAAGTTCCTCGCCACCGCCTTGTCTCGCGCCTTGTCCGCTATTGAGGTTGATCGGTGCACGCGATCGCCACCCATACGCAGACCCTGGGGGATGGCGCCTTGCTCTAGGAACTGGTCCACCTCGTCATCGCCGATGTCGACATTGGTGAGCCCAAGAGATGCGAAAAGGTCGTCGATGTTGTCTAGACCAACAATGTGCTTCATGCGACTCTGTTCCATGGCATCGTCGAGTGTCTTGCCCTGCGATACGGCATCGCGTAGCAAGGCACCCGACGCCTTTCGATTCGAGGTGAGCGCTTCCGCCTCCGCTGCCAAGGCCTTGGTGGATCTCTGCGTTGCTGAATACCTTGCTATGGGTGAAGCACGTGTGCTTGCACTGACAGACGATGGACTGGGCGAGCCGGACGGCATCCTCTGGTGAGATGTGGTGGGACCCATCTTTGCGAAGCGCAAGGGCTTGATGGCGGCCTCCGTGGAGGGCACATACTTCTTCTCCGGTATCGTAACAGGTGCAGGGGGCAGCTTGCCGATATCGGCGAGCATCGCATCGACGTCGGCTTCATTGAGCTCATCCTCTTTGATGTTGAGCGACGAGATGAACTGGTCTGCATCTGGCTCCTTCCAGCGGCCAGCGCCTTCAGCGGCGTACGGTAGACTTGGATACAAGCTGGGATCTTTGGAGCTGACGGCAGATTGAGCAGGGTGGGGCGCTGACGGTGCAGTCTGCGCTGCGGCTGGAGTGACGCCGAGAAAGAGCTCGAGCTCGCCAAACTCGACTGCCTCTTCGAATTCATCGTAGGATCCCACCCATTCGTTGTTGACCAAGATACCTGGCAGCTGCGGATCTTTAGCCTTGCGTCGCCATCTGCTCTTGGCGTCGTCGTCCGAAGCGAGGTCGTGATAGACATACGGGACCTTCTTGATGGCTAGCACCGAGGTGTAGCGCTCGTGCCGTGTGCGTACCTTGACGTTGGACAAGATCGAAGTGCTGAAGAGCTCGACGATGGGATCCGTCATCTTGACGATGCCCGGTGGCAATTCCGCCCGAACAAGCTTGCGAAAGGCGGGTTCAGATTCGTGTGCACTGTGATGCTTGATTCAGGAACAACGTCGTTAATGGACTCACACTTGTCCTACCACCATGTGCGTAGCGAAGAGGGTGTTGGACTGGGCATAGGGCCGTGCGTTTAGACACGAGCTGCAGCGTGCATTCGCGATTCTTCTCCACACGCAACAACCAAGACCCTTTTTTCTTAGAAGTGTTACATCTCGGTCTCGGGCGACACCCTGACACGCTGTGGCTCGGTTCCGTTGACGCGTGTCTGCTGTGTCGGGTTGGAATGGGAAGGATCGGGATCGTTTGCGGTCCAGCTTGCGAGTCGAACGGTCCGCATTGGAAATCAAAGGAGAAAGAGGCAGCACAGCGCTCTCTGATTACCAATCCGAGCTTTCTTGCAAAGGCGAAATCCAACCAAATTCAGACATTGAATTCAACCAGGGCCAAGGAATCCAAAGACCACTAGACGAATCCTAATGATCAGCTGCACGTCTTCAACCCAGTTGGGAGCCTCGAATACAACGACTGGACACCAAGATTTCAAGTCTGAAGACGGTGCTTTGAAATTCAGCTCGATGTGGAATCCTCAACCCGACCAGGCAGGCCCAGCATCCATTCACGATTTGGCAGCAATCCTGAGATCATCGGTCTGACCGACCAAAGGAAGAAGGCCCAAAAGGGACGGACGGACTGTGCTCGCTCTCTCAGAGTTGAGTTTGGCGACCGCCTTCGCGATTTTCTTCTGACAATCAATCCGCTTTGAACTATCTCTTGTCATCCTCCACTGACGCCTTGACATATCGACACCATCATCACCATCTCCATCACCCTTTCGACCTTTCGCTTTCCGCCCCTTTCGCGTCAGCACATCACCATGATTGGCCAGAACGTTGCACGCGCTTCCCGAAGCGGCCTCCGCGCTGCCACCCTCCTTGGCCGACGAACCATGGTCACCCAGGAAGAGCGATGGACTCTCGAGACCGCACGCAACGCAGGCTCGTACATCGAAGGCCCCAGCAAGGTCCAGCTCAGCCACGTCGTCCCCAACATCGAGGCAAGCTGGAAGTCGCTCTCCAAGGAGGAGCAATACGGCGTCTTCCGTCAGTTGGAAGAGCTCCAGAGGAAGGACTGGAAGGAGCTCAGCGTGGATGAGAAGAAGGCTGGTAAGTGTCTGCCAACAAGCGCAGGAGGATAGGGATCATTTCTGCAGCCGAAGAGACCGAGCGAGGCACATCGGCTGCACGATAGAGGGCCTACATCCAGGCACGGGTTCGCGAGTCAATCAATCGCGTATGGACGAGGCCCTCAATCTGAAGCTCTGGTCGACCATCGCGCCAACATCCACTCCTCTTCCCGCTGCGATTGATACAGTCGCCATCCCGCAACCATGATTCGATTGCTGACACTGAATCTGTTCTATGTTCCTGCAGCCTACTTCGTTTCGTTCGGTCCCCACGGTCCACGCAAGCCCATCACTGCGTCCGGTCAGGGCGCCAAGACTTTCGCTGGTGTCGCTGTTGCCCTCGGCATCACCACTGGTGTCTACTACCTCATGCGCGCTAACGGTGAGTCCCTTCGCGTTTCATTCGAGCATTCTCGACCCCACGTTCTTACCCGTCTTCCCTCTGATGAATCCAGGTGGTGCCCCCGTCAAGACCATGACCAAGGAGTGGCAAGAGGCCTCCAACGAGATCGCGCTCGAGCAGAAGCAGAACCCCATCACTGGTATCTCCAGCGAGAACTACAAGGGCAAGGGTCACGTTCAGTCCGCATAAGTCAATCTCTTCGACACACACATGCACCCGCCAAAAATCCATTCAACCATTCCTCGCACATACACTTCTCCCACTTTGTCTCCTATGCGTCGTCTTTTATCAGGAGGAAAGACAATCTGATTCGATTTTGCAAAGCATTCCTCAGCACCGTCCGAAGTCCATCAGCACAACCATACTGCAGCACGTCAGCACGGTCGCATTGCGAGTTCAGATCGACAGTTTGGAATTTCGACATGGGCATCATCACAGCTTGGCGGAAGGCTTGGCATCATCGTCCAGCACTTTCACCCCCGTCAGCTTGGCAAGCTCTGCTAGAGCCGGCGCGCAATCGGTCGAGTTGACGCCTGTTTGTCAGCGGTGCACACGGCAATTAGATGGGAAGTTGGAGGGCGCAGTGGCAAGTCAGTGGATCGATCTTCGGAGCAAGGTTGGATCAAGACTTGTCGAGGCGTGAAGAGAACGGGGCAACTCACGGATGGTGGTGATGCCCAGCTTCTGTGCTGCTTTGAGATTCGGTCCGATATCGTCCAGGAACACCACTTCGGACGCTTGCACCTTGAGCAGATCCAGAGCGTGCTTGTAGAACTCAGGATCAGGTTTCCTGTTCAGAGGCAAGCAGCAGAGAAAGCGTGTCAGTGGTCACGATGCAGCAAGCACGCGCTGATGGCCGATTCGACCCTTGCGACCTACCGTTTCCCAACCACGGCACTTTCGATGTAGAAGTCGAACATCTTTCGCAGTTGATTCTGCGAGTCTCCGAGACCGAGGTGTCTAAGCTCTTCATCGAGCGTCGGCGCTTTTGCAGCTATGCCGTGGGCACCGCCGGGAACCTCGGTCGGTGGTGAGAAATTGTTGGTCAAGGCCGCGATCTTGAACTTGCCAGAAGCTATGTTTGAAAGAGAGATGCATTGGGTCAGCCTCTGTTTGCTCGCAACTCTGAGATGCGAGGATGCGCTTGAGTTTGACTCACCCTTCAACCTTGTGATGGCGGTACGCATCCGCGGGTCGACCTGCGTTGACTGTCGCATCATCTGTCCGAAAAACTGCCAGATGAAAAAGAGAAGGGAATGAATCTCGGTGAGAGAAGGCAACGGGGCGCTGTTTCGACGTTCTTTGGACTCACCTCGCGTCCATCGACGTGCAGCTTTGTCGGTAGCTTGGGCACCTCTGTCGCAGCGTAAAGCGATGTCAGCGCAGAAATCGTGGCCCGGCAGGTATTTGGGGCTGAACAGCTCACCTTGACCCCGACTCTTGCAGAACTTGATGTAGGCTTCGTTGTTCTTCTCGACGTTGCTCAGCTCCTCGCCAAATTGAAGATAGAAGGTGTATAGGTCGAGTTCACTTCGCTCAAATCTCTGCCATGGTCAAAAGAAAGATACGCCGAGCTGTCAGCAATACGCTCAGTGTCGCTGCTGAACGCGTATGGGAGGACGTACCTGGAAAGCGCCGCCATGACCTTGCGCGGTGATCGCAACGTTCAAGTACTGGAAAGGAAGGCCGTGCTCCTTCTCGTACCTGCATATATCCGACAACAGCTTTGTCAGTCGTGTCCTCTCCAGCATGAAGCATTCGACTTGTTCCTCGTAGGTCCACATGCCGGTAGCGCGCTTACCTGTTGATGGCAAAGAGCGGGCTGCCGACCACCACGCCTCCAATGTCAAAGATGACCGCCTTGAATGTCATGCTGAATGCTTGTTTTGTCGGTCCCGTTGGTCTGTCTGTGCGAAGCTCCGAGATGCTGTGAGGTTGAACTATCTCTCGGCGCCGTCAATACTGCTGATGGGTGATCCTGCAGAGCAAAGAAGGTGGTGGTAGCTAGAGTCTCGGTGATGAAGGGTCGAGTCCGTGTTCAGGGAGTGCTGCCGGAAGTCGGGTAGATCAAGACGCCGAAGTCGCGTGTTGGGCTGGGGTCGATTTCGGCCAGTGCACCGGCTGTCTTCAACCGAATCAGGGTCCTCTTCTTCTCGTCGCTGGTGACACTTCGCCAACCTTCTTGTGCGTCAAAGCCCCCGGATGAGAACAGCATGCAGGGATCTTGTCCGTCATGAATCGTCGTAAGGCCTTCGGCTGAGGAAGTGAATGGAGAGACCATCGCTGGCAACCTACAAGGCACGAGTACAGCTCGCAACGGCTGTCCACTCCGCTTCGCTTGCTTGCTAGTGAGAAGATCCGGCCGACAACCAAATGGCGCGAATCGACTGGGGGAGGCCCAAAAATTGCATTCCAGACCCTCTTTTTGTCCGGTTTTCAGACAAAACCAAGTCTTCTTCTAGGCTTCTTGGGCATTTCAAGGTGATTTGCGAGGCTTTGAATCGCACGAGGCAGAGGTCCCTCCAAAAACATTTTCTCTCAGTCGGCCCGGTGACGCCGGGTTGGGAGCTTGAGGACGCAAAGACGCTCCGTCAGGTCACAGGATTTCAGTCGAATGATTTTTGCGACCCTAATTTGTTCGAGCTTTTCGGCTGTTGTGACAAGATTATGCCGCGCAAAAAGCACTGACATTGCTCTAATCATTGCATTTGCACCTTTTTCTTTCGTTTTCGCATCGTAATCATGCTTTTTTGGCAATGTTTTGAGCGGTTTGTGATTTCGATCGCGTGAGGCGCCGCAAGATGCGCAAAAGATGCTCTTCGAAGCCGAATTTGTCTTACATCTTCTGCAAATCTCTTGCCGTCTTTCAATCTTGATGTTACGGCCACCCACGCGGGTAAGCGCTTTTGATGGACGGCTTGCATCAGCATCTGTGCCGGGATGCACAGACAAAGTCGTTGAAAACCCTGAACCCAGATCGTCCGTTCTCAGTTTTGATGGGTAAGTGTCCAAACTCATTGCCAGGTGACCACGAGACAGAAATTCGCCACGATTTCGCAGCACTCTCTTCTGGTCGACCTCCTCTCAACTTTGCCATGGTGACGCATCGTGCTCATGATCAGACTGTCGTCGGCGCTACCACTGCCACTCGATACCAACGTCGTACCTGCCACAAGACGAGAGGCAGCTCACGGAGGTCGTGCTTGCCTGACGACGATGGCTAGCTCAGAAATGTCGATAGTGACGCAACATCATTCCTAATCCACAGCGGCGGCTGTCAGTGGCTTGAAGTTCCTGACACGCTTGAGCATGAAGCTGTCAGCGCCTCGTGGTGGGGGCCAAGGTTCACGGTGCCGGACCACCTGACAAGGAGAGGGGAAGAGAGATGAGAGTGATGAAAGGGATGAAGAGATTTGATGATAGCGAGACGATGAGCTTCGGAAAGGAGCACTCGAGGGTGCTTATGCTCTGCATCAGGGTGAGGATCGTGATGACGAGGTCGGCGAGGATCACGATGACGAGATTGTCGACGATGCTGATGAGGATGACAATGCTGACGATGCTGACGATGCTGAAGACGCTGACGACGGTCACGACTGACACCGTACTCACTGTCACCTGTCCAACTTCAGAGGCACAACGGCGGTCTCCGGGCTCATCTGATCACTTCGAAGCAGTTACTCGACGATCGACGAAAGACAACCACAAAGATCGACAAGCCAAAGAAAAGGTCCATGTTACGATCCGACAAATCTATAAGTGAATGTTATGCAATGCAGTGCTCTGAAAACTAAACCCAGCCGTCGTCCCGCCTGCTGGACGGCGACGCATCCCTCTTCTTGCCGCTGCTGCTGGTGCCACCGCTAGATTCTCCATGGCCCTCGGAGCTCCCGTCCATCCTCTCCATCAGATCGCCCCAGGCGGTAGCCTCGAACGACTCGATCACCGGCGAGGCGCGCAGTTCCAGGTCTTGCAACGACGGCTGATTCGGGGTCAGCGTCAACGCAGGCCTCGACATGGCCGGTGCCGACGCCGGCGCCCTCGACGAGCCAGGTATGTCCAGCGCAGACAACCTTGGACGCGCCGACCTCTCGGAACTCTCGTGGACCAGAATGGTCGGCACCACCGGGCCTGCCTCGCCACCCTTACGCATCTCCGCCTGGAGAGCCAAGAACCTACGCCGCCAGTAGCTCATCTGCAGCAGACCGCGCACCCGATCGAGCCGCACGCGATGGTCGATCTGCTCGATGGTCTCCTTCCGCTCGATCAGCTCCTCGACGTTGAGCGCCTCGGTCTCGTCTACGAGCTTGGTGCGTGCCAGCAGCAGGAGCATGTCGGTGAACGAGATGCCCTTGCGCGGATGCATCAGCATGATGGCTTCGTGGTAGAGGCGGTTGAAGCGCTCTCTGCGCATGCGGAGATCATTGGCGTCTACCGTCGACAGGACACGGGCAAGACGCTCGGCATCTGTCTGGGGCGCATGACCTTGCGCGGATGATGGCGATTGAGGCCACTCGAACGCGCCTTTTCCGTCCCGGCCCTTGCCCTCGCGCACGGGAGAGCGTAAAGGGGATGCTGCGTTCTTCAAAAAGTCCAGAGCGCCTCTTCCTTTCCCATCGAGTCTGGGACTCTGAGAGCTGCCATCCGATGCGAGAGCTGCCCTGAGCGAGCGCAAGCTGCACTCTGGCGGATACAGCCCTACCTCGAGAGCACCTTTGACCGACGAGAGGAAAGGCACGATCTGATCCTTCTGGATGTAGCCCTTGCGTTGACGATCGAAGCTGGCCCAGCTGCTCTTGAAATGACGAATGTCCGAAGGCGTGAGGATGGCCTTGCTGCCGAGGTCAAAGATGTACGAAAAGTTCTCAACGACGGTACCGGTGAACATGTTGAGGAAGATGTACATCGATATGACATTCCAGCCGATGAACAGCGCATAGGCCCACGGCTGGCTGCCGCAGTCTGTCATCAGGTAGCTGGCGGCCGGCGTGCACTGCGGCGGCGACACAGTGTAGTCGTGCATATATTCGTTCCAGCCCTCGCCGGTTGACATCATGCTGAGGAAGACCATCGATCCGATAAACGTCGAAAAGTTCTTCGAGTAGGTCTCGCTGGGTCCCCACTTGGTCAGGCCAAAGACCTCGAGCAGCATGATCGCCCACACGAGGAACATGGTGAGCCACAGGAGGAACAGACTGAGAATGGCTGGCAACGATGCAAAGGCTGTCTTGAACAGCTGGTTGAGCGCGTGGTTCTTCTGCACCAGCTTGAGCGCGACGCACGTCAGGAAGAGCTTCTGGAGCTGCACGACCGCGCCACCCTCCCCAGTGTGTGTCAGCAGGGGAAGCGTCGTGCCGAGGGTGCCGGTCACGACGAAAAGGTCGTACAAGTTCCAGGGATTCTCTCGGAAGCTTCTCCAACCCAGACCCAAGAGACGCGCCACAATGTCCAGCGCATAGATGGCGGTGTAGCCGAGATACAGCGCATCACGGAGCTGATTAGCCCAACCCGGATCGGAGTACTGCTGGGTCATGAGCGTGATGAGCGTCGCCAGATACACCATGGTCATCGTCCGACTCCACCAGCCGTTCTTGTTGAGCATGCGGTCGTAGCACCACGCTCTCACGGCCTGAGATGGGCGCCGCTTCGGTCGCTTCGAGGGTCGTTGCCGCAGGATCAATCTACGCAGATCGACCCACTGCCTCTGTCCTGCTGTCTGGAAAGCAGCGCCCGAGAAGGTCTGGAAGTTTTCGATGATGACGGACACAAAGAGCGTCAAGACGGTGGTACTGCCGACGAGATTGTAGATGAGGAAGAAGAGCGAGTTGACCTGTCGGTTGTCATTCTGCAGCTGCTGATCCCTCCCTGCGACGCTCATGGCGGTCGACATGACGTTGATCCATCCCTCGAGCGAGATAATCTCGAACAGGATGAGCATCGCGCCCTTGAAATCGTCGAAAGAGTAGACGCTCCCCTGGGTCGGATTGGCCCAGACACGAGGCGCCAAGAAGTCGAAGTTGCCTGCAGAGCTGGTGAACTCTCCGGCACAGTCGAACTTGGTCTGGATGCTGCTGGACCCATCGTTGCACGAGTAGAGCAGGCCAGCAAACAGATTCTGACCCCAAACGGCGTAGGGAATGATGTACAGAATCGACAGGATCGACGCGTCAAGAATGCGGCCCGCACCAGCGATCATCACCGCATGGAAGGTGTCACGCATGAGCGACGACAAGTTGATCAGTCGGAGCGCTCGGAAAGCCTTCAAGGCTCGCGTGAATCTCGAGACACCTCCGATGACGGCGAGCTCGGTGATCACGTTGACCAGCAGCGTGACCAGCACGAAGAGATCAAGCGAATTCCAGACGCTGAGCACGTACGCATTAGGCGTAAAAGCGAGACCGTCGGCGATCGTTTTGACGAGGAACTCTGCCAGGAATAGCGACGAGAGACTGATCTCTAGGATCGAAAACCACGAAGCACGGATGACGCCGTATTTGCCATAGTAGTTGCGGCGATAGACGGGAGTGGCAATGGCAGCAGAGACCACCGAGCCGACAATGCCGAGGAAGACGGCGATCTGGAAGAGTTTGTGTCGATACGGCGAGACTTGGCGTCCGAAGAGGCGTTCTCCGTGTGAGGGTGGCACCAGTGTCTGACAGAAGCGTCGAAATCGGTTGTGATTGGAGAAGAGGAAGTACGACTTGTCATACGATGGATGCGAAGCGATGAATTGAGCTTGCTGGATGCGCGCATCGTTGTAAGAGTGCGGCTGGAAAGCTTTTGTTGATCCCATAGCGCCGCCCTCGGAAGCAAGACCAAGGTCGGAGCGCATCCTCTGCAGCCTTCGCTCGCGAGCAAATTGATGGGCAGCTTGGTCAGACGGATCGGCGTCATATGCAGGACTCCGAGCAGAAGGGTTGAGCATTTCGCCTGCGTCCATGCTGCTGCGCAACCTGCGAGCATGCAGATTATCAAGTGGCACCACCTCGTCTGGCTGATCGAGACGCAGCATCTTCCTGACTGTATTGACGGTGCTGTGAGCGGTCGCTGTCGAGGATTCGACCATATGATGGATCGACATGTGGCGCGCTTTCTTCTCTTTCTCCGTAGGTTTGTCCAATCTAGAGCCTCCGACGATCTTGCTGGTTTGCCCGCCGGCGCTGCTACCGTGGTCGCTACGTCCGTGCTCGGAAGCGGCTGATCCTATATGGGCGGCGTTGTGTCTCTTGAGCCATCGATACGGGCTGAGCCTGTTGAGCAACCGAGCTGTGAGGTTGAGCTGCGGCGGCTCGTTGCGACGAAGATACTGTTCCAGTTGCTGCTGACGTTTTTCGTGCTCGGCAACGCTGAAGTTTTCGTTGATGACGGCAATGAACATCTGCAGCACAATGAAGTTGGCAAAAAGGAACCAGCCCGAAAGGAAGATGGCGGCGATTACAGCCTGCTTGTACTCGACACCGGTCGAAGTCGCACTGAAGAGGACATCGGTCCAGTTCTCCGATGTGAAGATCTGGTACATGGCGAGGAAGGAGTTGAAAGAGTGCTTGAAGGTCATCTCTGTCCACTCTCCTTCGCTCTCTTGCGGGATGTCGCCTCGGAAGAGCTGGGTTGCGATCAAAGAGGCCAAACCGACCATGAGCAGCAGGAAGAGCACCATGTTGAGCATTTTGTTGAGCGAGCCGAACGCACGAACCAGCAAGACGCGCATGCGTGGGATGGCGGCAATGACGCGATAAAACCTTGCCAGCTGGAAGAAGGTGAGCCAGGGATACACCTGCGAGTATTTGATGACGGGAATCTGGATGAGGCTGGTCACCACAGCCAAGAAGAAATCGGCGCGATTCTGCTTCGATGCAAGAAACCCTCGCCAATCGCCATCCAGCACAAAGGCGAGGAAGCGCATGACGATCTCAAAGTCGAAGGCAAGCGTAAAGTAGAGCTCGATCGTGGCTCGCCTCTCGAGCTCCGGTGGTCCGAGGTAGATGGCGCGGGACGCCTGGATGGCCAGGTCGAAAATGATGGCGAGGATCCAGAGATACTCTGTGTAACCCCACACTCGCTTGAAGCCGACAGCGAGACTTTTGAGTCTTCCCGTCTTCTGAGCCTGCTTTTCATCATCGACGGGCTTGTCTTGCAATTTTTGATCGGCGAAAGCACTGCGCTGGGTGCGAGCTGTGATGGTAGCGAAGCTGTTGGTGATGACGGCGACGAACAAGTTGGCGAGCCAAAAGTTGAGGATGATGATGCCGATGATAAAGTAGATGCACGAAGCGTAGTAGTCGGCATCGATCATATCGTACATCGTCTGAGACCAGTTGTTGGACGAAATGACGATCACCACTTCCAGAAGCGAAGTGATGATGTTGTCGAAGGACTGCGTGTTGGTCTGGGGATTGGTGGACTGCTCCTGGCAGACTTGACCTCGCGGACAGATGAAGCCTTTGGGTCTTGAGCCGGAAGGACTGCCATCGACGAGAACGTGACCGAACTTTTGACCAGTCGCGCTGATGTAGCCTCCGCATAGTTGTGACAGAGTACTGTTGTTCCCTGGCTGGCCGTTGAGATCGCCGACCCAAACACAGTTCCTTCGATAGGATCCTTCGAAGCTTTGGACGCCAACGATGCCAAAGAGAAGCATGGCAAAGCCGGTGAAGAAAGAGACGCTGAGCAAAATGAAGCCGGACATCTTGAGCGAGTGCAAGATGGTGGTGGTGCCGCTGGTTGCCGTCAGCAGTCGAGCACAACGAAGGACTGAGAGCGCGCGAAAGATGTAGATGTGATGGTTGCTGGTCGCCTCCTGACCGCCCATCGCGAGGCCGAATGTGATCCAGAACGAGATGACGGCGAAAAGATCGACGCGGTTCCAGGAATGGCGCAGGAAGGCGTGATGCACTGCCTGCACGCGCTGCCTTTCGAAGGCCTCGGCGAAGGGCGTTTTCGCGTTCTGCCAGAAGGACGGGGCGGTGGACTCGGACAGGAAAGCACTTGTCTCGCTCTGGTTCAATTGGCGACCAACGTGTCGGACCTGCTCCTCAGGGTGTCCAGTGCTGTACGGATGCTTGCCGGTATATGAAGCATTGTCGGAATGAAAAAGGCTGGCAGACGGTCGTTGTGATGGAGTAGATGACTCAGAGAAACCTTCTTCTCCGGCAAGCACCCTTTGCGCTTTCTGTTTGAGGTTGTCGCCAAACATGCCGAGAGTGTTGAGCGTGTTGGATCTCGACATTTGCCGCCTATGCTCGGTCAGAATGGGAACGGCTTCTTTGACATCTTGGTCTTCCGGCTTTCCAGCCGCAGCGACGGGAATAGGAGCAGCAAAGAGCGGTGGAGGGTTGATGAGGAGGCCGGAGACTATGATGCGAGCGAGAAGCTCGAGGGTATAACAGCCAAAGATGGCGAGCAGGATGTAGTCGGTCACGTCGCCAAAGTAGCGGGCTGGTCGTGGGTGAGAATAGACGCTTTGAGCTGACTGCACCACCAAAGTGACGGTGTTGACCAGGATGAGGAGCAAGACGAGGGGCTCGACCCACCACTTTGCCAGGAGACTGGCCAAAGACTTGCGAAGGCGACTGTCAGGACCCCAGATGCCGAGACTCTTGCCTCTTAGGAGCTGCAATTGATGGGTGCTGGGGTTGACGTCGTCGAGAAGGTTGGGCTGTTGGTCGGCGTGGGCTGTCCCAGACGAGTCGCTGTCGTGAGCGTCTTGGTCTGTGAGCGGAATATGACCTTGCTGTCGAGGATGGACAACGCGACGACTCATTCTCCGGAACGACTTGCTGAAGCGATTGAGACCGGACTTGGCCCGGTCGAAATTTGAAGGTGCATAGATATCAGCACTGGATTTGAGATCCGAGGCGTCTGCTCCCTCGATTTCACCTGGAGAAGCGGTGCGATGCAGAAAGTGCTCTTCTGATTCGTCGTATCGGACCGAACGATGCTGTTTGCCGTCATGATGCGAAGTGAGGAAAGCTCTGTCGTGATCGTGCGAGGTGAAGGTGGCATCGGATTCGCGGCTGAGACCATGATCCATGGCTTGACTCGACAGCGGGACCGATGAAGTGTGCTGCAAATTGGGAACCGGGAGGGATGAGTTGCGCCGTGGAAACCTGTCTGCGGACGATGATGCAAAGTCGGTGTGAGACGGCTCGGGTGAAAGCTGGAGCGGTCCTCTGAGGATGCCAGCGTCAGCGGACGAGCTGTTACGCTGATGCGAGCCAGAAGCTGCATTCTCGGCGTGATCCTGGTAATCATCGCCGCTGTTCCAGCTGAGTCGTCTCATGAGCCGTTGGTCATTCGAGTCTGTGAGCAGGGGTGAGTTGACAATGCTCTGCCCGAAGGCTGAAGTCCATGCTGGGAGTGCAGAAGCAGAGCTGGTTCCAGCCAGCTCTGGCATGTCTGTGTTGCCATAGTAGTAGCTGTTGATGTAAATGTCCGAATGGTGAGAGGGTATGCTGCTCGCGCTGAGCGAATCTCGGGGATGAGGCGAAGTAGGAGATCGTATTGGTTCGGCTGATGGAGGTTGCAAGTTGCTCTGCTGGGATGGAGGATGCAGATGCGGGTCAGAGTCGACATCGTTCGACGAACTCATGATGACAGCGGTAGAGGTGATGTTGACGAGCGTAGCTGCTGAGCCATAGTTCTGTCGATGAGCGAGGTGGTGGTGAGGATGGTGAAAGGACGCGGTTCGACTCAGCTTTTGTCGTAGCGGCTGCCCCGATGATTGCTGAGTGTGGTGCTATCAACTGCGCCTTGCTCGCTCGCTACAGTCAGAGTGATACGTCGGAAAGCAGCCGAAGAGGGACGAGGAGACCGAGTTGTGCTGAGTGCAGATGGACGAGCTGCACCTCTAGGGATTGGTTTGAAGTCAGCACTTTCAAGCATTCACAGCTTTTGGTGAATTCCAAAAATTCCACATCAGCCTCGGCCACAAAACCTTATCCACGCTTCGGTTTGCTGGTGGGAAGCAACGGGAATGCATGTCAGTCACCTCGCCTCGCTTGGCGAAATCAACTTGTCGGCGGGCGCCACCATCACAACCGGGGATGCGGTCAATCCGAATGCTCTTTGTCATCGTCATGTGACAGCTGCTATTCTTGTGATTTCATCGATAGCATTGATCTTTCTCGCTCTTTAGCAGGCTGGACCGTGAATGAGACAGACACATGCTGTCGGCGAGTCGGACAATAAAGGCCGGCTGAAGCACCCTGCATCGAATCCAGCAGGGCGGTGCCGTGTGTCTCACCTCGCACTTTTTTTTCCCACAGAAGGCAAGGCAGGGTCAAAGTCTAACATTAACTATAGTAAGCGTTACAAAGCAACCCTTGATCGTTGCAGGCTGCGCTGAATGCCAACTGACGCGTTCTTCTCCACTCTTTCGCAGCAGAGCTTGGGCCATTCACTCCAGACCAACACACCTGCCTGCACCATCCTCTCGCTCCATCACACACTCCGTATATCCTCTCGAGCATTCACACACCATGTCATACGATCGAGCGCTCACCGTCTTCTCCCCCGACGGACATCTGTAAGTCGCCATCGCACCGCCTTGGACCACATGCGCAAAGTCGATCTCTGTACTGACCGTCCTTGCCTCCCTTTACCCTGCTAACTTGACAGCTTCCAAGTCGAATATGCTCTCGAAGCTGTGCGCAAAGGTACCTGCGCCGTCGGTGTCCGCGGTAAAGATGTCGTCGTCCTCGGTGTAGAGAAGAAGTCCGTCTTGCAACTCCAAGATGCACGAACGATCCGCAAGACCGCCATGCTCGACGACCACATCTGCCTCGCCTTCGCCGGTCTCACCGCCGACGCACGCATCCTCATCGACAAGGCACGCACCGAATGCCAATCCCACCGTCTCACCGTCGAAGACCCCGTCACCGTCGACTACATCACCCGTCACGTCGCCGGTATTCAGCAGAAGTACACCCAGTCCGGAGGTGTCCGTCCCTTTGGCATCTCGACGCTCATCATCGGCTTCGACGCCAACGACGCAAAGCCCAAGCTCTACCAGACCGAGCCAAGCGGCATGTACTCGGCGTGGAAGGCCAACGCCATCGGTCGCAGCTCCAAGACGGTGCGTGAATTCCTGGAGAAGAATCACAAGGACGACCTGTCCAAGGACGAGACTATCAAGCTGGCGATCAAGAGCTTGCTGGAGGTCGTACAGACCGGTGCCAAGAACATCGAGATTGCGCTCATGGAGGGTCACGGTAAGGTGAGGAACGTCGAGCTCGCCGAGATCGAAAAGTTTGTCGAGGAGATCAACGCAGAAAAGGAGGCAGAGGCAGAGAGGAGGAGAAACCGTCTTGCAGCGACGGCAGGTGCACAGGCGTCCATGTCGTAGAGCAGCAGATCTTTCAATGCAAGCTTGTTTCGCACGATGAATGCTCTGGAAAGCGACATCTCGTCGTGTGAAGATCATCGTGAAATGATCTCGGCGGCGCACACGGCGCTTTCTGCGCTGCCATCTTCTGCGCCGCCCGAGCCTTTTCTTATGTATCCGTCCACACACACAGCCTGACGAGCAGACAGCAGAGAGGCAAGACAGAGCTCACATCGATGGTCCCTTCGAAGGTCTCTCTATTATGTCATTGAAGCTGAGGTCCACGCGGCAATCACAACTTGATTCCGGTCGAATCACCAATCCAACGCTTCAGCTTCCCCACTCCCTTCCCTCCCTCCCCCGCTCCATTGCCCACAACTCTATCGCTGAACACTCCCCCACGACCGTACACATCCGCATCCCTCTCCTCCTCGTCGTCATCTTCCAAACTTGTCCTCGCCCCGTTCCTCCAACTGGGGAAACTCTCCTCGGCATCCAATGTGGTGGTGCTGGCGATGTGCTGGGTATCCAACGTTCGATGTGGGGGCAGTTCGTCCTCGTCGTCCTCTGCAAACCCGGGCGAAGGAGGGCCCAACCCTACCAGATTGCGTCGGAAACTGTCGGGTAGTCGCTGTGCGTCTTCCTCCCCCTCCTCATCGCCCAGAAACACCGCACCCCGATCCGAGGCAGGATTGCCGTTGTACTTCTTGACAAACACCGGGATCAACACCGCCACACACACCCCTCCCAGCAGCAGCACGTTTCGCAGGCTGAAGAGGTTGAAGTCGTCCGGACTCGTCATCTGATCCAGCTTCTCGCCGATGGTGGTGTGGATCACCGACACGGCGAAAATGCCGAAGAACGTCGATAGCCAGAACGTCGGGATACCAATCCCCAGGTGTGGAGAGAGGATGTTGACGATGTTATGCGGCGGCAGGGGCATCATGCGCAGGATGATGAGGTAGGAGAGCATGTTGTCTTCGTGTTCGGCGAGTTTGTCCTTCCACTCGTCGACGCGTTTCTGCCACGAAGGGAGTGCGACGAGGACGACGCCGAGGAACTTGCTGATGAGGTAGCAGATGGTGGCTCCCGTGGCGACGGAAGCGCAGACGAGGGGCAGCGCGATGGGAACGCCGAACAGCGCGCCGGCGAGGATCGACATGTACATGCTGCCCGGGATCGAAAAGGCCTGCAGGAACATGTACACTACCACCCAACATAAAAGCACCTGCGAAAAGTGTTCCGACTTGTAATGCTGTAGCACCGTATTGAGGTTCTTGAGATCGTCAAAGTTGCGCGGCAGCTTGAAGTTGGGCTTATCCTCCGGTGCGATGACCGGCAATGCGAGCCACAACGTGCCACCTAGCCCGACAAGACACACGACGAACAGCGCCAGCAGCTGCACCATCGCTCGCAGAAGCAACTGCTTGCGCTGGGCAGGTGTGAGCACAGACATATCGTCCGCCGTCGGTGCAGAGGATAGCGGTCGAGGGATGGCAGACCATGGATCCTCCTCGTCTTCGGGCGTGGTGGCGCCAAAGGCTCGGAGCGTGTGCCGCGATCGGATCGAGATGGTATCGCTATCGCGCGGTGCGAGGTCGGCATCGTCCGAGTGCAGTGCCGAGATGGCCTGTCGCTGCACCGCTGGGTTGGTGATGCGACTCATGGCGGTGTATGCCCTTCAGATGTTGGGCAGCTGCGTGTCGGTGATCCGGTCGAGGTGATGCGGGCTGATTAAGAAAGGTCAGCGTCCAGCGCCGATGTAGAGAGACCCCTGAGCCAGCAGCGGTCGATGGGTGCCCGAGAACAGACGTCGTAGCACGCTTATCGTGTAGATGAAGCTTGATGGAGATGCAGTGATCCACAGGGAGCGTTGAGTCGGAGTGGTCGACGATGATGGTAGCAACGTTGGATGACAGCATCGAACCCTGCAACCTCGGCAACAAACTCAGCTGCATGCGAGCGAGCCAAACGCACTTCCCGCGCTTACTGCGATTTTTCCTATTTTGTTAGATTGCAGACCTAGTCAACTCCTCATCATCCTCTCGTCCGCACACAGAATCATCATTCATGGAGGCTGTGAGTCAACGACAGGGCTGACAAGAGCAATATCGTATTGGTGTGAATGTACATAGACACAAAGTCAGAGTCACGGCATGCAACAGGAGCAGTGCCGTGTTTTGGGGAGGAAGTAGGGTACACGAACGGGATGCAGAACGGCGACTTAAGCACGTCGTCCAGGAGGACGGTAGACGCTCTTCTTGACCTCGGTGAAGCCGTCGTTGTCAGCAGCACGGGGCTGAGCGGGAGCCTGCGCCTGGGCAGGAGCAGCCGCGGGCGAAGCGCTGCCGGCAGCCGCCTTGGCAGCCTCACGATCCCTCCAGCTAGGAGCACCACCAGCAGCTCCGCGAAGCATGCCAGGGCGGTAAGCACCTGAAGAAGGAGGTGCGGCAGCAGCCTGAGGAGCAGCAGCGGGAGCAGCAGCAGGAGCGGGTGCAGCGGCAGGAGCGTCGCCGCCGGCCGCCTTCCTGGCAGCCTCACGTTCACGCCATCCTCCACCGCCACCAGCACGAGCACCACCGAAGATGGGGGGACGCTGCGATTCGGCCTGAGCAGCCGGAGCAGCAGCAGCAGCAGCGGCGGGAGCGGGGCTAGCACCGGCACGTCGCCATCCACCGCCGTTGGCAGCGCCTGCAGGCGACTCTTGTCGAGGAGCAGCGGCACCTGGGGCACCACCTACTGAACGGGCAGCACGGTTCGCCTCGGCCTCCTCCTCGCGCTGTCGTTGCTTGTCGGCCTGAGCCTGCAACTTGGCCTGGCGCTCTTCGATCTCGGCGCGCTTCTTGGCCTCCAGCTCGGCACGCTCGGCGTCCTGGACTCGACGCTGCTCGGCCAGTCGCTCTTCCTCTTCGGCACGAACGCGTTCCTGCTCCTCTTCCTCGACACGGCGACGCTCAGCCTCCTCGGCCTCCTGTCGCTCGCGTCTCCTCTCCTCGCGAACCTGCTGGCGACGTTTCTCCTTCTCGAGCTCAATCTGCTCGCTCGCCTTCCTCCTTCGCTCCTCGAACTCGCCTCGTCGCTTCTCTTCGATGATGGAGCGGAGCTGCTGGTAGTCGGGCAAGATCCTGGTGAGACGCTTCTTGATCTCGAGATCAGCAGCATGCTTCTCCTTGGACGTCTGGAGCAGCGTGATGCGAGCAGCCTTGTGATACTTGAGGTCCTCCTCCTTCTGTCGCTCGTAGTCGGCAGACAGCAGAGGAGCCTCCTCGCGGCGGTAAGCACGCTCGAGGTGGTCCATCCTGCGGTGGATGAGACGCAGACGCTCGGCGAGCTCCTTCTTCTCCTTCTCGATCTGCTCGACCTGCATCTGCACGAGCTTGTTAGTGTCCATGTTGGCGAGCTCCTCCTCGCTGAGCTTGAGACCGCCGCGCTCCTGCAACGACTTGGCCATCTTCTTGGCTTCCTCGATGCGCACCGCCTCGAGCTCCTTGTTGATGCGATCCTGTTCGCGCTTCTTGGTCTCCTCAGCGATGCGCTTCTGTTCGGCTTCGGCAGCGGCACGGGCACGCTCGGTACGAGCAGCGGCTTCCTCGCGTTCCTTGCGGGTAGCCATCTCCTCGAGCAGCTCCTTGCGACGAGCGAGGATGGCCTTGCGGGCGATGGCAGCCTTGTGCTCGTCCTCGGCGGCAGCGACGGCACGAGCAAAGACCTCGCGCTTGGCAGCCTCGGCATTGGCAAGGATGCTGGGATCGATGGTCTTGATGGTGGTGTCGAGGCACGTCGCGAGACGGCTGAGCTGGGTACGGACCAACTCGGAGGGAGTGGCCTGCAGTCGGACGTTGTCGGCCTCCGAGGAAGTGGAAGCAGCAGGGTGAGCATCGGTGGAGAAGACGTCGTCCTGGAAGGTGATGGCCTGAGCCACGTGGTCGATGCGGATATTGAGGTGACCCTTCTTGCAGGCGTTCAGGCAAAACTTTTCAATCTCGGCCGGAGTGTAGCTATGAGGAGCCTTGAAGGCCGAGACGAGCTGCATGACCTTGGAAAGCTTGACAGCGTCGTAGACTTGGCTGAGCTGCTGGAAGAGACGGGTCAAGACGACCGAGTGAAGGGGCTTGACGTACTTGGCCATCTCGGGGTCCTGGGAGATGGAGGCGAGGATGGGCTCGATCTTTGCGCAGATGGAGAGAGGGTGGAACTCGACCTCGAGGATGTTGTAGAGCTCACGCAGCTCGGGGCGAGCCTTCTTGAGGATGTCGCGGTTGAGCGCCTCCTTGAGCAGGCCCGCACGAGTGGGAGTGCGGCTGAGACCGAGGAGCGAAGTGAGACGACCGGTGCGGCTTCGGCCCTCCTGGTCACCCTGGAGGAAATCGGACTTGGTCTTGTTCAAGTTGCCAGTGCCAGGAGCGTTGGAGGAGATGACGGGCACGGCGAGGGCGCTGATAAGAACGTAGGAAGCCATGCGAGTGTGCTCCTCGTCGGACTTGGCGATGGAGCGGGCGAGGGCGTAGTACCGGTTCCAGGCGGCGGCGTGGAAGAGGTTGTTGTCCGAGACCATAAAGATACGGGCGAGCTTCTCGTAGTAGTTAGCCATCATGGCGGGGCGAGGGGCCTTCTTGGCCATGGTGAGGAGGTTGTGGATGTCCTCGACGGAGCGGAAGGCCTCCTGCCAGAGCTCGAGCTCGACGGCGGCATTGAGCTGGGCAAAGCGGGTGTCGAGGTGACGCTGAAGGGTGTCCTGGTCGGTGAGGTTGATGGCATGGGCGTGGTGCGAGTAACGGGCAACGTTCTGGAGATGCTGTCGGAGCACTTCGCAGAGACGACGGAACTCGGTCTTGCGCTCGTACTGGAGGCAGAACTTGAGAGCCTGGTTGGCGATCTGCTGGTAGGGCACTTCGAGACGAGCATTGTTGCGAAGGATGTCGAGAGCAGTGCGGTAGGCCTCCCAGAGGAACTTGAGCCAAGGGGTGACGAGGACGCGGTCGGTACGGTCCTTGTTCTGGTCGGCGCTAACGGAGCCGAGGAGCATGCTCTCGGGGGTCTCGGACTCTTCGAGATCGTCGACGTCGATCTCACCAACAGCAGCGTCGGCCTTGGACTGCGCCTCGACGACCTTGGCATCGGCAAGCTTGATGAAGTGCTTGATGACGAGCTCGATGGACTGGGCGTTGGTGTTCTGCGATACATTCTTGTACTGCATGAGACCTTCCTTGGCCATCCGACCCTTCTTCAGGTCAACACAGAGGTCGACGAATCGGATCATGATGGGCTCAAGGGCCTGGAGAGGAGTCTGCTTGAAGCGACGAGAGGTGAAGATCTCGTTGAGAGCAGCCAAGGCGGCCTGATGTTGACCGACATTGATGAGCTCCTCGGACCGCTTGAGGACGGTCTCGGGTTTAGCGAAGGGAGGCATGTTGGGCAGATAGAAGATGTGGTGGGTGAAGGAATGCCGTCTGCTAGAACGATGAAGAGTGGTGGGTACGCCCTGGAGTTCACTAGCCGGTTCTTGCAAGAAGAACTTCGCACACTAGGAAGCCGATGGGGCGAGACAAGGGGGAAAACTTGGGTATCGACTTGGTGTGAAAGTCGAAACACGGATACCTCCTTTGTGGAAAGGGATGCAAAGAGCAGCAGAGAAGGCGAAGTGGGTGAAAGTGAGATGGTGGTAGTAACAAGGAGCCAACGACGTCGAGCAAGGCCTGCCAATGGGTCCCACGCTCTCTCAGTCTCAGGCAGCGCGTCAGTGTGTCGGATTGCAATTTCTTCTCACGCTTCTGCTGCTGTGGGAGGAGAAAGAGCGCGCGTGGTTCTGCGACAGAGAAATTTTCGCAGCTCTTTCCCTTTCTTCTCGCCCTTTCCTATCAGAGAGGCTCGCAACTGGATTTCTTCAAGCTGCTTTTTCCCACGGCTGCGTCCCTAGACCAAGCCAAGCCACACGGCTTGACCGATCATCTTCTGGCTCTTATGACTGTTGACCGTGTGAACATCTCGGAAGTGATCCGTTCTGCTTGTGGATGATGCGATAGGAATCGGCCTGGCATCATAGCCACGAATCCGTTCAGAAGCCGTGCTGTGACTTCCGCAGTCAAAAGAGCGCGTCGGGTGACCCTTCTCTTGCCGTGCGAAATTGTAGCTCAGCACAGTCATCATTACTCAGCAGGATTTCCGCCCCTTAGCTCCACACGCTTGCCTTCTTCGGACTGACATCCGACACCGAACCCTACTCTCTCTCTACATCACCACAGCGACTATACGCACTGCTGGCAACGATGGCGGCCAACGCGGTAGCGGGACCATCTAACGGCAGCGCACCGCTCACCAAGAACGCAAAGCGCAGACTCAAGAAGAAGCAGCAGAACCAACAGCAGCAAGCAGAACCAGCTCCGTCTTCTTCTTCAATATCTCAGCCTTCCACTTCCGCAGCTGCCGTCAAGCAGGAGGAGACAACGGGCTACGATGACCACGACACTCACGATGCCAAGCCTGTTTCGATCATCGACGAAGCCGCAGAGATTCGCATAGATCCAGATTCGGACGTGTACAAGGCCTTCTCAGGTGTACTCTCTCGTTTTCAGCCCGACGCGCTCTCTCAGCAGCAGCAACCATCCAAAGGCCAAGTCATCTACTCTGATGACGAGATCGAATCGGAACACGACTCAGACGAGTACGCTGGCGCCGACGGACTCAACTCCACGACACACCTCTCCAAACGCAAGCAGAAGAAACTGCAACGCCTGACCGTAGCAGAGCTCAAGCAGCTCGTCAGCAAGCCCGAAGTGGTCGAGTGGACCGACGTCACCTCCACCGATCCCCGCCTCCTGGTCCACCTCAAATGCGTGCGCAACTCGGTCCCTGTCCCGCCGCACTGGGCGCAGAAGCGAGACTACCTCCAGAACAAGCGCGGCATCGAAAAGCCGCAGTACCAGCTCCCCGCCTACATCGCCGACACGGGCATCGCCACCATGAAAGACGCGCTCAAGGAGAAAGAAGCGGAAAGCACGTTGAAGCAACGCACGCGCGAGCGGGTGCAGCCAAAGATGGGCAAGATGGACATCGACTATCAGAAGCTCTACGATGCGTTTTTCAAGTTTCAGTCCAAGCCGCACCTCAGCGCTTACGGCGACACCTACTACGAAGGCAAAGAGTACGAGACTAAGTACAAGGACAAGCGACCCGGTCAGCTGAGCAAAGAACTCATCGAAGCGCTGTCCATCCCACCCTTGGCGCCACCGCCGTGGTTGATCGCCATGCAGCGCTACGGTCCTCCACCGAGCTACCCGCATCTGCAGATCCCCGGCCTCAACGCGCCCATCCCGCAGGGCGCCAATTGGGGCTTCCACCCGGGAGGATGGGGTCGGCCACCCGTAGACGAGTACGGCAATCCGCTCTACGGCAACGTGCTAGCCAACCTCCAGGAGCAGACCGATGCGGACCTGGTGGACCGTGTCGAGAGGGAGCACTGGGGACTGCTCGAACCGGAAGAATCCGACCCCGAGGAAGAGGAGGAAGAAGAGGAAGAACCCACCGAGCCACCGCAGGAGGAACCAGAGGTCGACGTCTCCGGGATGCAGTCCGTCTCGTCCGTGGGGGCAGGTCTCGAAACCCCGTCATTCACCAACCTGCGCAAGGACACACGTATCGACGACGCTGCCGCCGGGCCACGCTCACTCTACCAGGTGCTCCCTGAGCGCGCCGCCTCTGGCAGCGGACAACTGATGGCCTCGGAGCGCGTCTACGACCTCTCCTCCGCCCAGTCCAACGCAGCAGCGCCCGTGCTGGGCGCCGCACCCGCACGCGGCACCAAACGCGCCGCTGACGCGGTGCACATGTCGATCAACCCGGACGAGCTCGATCAGGACCAGACCGGGTTGGGCGAGAGGTACGACGCCGAGAGGAGGGAAAAGGCTAAGAGTCGGTTTGCATATGGAAATGATGAGGCGGGTGTGGCAGAGGTGCGCGAGCAGATGCAGCGCGAGAGGGCGAAGGAGGACGAGAGGCGGTCGAGTCGAAGGCAGGGGTGAAATGAGGCGCAATGCGAATGTATTTGTATGATTGAGCACGGTGAGAAGATGTCTGTTGCGGGCTTGTTCTGAGACTGTCTGACTGGCCGGAGTGATCGCATGGCGGTGGTGTGCTAGCCGTTGGCAGCTGAGGAGTCGAGGGAAGATCCCGACACAGGAGCGAGATAGACACAAAATCCTTTGCACGCTCAAAGCAATTTCTCATCATACTCTCGAGAGGGGAAGAGGAAGCACACACCCCTCTTTCTCTCCGGTCACTCTGCATGTAAAGATCTTGCAATGCGTCCGCCGTCTATATCTCATCGACCTTGCTCCGATGCAGCGAAAAGGCAGGCGTAACCCAAGCGCCACACGCGCACTGCATACCCGCCCAATCCCAGCTTCCGAGCTTCTGCCCGCATTTGGCCGTGGGACAGTTGAGCCGGCCGGTGACTTCGCCGCTGGCCAGGTCGGACATCCATGCCATCGGCTCGATAAAGTAGGACGAGCAGGAGGGGTGTTTCAGCATCGACATCGAAAGATTCGACGCGGTCGGTGATGGTGTAGGGGAGGGCGTGTTGGTGGAAGGGGATGTGGGGAGGGCGGTCGAGGACAAACTCGGATTAGAGGGTGCAGAGGAGGTCGTCGAGGAGGCTGGTGGTGGCGGGGGGCGAGGACGTGCGCCTCGAAGGGCAGCAAGGTGTGGTGGAAGTTGCGAGGCGAGCGATGCTGCGGATTGGATCTTTGGCTTGCCATTCGCCGGTGCTGGTGTCGCTGACGATGTCGAAGCCGTAGCATACTCTGTCGATCCCCCCCCTTGCGACGCCTGCCCACCCCCCCCATCCGCAGCCGTTTGCGGCCCCTGCCCATCCTGACCCGTAGCACCCTCACTCGAGCTCGAGTTGGACGCCACATTCTGCCCCTGATGCCCCACATCCCGCTTGCGATGCTCGAACGCCATCTGCCCCTTGCCCGGCTCGTGGATCACCACATGGTCCAACGCCGCCAGCTCCCTCCTGCACCCTTTACACCTCAGCTTCGGCCCTGTAAAGTTGGGTCTCGACAGCTGACCTCGATTGGCGACACCTTCGTGCCCACGGACGTGCTGTACGCCACCGGGCAGACGGCCGGACGAGTTGGCGGTGACCTTGACCTCGGTCGTGCCCGCCGTGGAAGATTCGCCGTTGGCTGAAGAGGTCGACATGTTGGACAGCGAGCTGACCAGCTCTGGCCCGGATGGTGATGACGTTGCGGTGATGGACGAGAGTTGAGAGATGCGCGGTCCAGCGTGCGATGAGGAGGATGAGGTGGAAGAGGAAGATGCTGAGCGCGACAGTGGCTTCGACGTCGTGCGCGAATTTTTGCCGCCGACAAATTTATCAGCGCTTGTGGAGGCCTCACCGTCAACGTCGTCTACCTTTGTGGGTCGGATACTGGTAAACCCCTTCATCCCCCCCGCACTCAACCCAGGGCTCGGGTATGGGCTTGGATAGTAGCTGAGAAGCATATCGTCCATACTGTCGCCGTTGAGGATGTCGGTCTTGCTCATCAGAAATCGGCGCACCGCCTGCCACTTCATGTCCACCTCGAAGCCTACCTGTTCGTACAGCTCGAGTTGCGCCATGAAGCCGCGATTGGGTCCAGCACCGGCTCGTCGTTGTTTGATCATGTTGACGGCTGTAGTGGCGGAGATACGCCGTGTGTGCATGAGGTAGGCGGCAACAATGGCGACGGAGCGCGAACAGCCGGCTTGACAGTGTACCAGCACCGTCCCCGCTCCGATTGTCTGCCAGCTGCCCCACCGCCCATCGCGCTTCTGTCGGCCTTGCACTAGCTGTGTCACTTCGTCTTCCTCCTGCTCCGGTGATGCTTCAGATTCGTCGTCGGCAACCCATTCCTCCTGCAGCTGACTCGCAATCAGCTCGTTGCACCCGGCGAAATGGACGAGGATCGGCGCCTTTTCGTCGTCGTCGATGCGAACGTGCTTCATCTCTGCTCGTGTGATCGTCCGACCATCGGCGAGAGGGGGTGGGACTGGGATCTGCTGCTTCATGCACGAGATGATGTGCGTGACGCCGGCGCGGGACAGGTAGTCGGCATCCATGGCTGCTCGAACGCCGCCCACCCAGAGGCCGGGTAGCACTTCGTCCATCGTCGCTTGACTGCGCTACAAGCAGCGGCTGCGAGGGACGCGATAAAGGACCGTGTGGATGTGTCTATGGTAGAGAACAGAGCATGGTAGGCTCGATAGGATGCGAGGAGGAGAGATGCCGGTGATGATGGAGAAGCAATCAGGAGCGAAAGTTGCGGAGCTGCAAAGAACACGATTTGCAGGTTTCAGCGGCGAAATCCCCACTCTGAATCGCCGCTAACCAGGCACGAGCCAGCCTCGCTTGCGGCTCTCCACACGTTAATGCACTTCACGTTGCGCTTCTCAACATCGTCTGCTAGACCTACTCTTGACAGCCATGCTCAGGTACGTATTCCACTCGCAATCGCTGTCAAGCTCGAGGCTGCGGTAGATTGTATTGTTCGTGCCTGATCAGGCCCTGCCCGGCTTGTACACCGAGCGAGCTCGTAGCCGGTCTCCGAAGCGAAAGACGAGGTAGGGAATCGATGAGGTCAGGATCACAAGACCGGCGAGCAAGGTGTAGAGGTACGCGATGCCGCCGAGCTTCTCGTGCAGGCTGTGCGTGGCCAGTGGGATGCTGTCAGAGGCAAAGACGTCGAGAGTTGATCAGCTTTTATCGCAACGCAGAGATGGTAGGCAGAGGATGGACTTACGTAGCTCCTGAGATTGAACGACCGATGACAGTGGCCGCGATCTTGAGAATGAAAGCAGTGAAGGAAACATCACGGTCAGCTCGAAGAGTGTCAAAGCGTTTGAGCAGCCGCAGTAGAGAACCTACAGCAGACGACGAATACAGCCGATAGCAGTCGCCGAGGTAGCTGGTCCAGCCCTGGAACACAAGGACCATTGCAGCACCGATCGGTATTCCTGCCAGCATGGTGACTTCGTATGGGATTGTCGTTCGTGCTAGCCAGCCGGCCCACCTACGGCATCAGCAAGAGGAGGTGGAGTCAGCTTGGTATCCGGCCAATGCCATTCAGCGACAAGAAAGACCTTGGATCCTCACACCAATCCTGCAGCCACGAGAGGCGCGACGAAGAATGTCGGAAGCAGTCTCGCCTCAGGAACAGGCGCGCCGGCTGCTTTGTCCCTCATTCGGTAGTATCTTTCGCAGAGCGGAAGCAGGGCAGCGGCGAGAAGTCCTCCGATAGCCATTGGCAGAAACGTGATTCCCGCTGATGAGATGGCTCGGTCCAAAACCCTGTCAGCATATCTGACATGTCTTCGAAGCGTTCGTCGATGGTAACACTCACTGTGTACCCTATCGAGACGATAGATGCCCGGTGGACCGAAGATCAACGGCCAGCTGACGAAGAACAGGTACCTAGAGTACTCCTCGAACGATACGTCAGTGCTTTGCGGTTGCAGACGGCATCGTCTAGCAGCGTGTCGACTCACATCAGCGAGAAAAACAACGAAAGGTAGAAGGTGGCGCATACCACGATCGGTTCGCGACACATCATGTTGATCTGAGCCAAGCCAACAAGAAGTCAGTCGCCTTGCCTCGTGCTGCTCCTGTACAGCTCGGGAATGCTCACGGGTCTACCCAGATTGATCAGAACGAAAACGCGGAATCTCTGTTGCCATGTCGCCGATGAACGTACGCGGTCCTTCGGTGTCGAGCGAGCGGCAATCACCGGTTGGTACGTCTCTGGTACGCAGAAGAGCGCCGCCGTAAACAGCAAGCCGATCGCGCCGAGAAGCCAGAATACAAAAGGCCAACGCAAGTCTGAGCTGACGAGTGCACCAAAGAGCGGTCCAAAGCATGGGCCCAACAGAGGAGCCAGCGATGCGACGATCATGGGTCTGGCGCGGTCCGGCGGAGCAAAGAGATCCGTTATAACCGCTGCAGCGTTCGAGAATGCGGAAGAAGCGAAAGCACCTGCCAGGAATCGCGAGGCAAAGAGGACACCTTTGGAGGGAGCGAGAGCGCATCCGATGTTCATGATCGAGTACAACATGGTCGAGGCGAGGCAGACGGGTCGCCTACCGTAAATCTCCGACAAGGGCGCCCACACGATAGGTCCTGCTACACAGCCACCGATGAATGAGCCGGTGATGAAGACCATCTCCTCCTGCGACAGCCCGTACTGCTTCACGATGCGAGTGCCGGCTCCGTTGACAGCAGTGGACGCAAAGGAAGCGTTGAACATGGTGAGACCGACGAGGAAAGTGTAGACCCACTTGCGACGGATGGACCAAGCAAACGGATGTCCTGCGAGTGGACAGCGCAAGGGAGTCGCTTCATTGATGGCGGCAGCGATCTCGGGAGAGTCTCGGCTGTTTTTGGCGGCGAGTGCAGCGACCTGGCCTATGATGACCGCAAAGCAGGAGTCGATGCCCATCCTTTTTGGCTGGGACGCGGTCACCCTACCTTTGCCTGGCTCAGAGGCTCCAGAAACAGAAGTAGGATGTCGAGCTACGTCGTCGTGGGCAGTATCTGAAAGGTATTCCTTGGTCGCTGCTTCGGCATCACGTTGCGAATGATCGCCTTGCAAAATTGTCTGTGATCGGTCTGAGGTAGATGGAGCAAGAAGTGGGTGATCAAGCGGGGCGTATCTGCCATCGAGCCATCGATAGTACATTGTCGCCCGTGTCGACAGTCTACCGTCGGCCAAGTGGCCGCCCAGGCCAAGGTAGTCATTCGGGACAGACATCTCGAGCACGACTAAACGGATGGTGCTGAAGTGGAGGAGCGATGGATCGAGGGGCCAGAGCCATCCGAACGGTCGCCTTTATGTAGTTGCCTCATCGTGAACCGCCTTGCGAGGCTGAGCTGCGTGACGCAGCAGAGGCAACCTCTGCGTGGGAAATCTTGTCGGATCTGCCGACCTTGGACCTCACTTCTACTGAATGTGGCGCTCGAAGGTGAGTGATCCGACGCCATCTTTCGAGGCGTGTGGATCCATGACGAAGCAGAGCCATCGCCAATTCCGTCAGAGCTGACGTGGCATCGTGATTGAGTGTATAGGATGCCCACGGTGGCGCACTGTTGTCGGTGAAGCCGAAGGAATGGTCTTCGCAAGAAGCCACACTCCTGCAGACTCACAGGCTGGACCCTGCATGATGCCCGCCAGGTCTCGCCAGCCGCGGATCGTCCGATGCAAAGCCTGTATTGGCCCGATTTAAAGTTGAGCTTCTCCGGAGCGCGCCGCAAATCGATCACGAATTCAACTGGCTCTGAGTAAATTGAATTTTCGAGACAGGCAAGCAAGCCAAAAGAGGGCGGTCGACTCGAATCGGAAGCGACGTTTGTGGATTTCTCTAGTGCGAGAAGAAGTCCAAGTTGCAATTCGGAACGCAAGCCGTGCATCTCCAATCCAAAAGCTGCCCACACCATCATCGCTCTGCTCGCTGTCCACCATCGTCTACTATCGAGTATCACCCCACGACACGCATATTCAAGATGGCATTCTTCGGCTTCCGCGCTTATCCTACCCCATTGGTCAAGCCCATGTGGCCCTTCTTCATCGCCGCCGGTGTCGTCTTCTACGGTGTCAACAAGCTCCAGGACATGGCTGTCTCGACCGAGGAGGCTTCCAAGGACCCTCGCAACCCATACGGTTAGTGTTCACCGACGATGGCGAGGTGGAAGATGCGCTGGCTTTCGATGTGCAAGCATCGTTGGAGCTGCTCGAATACATATTGACAGGGCAACATCGTCGACCTCAATCTTCGAGCTCTACCATGCACTTTCTGCTTCCTCGTAGACGAATCTGCCAGAAGTCTCATGTTGACTGACCCCGTTATTTCTCCTTTGTGTCTCTCACTTCAATCTCGTTGCGTCGCACACTACAGGCCAGAAGGTTCTTAAGGAGGCTCACCACTAAACAACAGCAAGAACCGGCTTCTCGAATCGAAACGTAGCAACACCTTGGCGTGCCACCGATACCTCGACTCTCATACGAGCTTGCAATCTACTGTCATCGGCTTGCTGGGCTTGCTCGCGGATCTGCATGCGCCTTTCCAGCACACGCCGCTCCCATTAGTGCGGGTAGCATCCCTCTCTGTTCGGCTCGAGAAGTCCACCCCTGCGCAATTCAACTCTAGATCATCGAAGCGAAGCTCACGACAAAGTGCTGTCCGGATCCGTGAAGGCTGTCATGCTCATTGTAGGAAACAAGACAGGCCGACCTGTCGGAACGGCTTCAGTGAGCTGTTGGGAGAATAGGCAAGCGACTTGTGTGAGGACAGCGTCGCGGTGAAAGACTTGAGAAGCGACCTGGCTGCGTCTAGAGCTGCCTCGTCTTGTGGTGTGGCATTCTCCCGGCTGTCCCGTGGGCTGCACTGCTTTCGCCCGAGCAAGATCTGTGTCCGAGCCTTAGCGAAAGACTGGAGAAGCTCGCTGCACGATCTTTTTCTTTGCCGAGGCGCTCCTGCCAAGCATTTGCCGTCAAGAGCAGCCGGAATGGCGGATATCGGCGTCAACGTCGATCCCAAAGGTCTTGGAACGACCTCAGCGATTGCATGAAGCGACGTTGCAGACAAACGGAAGCGATCCAAGGGACATCGCCCGATCATGGGTAGCCCTTCCGCTCGCGATACGATAGGAGAGCAGCACTTTTTCAACTAAACTGTAAGACCACAACAGGCTTACAGCTTCGAGGGGGGAAAACCGAACTTGGCGACCTTCATCACCCGCAGAGCGGCTCTCAGCTCTCCATTGTCGCCTTTGTCTGTACCAACACTCGCTCGCAAACGGTGACGAGACGGTCGACGGTCCATTGGCGAGATGTCCTCCTTCCCACGCCTCCAAGCTGGCAATGGAAGTTGAGTAAGGTAGAAGGTCTGTGGAAGAATACACCCAGCCGTGTTCGAGAACGAGTCTCGAGAGCGCCACGAAGGAACAAAGACAGCGTCAACCGCTGCAGACACTCGGCTTGATTCCACCGGCGACAAGACCAAAAGGAAAAAAAGCCCAATCGCGCCTCTTTGCTCATTTTCAACAGCAACACGAGCAACAGCCCGGAAGGCAGATCCGGTCGCTAGGCCTAAAGTCGTCAGTCGGTCGATCGCCCGTCAAAATTGAAGATCGAGTTCAGCGCTGTCGTTGTTGTTGCGGATAGCTGCTGTGTCTTCACTTAGGCTCTTCCTGTCAGCGTCGCCATTCGGAAGAAAACGCATCCCGCTGAGGCAGACGACAGAGCGGTCGATCCGAAAGAATCACAGCGATGACAGCCCAAGCGTGTGAGGATATCGGAGGAGCCGAGAGCCAAGCGATTGCATTGCTCTGATTGTGCCTAGCTGGAGTTGAAGTGACCTGTCGTGAGAGCCCTCTTGGCATTGTGATGGTTTCAGCGATTCGCGGCTCCCCGCCCCCGCGCCCCCCCCATCCCCCGCCTTTGCCTGCCTGGCTGCGCGCACGATCCGGTCACCACCACCCAAAATTCACGCTTGTTACCCCCGCTTATTCCAATCTGCCGGACTAGCCGGCTGTCTTTCCTCGTTCCCTCTCACTCTGGGTCGGCTCTTCCGTCGTGTTGCTCGCACGCACCTCACTCTTTCACCTTCTCGCTTGGCTTCCCAGGCTTCCCTTTTCTCTCCTTCCTCCTACCGTCACCTGTCACATTCTCGTCCCGTCACCATCCTACTGTGACGGCCTCTCGTTTGGACTGTCACTTCCACCATCTCCATCTCATCCGCCTCGATCACTCCCTTCTTTCCCGCTCGCAACAATGACGACCGACTTGCCCCCCGAGATCCCCTTCCCCCTGGAGAAGCAGATGCTTCCCGTCCCCGGAACAAAGCAGCCCGGCTTCTCACCCATCTACAAGAGTGCTGCTCAGCCCGAGTTCAAGACCGACTGCACCGTCTACGAGACCCTCCTCCGCGCAAAGGACGAAAACTTGAAGTCAGAGGCCGCAGGTTGGAGGCCCTGGAACCCGGTCACCAAGAACTTTGAGAACCACTTCGAGTGGTACACCTACGAGGAGGTCGAGGAGGAGCGCACCGCCATCGGCTCCGGTCTCGGCTACCTCGCCAAGTCGGGTCGTCTCGGCAGCGATGTGGGTCCCTCCGAGTGGACCGCCGGTCTCTGGGTGCTCAACCGTCCCGAGTTCATGATCGTCGATCTGGCCAACTTGGCCTACAACCGTCGAACCGTCTCGCTCTACGAGACGTACGATGCTGCCTCGGCTCAGTACATCCTCTCGCATTCCGAGACGCGTGTTCTCTTCACCACCACCAACCACGTCGGAGTTACGCTCGCCGCTGCCCAGGCTGGCAAGCTTCCCCTCCTCAAGGCCATTGTCATCCTCGACAGCTTCCGTCCCAGCAAGGAGAGCGTCAAGGCTGGTATCGTTGACCCACAGCGTGACGTGCTCGCCAAGGAGTGGGCCAAGGGTTGCGGGATCGAGATCTTCAACTGGTTCGAGATCCTCGACCTCGGCCGTAAGAACTTGGCCGCTCACACGCCTCCCAAGCTCGACTCGATCCACAGCTTCTGCTACACCTCGGGCACCACCGGCAACCCCAAGGGTGCCATCATCACCGCCGGCATGGGTGGCTACGTCACCACCGCCATGGCGTTCATCAAGCGCGGCTCGTTCACCCTCATCTCGTACCTCCCCACCGCGCACATCTACGCGCGTCTCTGCGAGATTGCCGTGCTCCGCACCGGTGGTCGTGTCGGCTACTTTTGCGGTGACACCACCAGACTCTTGGAGGATATGGTCATTCTCAAGCCCGACATGTTCCCCTCGGTGCCGCGTGTGCTCAACCGCATCGCCGCGCTGGTCCAGGCGCAGGCCGCCGCTCCCGGTCTCAAGGGCGCGCTTCTTCGCAAGGCGCTCGCGGCCAAGATTGCCAATCACGACAAGGACGGTTCGCTGACGCACCCCATCTACGACAGGCTCATCTTCAACAAGGTCAAGGCGGTGCTCGGTGGTAATGTGCAGTACATTATTTCGGGATCGGCTCCTATCCGCGGTGACGTGCTCAAGCTGCTCCGTGTCTGTCTCGGATGCGATGTGCGCGAGGGCTACGGTCAGACCGAGAACTACGGCTTTTGCACCATCATGGCTGCCGGCGACACCTCCCTCGGTTCGGTGGGTGCCATCTACCCGGGTATGGAGCTCAAGCTTCGCGACGTGCCCGATCTTGGCTACACCTCCGACGACAAGCCGTTCCCGCGCGGTGAGCTTTTGGTCAAGTCGCAGTCAACCATCCCTGGCTACTACAAGGACGAAGCCAAGACCAAGGAGACCATCACCGAGGATGGCTTCCTGCACACGGGCGACGTGGTGGCGATCGACCAGTTCAACCGTGTCCGCATCGTCGACCGTGTCAAGTCGCTGCTCAAGCTCTCGCAGGGCGAGTACGTGGCCATTGACAATCTTTCCGAGTTTTACGGCCAGAATCCGCTCGCGGCGCAGCTCATGGTGCACGGCGATTCGCTGCGCGACTATCTGATCGGTATCTCGGTGCCCGAGCCTACGACGTTTGCGCCGTTGGCGAGCAAGATCCTCGGTCGAACCATTAGCCCGGAGGACACCGCCGCGTTGAGTGAGGCGTGCAGCAACGAAAAGGTGGTGGCGGCGTACCTCGACCAGTACACCCGCATCGCCAAGAAGAACGGTCTCAAGGGCTACGAGTACATCAAGGGTCTTCACTTGACTATGGAGCCCTTTTCGGTGGAGAACGGGTTGCTGACGCCGACGTTCAAGGTCAAGCGCCACGAGGCGTCCAAGCACTTCAAGAGCCAGATCGACGCGCTGTACGACAAGGGCCCCGCCGAGATCTCGAGTGGCCGTCCTAAGCTCTAGTTTACGCCCACGATGGAAAGTTGTGGCAGAGTGGTTTTCGTCTGAGGAATGTAGATGTTTGTTTACTGGAGTTTCATAGGAATGCGGTTCAAAGAGTTCGTGTGCTTGAAAGAGGCCCCGTTGCTGGGTCGGAGAGCGGCTGTGTGTGCGTGTGCAGCGTTGGGCAGATCCGACGCTGGGGAGTCTCACTCGCCAGGTCGAACAGTATTTTTGACACCTCAATTTTTGCAACACTTTTCCGTTTCCACAGGCCACTTTTTCCCTCGCTTTCCCTCGTTTGTCCCGTCGAGCACCATCCCAACCACAAGGGGAGGCTTCTTACAATCACAGACGAGGCTTCTCAGCAGTCATTGTCGAGCCACGCACACACACATGCCAAGGCAAAACACGCAGAAACGCCTGTTTCCATTGATCTCCCCTCCTCTAATCACCGTGCTTCTGACCCGATACTCATCCCAACCCGACGCTACTGCTGCTGCTGCTGTTGCGGCTGTTGGGGATGGTGACCATACTGATGCGCCGCATATCCCCCATACGCGCCGTTCTGCTGCTGTCTATACTGCATCTCATGCTGCGGCGGCGAATAGCCATACCCGTACCCTCCAAACTGCTGCTGACCCTGAACCTGGTAGTTCTGGTGCAAGCCGGACGGGGCGGGGTGGTTGTACGGCGGCCTATAGTCGGGAAACCCTCCCCCTCCACCACGCATGTCGCCGACAGCGTGCGGTTGATGCGCTAGCGGCTTGCTATACGTCGGCAGTGGCGGGGTGCGGTTTTGATACCCTGGAGGTGGGGCGGAGAGGAAGTGGTACTGCGAAGCGGAGGTGCCCGGCGACGAAGAGGTTGCAGAGGTCATGGAAGAAGCGGTGGGATGTCGCGTGTGACTACCGTCAGACCCGTGTGGAGGGTATGTCGGATAGCTTCCTTGCTGCTGATAGGGTGCGTACGACGCAGGTGCACCGTAGACGTTGCCTCGCTGCTGCTGTTGCTGATGAGCATAGCTTGGAGAAGCAATGCCTGCAGGATATTCGCCACGAGCGTAGCCAGGTGCTTGTCCTTGCGCGTAAGGGTTCCCGTAGTGCCCAGCATCTCCGTTGGTCGCAAAGGGCGCACCACGATGCATATGTTGTCCGTAGTCGAGCGGAGCGGCGTATTGCTGGTGCTGGTAGTGTGGGTGCGGCTCGATGTAATGCGGCGCTTGAGAAGCCGCGGGAGGCTGAGCCGCGTACGTAGCTCTGGGACCACGCTTCGACTGCGGGATCGGTGGTTCCGGCTGTGGCGCCTGCTGGTGCATGGCATGTGCAGGCCACGACACAGGCGCTGGAGGCATGCTCGTTGGAGGAGTGATTGGCTCAACGACGGCCTCTTGCGCTTTCTTTTTGGTCTGTCGCTGGCGTTTGGGTTTCGGCTCTGCCTTGCCCGACACTGTTGTTGCGATAGGCGCAGCGGTCTCGACTGGAACGCCAGCAGTTTCAGGCGCTGTCGCTGATGCTGCCGCTGCCCGACTCTTGCGGATCCTCTTGGAGGCTGGCGCAGCGCTGGCGGCCGCATCAGCAGCGGCAAGGCTGGCTTCTGCTGCCTCCTCTTCCGCAGCCTTTGCGTTGGCACTGGCCTTCTCGCTCGCCTTCCTCCGACGCTTGGCCGCCTGCGAAGAGCCGTCCTCAGCGGCTACAGGAGCAGCTGCCGGAATCGCGACTGCTTGAGGCTCCTCCTTGACTTCGTCAAAGATGATCTGCTGGAACTTGACCGTGCTGGGACGTCCTTCGTCCTCAATCACGATCTCATCCTCGTCTTCGCGGATCTCGACCATTAGAGCTTGGAACATGCCGCCAGAGGTCCTGATCCTGACCATGGAGGGGATCGGCAAAGCATAAACACGTTCACGTAGCTCTTCGGCTTTGCGCGCTTCCTCGGCCTCACGGAAGAGCGGGTTGTGGGTCTTGCAGAGCACGACCAGGCGCTCTCCATCCTCCAGCCCATCGGACTGCTGAGCGCTCGTTTGTGCCTTCTTGCCTTCGAGACGATCAGCGGTCTCTCCCGGGCAGACATCGACGAACCAGCCGTGCTCCTCGACGAGAGCACAGCTGACGTGCGCCGAGCGAGGACACTTGCCACGCGTGCACTGGATTTTTGGATACAGCTTCTGCAGAGTAGGGTTGGGGCAGATCTGACACTTGAGCGAGAAGCGCGCCTTGTCGATACCCTCGATACCGCAGACGACGTCCGCTTTGCCCTGCTTGCCCACCCATGTCTCGGGGACGAAACTGGCGCAGAGGCGATGGGCGTGGCGGCTTGACATGGCCTTGAGCTTGGGGTTGGCAGACTCGATCTCGGCAGGAGTCGCTACCAGATCGGTATGAACGTTGGCGGGACAGAAGACGCAAGGACTTGCTGCTGTCTCTCTGGGATCGACGTAGAAGTCGGCACCGCCTTGGAAGATCAGCGGCACTGCCGGGTTGGCGGCAGCTGCAGCTTCGTCCGCCTCTTTCTTGAGTCTCCTGCGCTCCTTCGCCTTTTCGTTTCGGATCCTGCGCTTCTCGATCTCTTCCTCCTCGATGGCGTGCACAGCGTCTTCCTTGGCGCGCCGCAATTCGCGCTTGCGTTCGAGCTCCTCCATCTCCTTGCTCTCCTCGAGCAGAGCGTCGACGTCGATGCGGACGCTGTTCTGCGACATATCGCAGTGGCAGTAGTTGGCCCTGCGACCGATGTCGAGCCATGACTCGAGCGCAAAGTTGACGCTCTCAGCGCAGTTGTAGCCGAGGTTGAAGCCGGAATGATATCCGTAGGGGTAGGTGATAACGAATTCGCCGGCGTTGTGGACAAGCTTGAGCGGGCGGATGCCGTGCGAGGCTAGGAAGGAGGGCGAGGCGAGGTAGGACTTGTGGCGCATAAAGTGGGGGCAGCGTCGGGCGTCGGACGGGAAGGCGCCTGCCATGGCCGACTCGAAGCGCTGTCGATCGGATTGACGGATGGCGTACCATTGTTTGGGAGCACCAAAGTGGATGTAGTTGATCGAGTAGAGATCCATGTCCTCGACGTGCCATGCGAAAGTGGCTCGCCACATGCCCCAGTAGAGGTAAGGTGTGTTGACTCCAGGCAGCTTGCGTTTGAGACGGAGACGGGTGAGGACGCTATCGAGCTTTCCGACGTTCCAGTGCTTGGTGCGATCGTCAAAGAGAGTGCCGCTGAGATCAGCGCCATACATGGGCGGTTTGCCAAAGTTGAGACTGCGCCAGTATTCGCTCTCGATCTCTCGACACACTTCGGGCGTCCAGTCGGAAGGCGACGGAAGACGAGGCGAAGCAGCGTTTGACGAGTCTTGCTGCGCTGTCGCTGCGTCTGTTGAAGAACTCGGCCCGCTTTGCGGATCAGGAGCCTGTCCGTTGAGTTTAGCGAGCTGCTCTCTAGAAAGTGCTTCCTTGCGCCAGCAATTCTGATAGTCAAAAGCGCGCCATTCATCGTGTGTGGTAGCGTCGGCCTCCCAATTCTTCTTCAGCTTGACCGGCGAGGGTTCGCGGGGAGCAGGCGGTGGGTTGACGGTGGTGTTCTGAACGATACGCTGCGCGCTCTGAGATGTCGAGGCAGCGTCTTTTGCATCGTCCTGTTCGGTGCGTTTGCGTTTGCCGTTAGTCTTGGGCTCGGCAGCAGTGCCATTGATGGTAGGACGGGCCTTGCCACTTCTGGTGCGGACGCCGTCCTCCTCGAGAATGGCTGAGCTAGATGTGTCCTTGGTACCAATGTTCTTGGGACCCCACCCGCCGTTGGAGACACCCTCAACTTCGACCTTCCACTTCATGCGGTCCATCTCTGGGCCCTTCTGATCCTCGGAAACGCACAAATCGGCCCATTGCTTGGCGTTCCAGATCTTGGCCGAGCGAGTGGTGTTGATCTGGCGCCAGACACCGGAACCAGCGAGAGTGAAGTGCTGCATGATGGCGTTACGAATGCGGACCTTGGAGATATCGGCGCGATCGTCTTGTTCAGCCGAAGTAGCATCAGAGGTAGAAGCCGACGTGGAGGGGGCCGAGTTGAGAACCGGACGTAGATCTGGCAAGGAATCGCGCCACTCTTTCGGCGGGACCACTTTGACGATACCGTACTGCATTCCCCACGTGTCGACTGCCTCGCAAAAGGCATAGAAGTCCTGGAACTGCTGCATTGTAGGCTCAAAGACGGGAATACCGTCGTGGGAAGAGGCAGCTGAGCCATCGGAGGGATAGAAGTAGGAAGGTTGCACCGAGGCGAGGGGGTGTTCTTGATGCTGCGATTGCGGCTGCGGGTGAGCTTGCTGTGGTGGCGTCGATGGACGCGGTGATCGATGCGAGGTAGGCTTCTGTGGCACGGTATCTATGGGCGCCTTCGACGACGACGACGAAGAAGGGTCGTTGATGTGAGCTGCGGGCTGGGTATGGTCGGAGCCATCAGCCGAAGTCGCTGGTGTCGAGTGTCGACTCGACTCTGTTGGCAGATGAGCGGGCGACATGTCGTTGGAGGGCGAGGAGGCAGAGGCGGTGGCAGTAGAAGCAGCGGCGGCAAGATTGTCGAGGTGAGGCAGTCGCGGAGAAGCAGCAGGTGGCTGCTCGACAGGCTGTGCCCTAGGCTCTGGCTTTGCTGTGGGGAGAGGTGTATCAAGGGCCGGTGGAGCGGGCATGACTGCGTCCGTGATCGACATGGTGGTGGTAGCGCGAGGAGAACAAGCCGGTCGATTCCAGCAGAGCAGCTCGAGCTGCTGTGGTAGCAGATAGTGAGTGCAGCGTCGAGATTGGAGGATAGAGCTGGTGACAATCTATGCTGCTTGTACGAGAGAGAGCGTCGGAGTGATCGGAAGCGCAATCGTCCTGGAAGCAGACGATCTGCCAAATCTTTGGCTGTAGAGAGATCGACTCGGGTTGATATGGCGGCAGTGCGTGACGAGGTGATGGTGGCGAGCTGTGACAAAGGGCAACGAGGGAGGAAGAAGCTGTGATGAGCAGGATCAGGAGGTCAAAGGGTCGGAAGCACTCCGCAGACAAAAAAGGCAAAGCGAAGCGGAGAGGGAAAAAAAAAGAAAGCGGCCGCCGCGCAGCAGCAGCAGCCGTCTTTTCGGAAAAATGCATAGCACAGCGAAGCAGCGTCAGGCCACTGTGATTTAGCAGGAAAAAAAAAAAGGGACCTCGAGTAAGATTCAAGCCGGAGAGCATACGAGCCGTGTTCCTGCGCGCGCTTTCCACCTCGTTACGGCTGCGCCGACCTTGCTTGCATCGTCTGACTGCGCGCTAGGTCATCCTTTCGGATCGTTTCCGAGTCGTGTCTTCGCTGGCCCACTCATGTCTGGTGCAGGCAAAGGAGGTGCAGCCTCAGGAGAGCGCACAACCGTCCAAGAGAGCAAGAGCATGAGCGCGCCACCTTGGCTCAGCTGCAACTGCAGAAATAAGGATCCGAACTGGGACGACAGTTCTGGGCACTTTGCCAGTCTTTCAGCAAACACAAAAACTGTCAATCCCATGATCGAAGCTGCGCAGCGAATGTCACTGAAACAGAGCAGAAGCAAGACCCTTGGGACCGGGCTGATTCTCTCTGTTAGCGAAACGCAGGCTGCAGCTCCGCTTCCTGCAAGCTGTTGAACCAGAGAAGGACGAAGCAGGCCCTTTCTCAGCTGCGACCTGCATCCGCGCTGCGACTCTCGACGCCTTCACTCCGTGGCCCTTCTGCTCCTTACTGCGATCTGCACGCATGTGTCTTGCCGGCTTCGAACAAGGTTAGCTGATCCGGATCGCCTTCTCCCACATCAGCGCGCTCGAGACATTAAGTGCGAATGAGGAGGTCGTTACATACAGCACCTTCTACTGTACCTGTGCCTTGTCGAAATGCAATGCATCACATGACTGCGTGGATCCAGCGATGAATGACACCAAACCCTAGTGGCGCACAAGTCGCCGTTGAGCAATCTTTGCTCAGCCAAGGTGAATGATGAGGTGTCCAGCGCCAAACTCAAATCGGCCGAAATTGAGTCCACAATCGGGATTTCCACTTTAAGATCCGCATGAACGGGAGACTGGAGAGAGCAACACAGCACAGCACACACGCACAGACACGACAAGCCAACTCGGCTGCACCGAAACAACGGTCGACCTTGGATGAGTGTTGTTCTTCGCTCTCATCACACGCTCCTTCCTTGCTACAATCACAACGCCACATTTCCATCGCCATGGATGATCTGCTCGATCTCAGCTGGCAGCCAACAACGGCGGCAAAAGCTCAGTCCAAGCAGCAGCAGCAGCAGCAGCCGTCGTCATCCATCTTCAATATCACCTCAACTAACACGGGCAGTGCCAACTACTACGGATCTTCCTCCTCCTTCGGCACCTCGTCCCCTCGCAAGCAATCTCCAGCTCCAACAGCCACCTCGTCTACATCATCTAAACCCATGGCAGCATCCAACGGCGATGCCTTCTCTTCGCTCTTCTCCTCCTCGTCCACCGCCAAACAAGAGGCCAACTTGAGCCTGGCCGAACGTCAGAGGCTTGCACGCGAGCAAGCAACCAAGCAGGCTCAGGATGACAAGCGACGCAACGATGCAATGTGGTCCGGCATCGAATCGTCGTCCTTCGGTGGCAGCAGCATTCCTATCAAGACTGCACAGACTTCACAACCGCCATCAATAGCTCCTGTCCAGCGTCTTGGCTCGCCTGCCAAGCCGAGCACACCAAAGCCTGCCGCGGATCCCTGGGACTTTGATTCGTTCTCGACCGCAGTTCCTAAGACCTCTAGCACCAACACCTCCAAGGCAACTTTGTCGTCGATGGCAGCTGCGCCGCCCAAAGCTCAGAGTAACGCCAACGATCCATTCGACTTTGACAGCTTTGATCAACCGTCCTCCTCGGCACCGAAGGTAGCTGTTCACGCTGAACCCGGTGATCAGTCAGACGACATTCTTGGCGCACTCGCCATGCCTGTTTCCAACGACCACAAACAGTCTCTTTCAGCGCTGGATCCCCGTGTAGCTACCCTTACCAGCTCGGCTTCCACTTCCTCCGCAGGCAGTTCCAGGGTGCCATCACCAGCCAGCGGTAGCCGCCCTACTGCAGGTCTCTCTGTACCTGCGAGGAAGGGTTCGCCTCCGCCACATGTCATCGGTCAGATTGTCGAAATGGGGTTCACACCTCAACAGGCCAAGCAAGCTCTGGTCCAGAGCAACACGGGAGTAGACGTAGAAGCAGCACTCGAATTGCTTGTTGGAAATGGCGGCGCACCATCTTCAGGTCACGATGATGACGAGCAGCTCGCACGCAGGCTACAAGCGAGGGAGCGCGAACAGGCTCAGTCCCAGCCGGCTCCCTTCCACGACTCGTACGATGACGATTTCGACCCGAAAGAAATTGCTCGCCAGATCAAAGAGCATGACCGTCAAGATCAGAGGGAGCCACGAGATCGTCAGCGAAGCAACAACGGTGCTCGCCTTGCAGCCAACGGCCAGGACGGCGAAGCAGCTGCTGACTGGCAGCAGCAAGCCGATCAACTCTATGCGCAGGCGTCTGAAATCGGCACTTCCGTCTTCAACAAAGCCAGCGCCTTCTGGTCGTCCGCCAAGGCCCAAGCGCAGAAGGCGTTGGACGAGCACAATCGCGCAGGAGGCGAGCGCAGCAATACGCCCTCGGATGCAGGCAGCGAACGTCACCGGGCACGCAGATGGGGCGGATCCGCGGCAGCTTCCAGGAACAAAGAGTGGGAAGGAAAGCCCAAGTGGATGGTCGACGCCGAGCTTGCGCAAGCCGAAGAAGCGAATGGCACCGGTAGTCAAGATTCGAAGCTCGCAAAGAGCGCCGACCAGCCTGCGGACTCGGGTGGATTCAAAGATTCTGACAACGAGGACGAGACGGCTGCCCCAGAGCCGCCGACCCGAGCTCCTCGCCGACCCGCCGCGCAGGCTGCAGGTGCTGCTGGCGGTGGTGTTGCGGCTGCTGCAGCAGCTGCCATGTCGTCCGCCGCCAGCTCGCTCTTTGGAGGCGTCAAGGCTGACGATGCCGGACGCAATGTCTCTCGCCAACCAAGCCCTGCTCAACCGCCACAGGGTTTGGCTGCACGAAGCTCTGCTGCCGCCGCTGCTGCTCCCAAAGCTCCCTACGCATCGCCCAACCGACGCGGCACCCCATCTCGTTCTGCAGCGCCTCCACCAATCCCACCCAACGCACCACTCAAACGCCGTCCCATCCCCTCCGACGCATCCCACTCCATCTCATCCGCCAACCGCAACAAGGAAGAAGGCAACGAACACTTCCGACGTGGCGCCTATGGCGATGCAGAGACGAGCTACACGCGCGGCATCTCGGCGCTCGAGTCGTCGTCCTCCTCCGAGTCGATCCGACTGGTACCTCTCCTCAGCAACCGCGCCAACGTGCGGCTCAAGAACGGCGATGCACCGGGCACCATCGCCGACTGCGACCAGCTGCTCGCCATCGTCCTCTCCCTCTTCGGCGGATCCCATCGCGACGCCAACGGTCGCATCGCCGTCTACCGGGCTAGCCAGGAAGCGGCTCTCCCGGCAGAGCTTGCCGATGTCAACCTGCGCGAGACGTACGGCAAGGCGCTGGTGCGACGTGCGCAGGCACTCGAGGCGAATGAGCGGTGGAAGCTGGCAAAGGCGGATTGGGAGGTGCTGTTGGAGTACGAAAAGGCCGAAGGATCGGGGGTGAAGACGGCGGCTAGCAATATGAAGTTTGCTCGCGAAGGTCTGCACAGATGCGGCAAGATGTTGGGTGAGAAAGTGGTCGGTCCCGCTGTCTCTGCGTCTGGATCTGCGAGGGCGAGTGCGAGCCGACCCCGCGCCCCTGCCGGGGATGCATCGGGCGAGAAAGCCAGCGCGGCCTTCGCCGACCAACAGCAGAAACAAGCCGCCGAGGAATCGGCCAAGTTCGCACTCAAAGACAGCGTCGACGCCAAGATCGACAACTGGAAGCGCGGCAAGGAGACCAACCTCCGCGCGCTGCTCTCGTCGCTCGATACCATCGTCTGGCCCGAACTCGGCTGGAAACCCATCGCGCTGCATCAGGTGCTCGACCAGGCCGGACTCAAGAAGAATTACACAAAGGCCATCGCGAGGCTGCATCCGGATAAGATCAAGAAGGACGCGACTACCGAACAGAAGATGATCGCTAGTGCGGCGTTTCATGCGATCAACGAGGCTTGGAATGCTCAGCAGTAGCGGGTGCGCGTGCGCTATGCGACGTGGGCCGGGACAAGTGGTTTTGTGGTTGGAATAGCAATTTTTGCAAAAGCTTGTAAGCTTACAGGATGAATAGGGTCGAGTATGTACAGATGAATGAACGTGAACAGTGCGACGAGGCGAGACCGTGGACTGCGAGAGGGACAGGCTAGCCCGCTGCGTCCAGGTTAAGGGAGATGCCAAGCATCCCGAGTGACATGATGCGGAATTTTAAGCTTGAGCTAGCAAGGATAACCGCCTCACGAGCGAATTTGCCCTTCGTAGACCGCCGATAGGGTTGCCGAACGACGATCTACCTCCTCGGCGCAGCCCCCGCACCGGCAGCAGGCGCGTTGGCAGCAGCAGCAGCCGGCTGTGCCGCATTGGCGCCCGCCGAAGGGTTCTGCACCGACAGCACCGAGCTAGCGTACCTCGAGATGAGATCGGCGAGCGTCAGATACGCCTTTCTTACGACGGGGGGACAGCTCTGGTGCTGTGTGTATCCGTCGAGAACGCTCTTGACGTGCTGGAAAGCAGCTCGCGTGAACGAGCTCATGTAGAACCTTAGCCTCAAAAAGTGGGCGTAGAACAAGGGCGCCATGAGCGAGTTGCGGAAGAGCAAAGCGCCGAAGAGGACGCGTGCAAAGATGGCCACCTCGGCGTAGGCGACAAAGCGCATCGCCGGATCGTAGTTGGCCTTGACCCATCCCTGGACGAACTTGGCGATCTTTGCCGGAGGTGCAGCGGGTTGGGCTGCCGGTGCTCCGCCTGCAGCTGCTTGGTTCGCTCCCGGTGCAGGCGAAGCTGATGGGAAGATGATCGGAATGGCGGTGGTGCGCAGGAAGGTGAGCACGTGGAAGAGCGAGAAGGTGACAAAGGGGACCAGGGTGATGAAGATGGGTTTGGACATGAACCAGTAGACGGCGAGGAAGAGGTACTGAACGTTCTCATCCATCAACGCTCGCTGGATGTAGGGCTTGTTGAGTTGAGGTACGCCGAAGGATTTGTAGACGACGACGCAATATGAGATGATGGCACCGAGGTAGGTTGCTGTATACCATCGTGAAAGGCCGCCAGATGAGGTTGCAAACATCAAAGTACCGGCGAGATATCGAAGTCCTGCAAAGAAGCAGAGGAAATGGCCAGCGGCCCAAATGAGATGTGGCGTCGACGCCGATGGTCGTGGCTGCATTGAGATATGAACGAACATCAGGAAGGAGATGCGTGTTAGCGACTGACAAGCAAATAGCACTACGAACGGATGGATGCCGACTTACCATGATGGGCGAGTGCTCTGGTGAGGCGTTTCGATCGTGCAGGAACCAGACAGAAGCGAGTCGTGTATCCTCGCAGGAGCAAAGATGGTGGCGGAGGGGAAGAAGCTGATAGAGACGGTCTGCGCTGTGATGAACAGAGTGACGGGACCGATTGTGACAGGATGGAATGTGATCAGAAGGAAGTGAACACGGGCAGCGTCGAGGTGGAGGAAGTCCACTCAGTCGGCTGGGCCCGAAACCTAAAGATAGGAAGCTTCCAGTGGGCCCAGCCAGGGCTGACTGTGTCCAGTTAGGGTGATCCGAGCGGGTCACACGCCGCGACGCAGTTTTCTGTCTCGGAAGTCACAGCCACGAACAGGCGAGCAAGCAAGCAAGGCATGACGTGCCCTTCCTTGCTTTTGCACAAATCACGATATTCGGATAGCCCGATCTGGATACGATCTCCACGGCCGACGCTGCGGGGCAGCATCCGATGATGTGAAATGCAGCCAGCTGCGAGAAGGGTTCAGCTGCGCAGTCGCCTGTCTAGGCGCATCCGGTTCGCGTCGGCAACTTGGCTAAGCGTCTGACTCGATTCTCTCCTCCTCCTCCTCACTACGATCATACAGCATCCCGTCGTCAACATCACCAACGCTCAGTCACATCACCGCATCGGCACAGCATCCGATTTCTCGTCGACTCAGCCCAGCTTGTCTCATCGTCGTCGTCTAACCTCTTGCTTGCTCGTTGATCGCCCCCTTTCTGTCCACCTCTTCTTCTCATATAACAACAGCATGATCGTCAGAATATCCCGTCGCAACCACCTCTGAGCCCCATTGACGTTGACAGCAACACCATAACTATGTTTGCAGAGCATATAGCCGCTTCTCCGCGTACTCCCTCGTCGCCCTGGTCAGCGCGTCTCTCCACTTCCGTCTCTACGAGCGCCTCGGCTTCTGCGCCTCCTACCCCGCCTTCGCACCAGCCCTTCGGCGACGAGTCGGATCAGCTTCACGCTGGCATTGAAAACGCGAAGGAGGATCAAGAGCATCAGCTTCCAGAACTGCACTTGCTCAACATGTCGTGTGACGATGCTCTCTCCGACCTCAGCGACGAGGCTGATGGCTTCTTCTCGCTCGACATGGACGTCAGCATCGACCAACAACTGCAGGACGATCGACCTGATCAAGCATACGCACAGAAAGCGACGGCAGTCCCACATAAGCGTCTGGAAGCGTCTCCTCAGCGAAACGGCCGCGATTTATCAGGGTCCCCCCTTCTCCACGCTGCAGTGCGCAGAGCATCAGAGACCGTCGCCTACTCGTCTTCCCCGCTGCAAGGTGTCGGCCTGGACCCTATCATGGCGTCTCGCTCTCGCAACTCGCCTGCACCCAACAGTCTCAACGCAAGTACCGCAGCAATCTCGAATGCCAACGGCGATGCCACACCGTCCTCCTTTGGCCCGATTGCTCCAGAGGTAGACCAGAAAGGCAACCTCGAGTACAAGCTCAAGATCCTCCCGCCCAGCAGAGAGCGCTTCGATCGTCTCGTCACCCAACTCAAGTGGAGACTGCTCGAAGGCGGTGGCACTGCTGTGTACGAAATCGGTGTTCTCGACGACGGCACCCTCATCGGACTCGATCCGGACTCTATGAAGGATTCGCTCAAGCTGCTCTCCCTGATGGCAGCAGAGGTGGACACAGACTGCCACGTCCAGCGCGTGCTAGCGCTCGAGAAGGTGGCCACCGCCGCAGGCGAAGCAGACACAAATGGCTCCAACCACGACAACTCAACGCACCGATCGTCGTCACCACGCCTTGCCACGTCAGAGTCGGACCTCAGCTTAAGAGCTCTGTCTCCCACCGAGGCCACCGAGATGCTACAGCCTTTCCTTCTCACCGCCGCTCACCTTGAACAGGATCAGCGCGCCCAGCTTCTCGAGAACGGCGCAGCTGGAACGTACCGCTTCGACATCGCAGAGCAGCAACTGGCCATTCCGCCTCCGCTCGCCAACCTGGACGCAGACGCTACCGATGCGACTGTCGCCGCAGTAGCAGCAGTGGATCCTACCGATGCAGCCGCAGCAGCAGCCCTCGCCAGTACCACCGAAGATGCCGAGATGGTCATGTCTGCCCAGACAAAGCGACGTCTCCTCAAATCTACCTTGAACGGTCTTCCCGGCAGCAGCAACTCGAATCGACAGAAGAAGGACATTCTGTACGGACGCGACCAATCGGCTATCGTCTACCTGCCATCGAAGGAAGAGAAGCGCATCCTCCGAGCAGCCGAAGCTGAGCAGGAAGCCGCTGCGCTGGCAGCACAGCACGACGCCGCCGACCGAGCGCTGTCACACACTGAGGCACAGGAACGCAAGATGATGGCCAAGATGACGCGCGTCGCTGACTCGGTGCAGCCCAAGACGGCTCGTGCGCGTGCGAGAGCTCGAAAGACCGCTGCTAATGACAGCTCTGCGACCACGCCTGCCGACTCGGAGGATCCATCACCGACGCCTTCCCCGGCCATGACTGCCGTGAACGCATCGACGCCGACAATGTCAGCCTCGAGCACCGGAGCCTATGCTGGATATGAGAACGTCATGTCGGCCTTCGGCGTGCTGTCAGAGAGAGCCGCGCGGACGCTGTACGGCGCAGAGGATGCGCAGGATGGAGCAGCGGAGAATGGCGCCAAGGCGAGGTTGATCGTGGAAGCAGTGGTCAGGAGACACGCCGACTCGGAGGACAATTATGTTTCTAAGGGGCCGAGAAGCAAGCTCAGGCTCGATGATGCGGTGTGACGTCCTCGCCATTGGTCGACTCGTTAGCAGCAATCGAACCGGTAAACAATCGACTGAACAAGGCCTGCGCGGACATCATAGCGCATCGCAAGGCAGCAAAGAGATCAGCTTGCTGGCGACCCTGTCGTGGGAGAGCACACTTGACGTCCCCGACAATGCAGACTGCGCTTCCGACACAATTCAGGACGACGGGTGATTCATTTGAACTGGAGGCGACTACGAACTGGATTCTGTTGGACAGGCATTGAGGCCTTCGATACAGGTATGCCAAGGCACCCACTGTCGCGGCAAGGAAAGGCGTGTAAAGCAAGGCGAAGCGACGGCTCGATTCCATTTTTGAGGACTGACATCCCCAAGCACTACGTCGCACATTCCAGCAACCTCCTTAGCAGGCGACTTGGAAGTATGAACAGGCGCCGTTGCTCAACTGATAACCCGAGCCCGCCTTAGCTACGCCGGCCTGATAGGCAGCTCCGAGTGAAGCTGGACAGCTTGCGCTGCCACTTGGAGTCTTGAGGAATATGCAGCTACCTCCGCTGAAAGCGCTGCCTTGACAGTTGGCCGAAGCTTGACACTGATTGCAGCAATCCTCAGCGCTGATGGCAGTGGTGGAGCCATAGATGCTGCCGCCGTTGCACTGGTTTCCGCCGTTGTTGTATACGTTGTTGACCTGGATAAAGTTGTTGGAGCCTGAGCTGCAAGCGGCGTAACCGCTGACTGTGGGTGCAGACGCCGTTTCCGTCGAGGTGGTGGTGGCGGTCTCGGTGCTGGTTTGCGTGGTGGTAGCTGTGCTCGTGGTGACGACCGTCGAAGAGACGGTGTTGGTCACGTCGGGTGGAGCGACTGTGCTGGTGGAAGTGGTAGTGACGATAGTTGTGCTGGGAGCCGGCGTTGGCGCATACTTGGTGATGGTCTTGGTCCTTCCCGCCGTCACAGTCTTGTCCTCCGAGATGACGACGCGCTTGACGCATTTGACCGACTTGGCGAAGTTGCGAGGATCCCTGCAGCCGCCTGGCGACGCACCTCGAACTTGCAAGAGGCCTGGGATCGTACCTGCATCACGCTCGACAGGAATCTGGTCTCTTCGGACGGGGGCACCACCAATCGGCGTAAAGTATGGCCCTGCCGGGACGGTGGAGGTGGGTGTGACGGTGACTGTGCTAGTCTGGGTGCTAGTGACGGTCGCCGTCTCGGAGATGGTCAAGGGTTCGACGACGGTGGACGTAGAAGTGGTGATGAAAGTGTCTGTCGACTGCAGCGACTGATCGGTGCTGGTGACCGTTGTGGTTGAGGTGACGGTGTTTGTCTTGGCTGTCGGGGTGGCAGTGACATGCGTGATAGGTCGCTTGGTCACCGTGCAGCCTCCCGCGGTGATGGTCGCCGTGCGCGTCTCCCGCGGCAAGTGTTTAATGTAATGTTTGCCACCATACAGCGTTGTACACTTGACGTGAGTCTCGGTGTGACGATGGTTGCCCTTGGCTTGAACGTCGGCTGCCATCATGCAGGACGCGATGGCGAGAAGGAGGAAAGAGCAGCTGAGCTTCATCTTGTTGTTGCGGGCTTAGCAGAAGGAAGGAGAGTTTAAGGTAAGCTTAGTGCTGGACACGACACAGGCCTGGAGGCATTGGAAGAAAAGACGTCTATTATATGTCTGCAAGGACGAGCGACGCCGATGCTAGTCTTTGCGATACCATGCTGGGACGGATGACTGTTTACCCCGTATCTCACCCTCTTAAGCAGGCAGACATGGATCGTAGGAGCCGTCTCTGTGTCTGAAAGGAAGAAGCGAGTAGAGAAGATTCTAATTACAAGGGGCAATCCGTAAAGAGAAGATTCTGTCGATCAGTGACAAAGGGAGAAACAGAACATTCCATTTCACCGACAACTCCGGATGCATTGTACGGTTGCAATCGCAGAGGACAGACAGGAGCAATGCGCAGCTTGAGCAGCAGACGTGATCATCCAACCGAGAGAGACACCGGCGCAAGAGGAGAGAGCTCGGTGATTAGGAGCTCCGCACCGGGAGGCTTGCCACTTTAGAATGTAGCTCGTGCATGCTTTGTTGGCCCGAATGTTCTTTTGCCGTGATTCGTTTGCAGCTGCCCCGGATTCAGCGGCACTTGCTGTCGCGGAGTCGGATCGGCGAAAACAAAGGCTGGACCGCCGGGGGCAGGCAGCGCCAAGGAAAGAGCGGATCGGCGTGCTCGACGGGCTACACGAGCCAGTCCTGAGACACGCGGGAACGTGGCTCGCAAATGCAGATGCAGGTACGCACGCGGTCGATCCAATGTTGCACTACAGCGACAGCGTGCCGAGAGGCTAGGTACTGCCACTACGCCCCGCGCGCCAGGGTAAACTCGCGTCGAGACGGATAATCACGGCGCTAGCTTCGAACCGAGTCAGGCCTGGGAATGACCAGAGGTTTAGCAGCTCGTGCCGTACTTGCCCGTTGGTGTCGAGCGGGGAGCCTGGGTCTCGCGGATAGTAATCTCGCAACATCGACTGTGCTCTGATCTCATCCGCACCCAGTTGCACACCCTTCGCAGAATGGATCAGCTAACCGCGTGGCATTAGCATCGCCATCGCTTCACCCGCGCCGCCGCTGCCACACGAATGCGCCCACGGCCGCCACGGCAGCCAAACCCATCGACGAGCCCACGAACACGATCAACCCCTTGAAGCCGTTCACGCCGTACTCTCCGCCCTTCGGATGCGTGGTCACCACCTGGGGGCGATAGAGTGCGGACCCGATGAGCGGCCCCGAGAGGGCTGCGGTGCCGCGGATGAACATCCAGCAGAGGAATTGGAGGGCATTGTCCGAGTTGGTGGTCGCGGCGACGTCTCTCGCGATCGGCGTGATGAAGCATCCGAATCCTCCACCTGCTGCACCGAAGGTGAGGACAAAGACCAGCACAAGCGGGAGTGAGGTTGCGAAGCCAAAGAGAACAAGCGCGAGGATGCTGCACAAGCCGCAGGAGACGGTCATGGCAAGTGTGAATGATAGCTTGTCGATCGCGGGTCCGGTCACGAGGTAGCCGATGATAGCAGATGCATTGAAGGCGGATAGGATGCCGGTCGAGACGGTGGAGCTGAAGCCGAGGGCGGTCGCGTACGTCGCAATGTACAGCGAGACGATGTACCAGCCAAAGGCTTGGAGCATGATGACCACGAACTACAATGCAAAGGGGGAGACCGGAAGTCAGCACTCGAAGCGTCAGCTTTCCTTGTAGTTCGTCGTATCGAGGCTTCGTCGTGTCGATACTTACGTAAATGATAGCAATCGGGCTGAGCAAGGGCCGCAGGTCGCCAGGCAAGAGCAACCGAACCAGCTCCTTCCTGGAGCTAGGCAAGCCCTTTCGAGACGAAGCGATAGGGATCCTGGGCCGGACGAGATGCAGAGCTGTTCCGTTGAGCAGCAGCTGAGCAAGCGCCCACACGCGCATCGTCCAAGCGAATCCGACTGATGTCAATAGGGCATTGAGCGTCAACGGAAAGACCACTCCTCCGACACCAGAACCCATGAAGATGGCACTCGTCGCGAAGCCTCTCTTCTTGTCGAACTATTGACCGAGATACAGCACAACGGGTGTAAGCAGTACACCGCTTGTGATGCCGAAGAAGACACCCTGAAATGCGATGAGCATGGCAATGTTGGTCGAAAACGAGGCAATGAGGATGGAGAGCGCGCTGAGCACGAGGCTGACCATGACCATCTTTCGGTGAAGGTGGGGGTAGGTGGCGGTGAAGCCTCGAAGGAGAAGAGGGACGAAATGCTGACAGCCGATCACAAGAGTGCCCACGGCCGAGATGCTGGTGACGCTGCTGCCATAGAAAGGTGACTCGGGATTGTGCTCGTGATAGTCCTGGAAGCTTCCGTAGGAGTATGCGATACCCCAGACCATCGACCAGACGACAAAGCCGCATACCAGAAAGCGCCACGCTGCTGGTCCTCTGTCTATTGGCGGCAAGTCGAGCACGGTATCGTCTCCGGCTGACGATGTTGATGGACGACGCTGTTGTGATGGCGGGTAAGACGAGGTGAGGATTGGAGGCGTCGGCGGATTCTCATCGTCACTGTCTGCTTTGCCGTCGTCGTGCTTGCTGCGGCGTTGCTCCTGCTCATCTTCGTCATCCTCCACGATTGCTTGTGCCGATGCGTAGTGCTGCTGCGTTGTCGAGCCCATTCGTGCTCGAAAGTCGTTGGCCTCGGAAGCGTCGGTGTTGGATGATCTGGAAGGACGTCGTTGTTGAAGGCGCGATGATGACGAGTTGCTGCTGGTCAGACCAGCTCTTCCCGAGCTTGATGCTGCATGCAGCGACATGAGAGCTGTATCTCTCGAGGCACAGATCCGTAGAATAGTGAGGATAGCAGACGACGTACCACCAACGTATCAAGATCGAAGTCTGGCCTAAAACTTGCTCAGTGCTTCGAGTCTTCGGCGAAAGGGCCGGCAAAAATCGCGGTGAAATTTGCCAGCCGTCGGCGGGATCATCTCCTGCCTGCGGAAGAAAGTGATGCCGGCTACCCCACACTCATCACTTTGAGCCATACATCGTCCACGCTGAAGGTCGACCATCCTCGATGGACCTTATATATGAGGCAGCGCTCGAGCGACGTCCTGATCTGGCCACCACCATCTAGCCTTCGCCATGCCTGCTTCGTACAAAAACACCATCCTCTACAGAGAACACCCCGAAGTGGCTCAGCTCGTCACCGAGCTGCACGAGCTGTCCGAGCAGCAAGATGCCCAGGGCACTGGAATCTCGTCGCTGAACGGTCAGAACGTGCAGAAGCGCGACTTCAGCGTGTACAAGGACAAGATGATTGCGCTCGAGCAGGATAAGTCCGAGTTGATCTACTCCATCTTGCGAAACAAGCAGGCTCGACGAATCTTCGAAGCCGGCACCTCGTACGGCGTCTCCACCATCTATCTGCTGCTGGCATCCCAGGCAGCAGAGGCCGCGGCCGGCAAGCAAGGTATCCACCCGGCAATGGTGTGGGGCACCGAGAAGGAGGAGCACAAGGCAGATGCCGCCGTCGCCAACCTGGCTCAAGCCATGAAGCTGCCAAAGGGGACGACCGAGATCCCAGGCTTTACGATGCTGAAGGGCGATATCCAAGAGCTGACGGAGAAGGCCAACATAGAAGCGGACAGTCTGGACGCTGTGCTGTTCGACATCTGGGCAGAAAGTGAGTGTCGATGGTCGTATGAAAGTGGTGCCGTCTTGATCGTACTGATGCTGACCTGACTCCCATTCCTCCTTTCTTTGTAGTGGCGCTGCCAACGTTCAAGCTGCTCGAATCGTCGCTCAAGCAAGACGCCGTGATCTTCATCGACAACTGGCTCACTGGCGTCCAGATCGGTACCTACGCCAAGTTGCGCGAGTACCTCGAGTCGAAAGGCTGGTACATCGTCGCCATGCCGTTCAAGAATGGACTGGGAATGGCTACTCGAGTGTAGATTGGGATGGTATGGCTCTGATGTACACGTTGATTGGTGAATAATGCGAGTGTCGGCGTGGAAGATCCGGTATGTTGAGAAAGGACCTTGAGATCGACCCGAGTTGGACCGCGTTTCGAATGAGGTCGGCTATGGTGGGGTGCCGAGTGCCGCCCGCACTGACTGGCGCTCCTCCTTGTCAAGCAGAGACCATCGACTCTTCTTCTCGACCAACTTGCATAACATCTCCACCAACATCATCGCAGACATGTCGACATCCAGCACATCTAACAACGGACCGACTGCACCTTCTGCAGCAGGGCGATCCGCCGAATGGGACGAGTTGCATAAGGTCCTGCATTCGACCGGTGATTCGATTCGCCGTCAAGTGGTAGGCGAAGAGTACGTCAATCGAAGCCTAGCCAACGCCAGCGAATTTACGATGCCGATGCAGCAGCTCGCCACCGAATATGCCTGGGGTGGTGTCTGGTCTCGTCCAGGACTGGCAAGACGCGATCGCAGCATCCTCAACATCGGCATGCTCGCAGCCCTGGGCAAGTCGACCGAGCTAGCAACGCATATCCGAGGCGCGCTCAACAACGGAGTCACCGAGATCGAGGTGCAAGAATGCCTACTCCAAGTAGCAACATACGTCGGAATGCCGGCTGGGATGGAGGCGTTCCGAGCGGCAGACAAGGCGGTGCAAGAGTGGAAGGCGAACCACGCTGCCGCCGCCGTCCCTAAACCTTCTCAGTAGATGTAGTCGAGGTCATCACCGACGTAGATAGTAGTAGCATTGCGGATCGAGGTACGATGGCAGCGTGTTCGTGCTCGAGGATCAGTCGTCGTTGTTCCTTCTGTGTCGGATCGTGAGAAAGGTGCTGATCTCGAAGGTAAGCATGACTCGATTCGATCGGGGACGGGGCGATGATCGGCGATCGTCAAGCCTTAATGACGCAGACGGACGGCTGCTGCCTTGGATGTCGACCAAGCTCCAACTGATGTGTCAAATCATTCGTGACCGTTTCGTTTCGTCTACAAAGCTCGATCCTCTGGCTACACCTTGGCCTGCCGATTGACTCTAGCTCGAGTCCACGTCAGCTGAGCCATCCCGTCGAGGTGACAGAAGCTGAAAGTGTGAGTCGATGTATGCGCTTCACAAAAAGGCTTTCTGATAACGTGGGAAAGAATTGACTGTCAGCTCATTCGGAAGCAGCCCGAGTCTTGGAAAAGAGACACGCAGACAGAGGAAGCACGTTCGGTGCTGGCGCATACACACTCCATCATGCCAGAGAGCTCATCATCTTGCAGAAGCGCAAGGACACTGCTGCGATGCCCTTTCTCGACGCGCTCGCGTCGTGAAGAACAAAGGGCATCAGCGGACCCTGTTCATTTTCCAGCTGTCACAATTTGCTTTGGCATTGCCGAGGCGACTCCTTCTCCGCTCCTTGGCACAGTCGGATGCAACCCCTCCCCCCTTCCTGCCTACTCCCGAGTCTTTGCTTGTTCCCATCGAGGTTGAGACCGATCAAGAGGACAAGCTTCTGGGGTGCTTTCGTTGATGCTCCACGTCTGAGCCTAGTCGCAGCGATCACAGTTTCGGAGTGTTCGCCGCAATTTGCTTGCCGAACGCTTTGAAGAATGAAAGGGATGTGATCTCAGAGAGGGAAAGCGACGGCGCAGACATCGGTCAAGCGACACAATCGAGCGCAGGAGCGCAGCAGGACTGCCAGCAAGCCAAGCACTTCGCCTCTTGTGTGCGTCAGACCTTGTCGGGACAGCCGTTTCCGACTTGCGCCACCTTTAGTTCACTTTGCTGCGCATCACTTCGCTTCATCCGCTCGCTGTCACACTCGTGTATCAACGGCGGGATCTTCCGAAGCCGCAGCAACGGCGCCATCTCTGCATCAAGGTTCGGATGCGTGCGCAGCTCAGCCGAGCTTGTTCAGAACCTGTGACTGCGCATGTCAAATCCCTCCTCATCGGTCACATCTGGCTTGAGCTTGAGCTGCGGTTGAGCCGAGCACCCCAGAACCTTACTGAGCCGTCGGCAAGGATTCCTACAAGCCTTTCGCTCTAGCAGCTCTGAGCAATGTGACAAAGGAGATTTGTGGCGAAAGAAGCGATGGCATAGACTGGGGCAAGACGAGTGAATGTGATTGTATGCGCTCGAGGTCGAAGGGATATAAACCGGGCACGCTCTTGGCAGGTTCGGCTTCCGTTCCGATGGCTGTCTCATCGTCTATCTTTGCCTCAACTGCGCCAAGAACCGACTCACGCGCTCTTCTCTCTGTAGAATCACATCCTCGCTCATCATCTTCTCTTCTTCTTCTCCTCCTCCATCATCGTAACTCCTCTCAATCCATTCCATCCTTCCTCTTCCCTTCATCTTCTTTCCAACACGGGCTGGTCCCTTTATCTCTATATCGACTCGCAACCATGCTGTCTTCTCTCATCCGACTCGTCGCGCTGGTCGCGATCTTCTCCCACCTTTTCGTGGGCTCGGTCCATGCTCACGGCTACATCAACTCACCCGGCTCGCGCTCCTACATGTGCAAGACCGGACAAGCTAAGAACTGCGGCGAGATCCAGTACGAACCTCAATCCGTCGAGGCTGCCAAAGGTCTTCCCTTTGCTCGTAGCGCCAACGGCCGCCTCTGCTCAGCTGGACTGGGCCAGTTCTCCGAACTCGATCGACAGGGCGCCACCGTCTGGCCCAAGACGAAAGCCAGCGACGTCCACTCGTTCGCTTGGACCTTCACCGCTCAGCACGCCACCACCGACTTCAAGTACTTTATCACCAAGTCCACCTGGGACTCGTCCACCAGCCAAGGCCTTACTGCCAGCGACTTTGAGTCCGAGCCCTTCCTCACCGTGCCCATGTACGGCAAGCCCCCGGCTGCGACCATGAGCCACGACCTCTCGAGCAAGATGCCCTCTCGATCCGGCTACCATGTCGTGTATGCGGTCTGGACCGTCGACAACACGGTCAACGCCTTTTACCAGTGCATCGATCTCGACTTTGGAGGCGCCAACAGCCGCGGTGACGCCGCTCCCAGCGACACTTCCGGCTCGTCCAGCAACACTTCTCCGAGCTCAAGCACTTCAGCCTCTTCTTCGGCCAACTCAGATGCTCCTAGCTCTGACAACAATGGCAGTTCCCAACCCTCGTCGGCGTCTGATGCTGCTCCCACCGGCAACACCTCGACCACGCCATCTTCGGGCGACGCTGGAAGCAGCAACTCGGACAGTTCCAACGTTCCCGCTCCCAAGCCCAAGAATCACGCCGCCAAGGGCACCAACTGCCGTATGAAGCGCCGACGTGCTCCGTCCGGATCGATCCTCGCAGCACGTGCCAACTACCGCCGACAGATGGCTCAGCGACAGTCTTAGACGACAATCGAGTCCATGGTCGCCACGATGCTATGCAGACTGGTTCTTGCCGAACATCGTGTTGATCAACCTGGCTTTTACACCGAGGCAGCTGGCCTGCTTAGGCCACCGCGAGCTGGTCTCAACCTGTAGAAAACTCCCAATCCCCCGCATCCTCTCCTCTCCTCTCTTCCTCCTCTGCATTTCTAGAACAATGTAGCAAACCTCATTCATCGCTGTATTCTCTCTCAATCTTGATTCCCAACGCATTCATATCCCGTTACAATCTCATACCATTCCCCTTCCTCACGCTCAGACTCAGCCCGACCTTCAGTTCTTCTCTGAAACGATCATTCTCTTAACGTTCGAGTTACGGACACAATGACTCTTTCTGCATCGGTATGTCATTGCTACTTCGACTCACGCCCTACCCTCGGCGCCGACACCCTGATCCTGCTGCTTTGGCGGCATGCTCCTGAAGTTGCGCTTGTGCTTCCTCGCCGCCTCCCTGTGTCGCTTCTTGATCACCTGCGTCAGCGTCTCCTTGTACCGCGCCCAGTCCTTCTCCTTCTCCTCGTCCGACCTCGGCTTGCACCAGCGCTGCACCGACCCTTGGCTATCCGCGCCGTTCCACGAGGCGCCGTTGGAGGACGACGGGAAGAATGGCGCGAGCTTCCTCGGTTGCGCCGGTTCGTGCTCCTGTGACGACGCAGCGGGAGTGGTCGGGAAGCGCGAGTATGCAGAAGCGGACCACATCGACGGGCCGCTGTTTGGCAAAGGTTCCGCTTCGGGCTCCTCTTCTTCGAGCTCAAACTCGAGACCCAGCGAATCCATCAACGAGAATCCAGCACCGGCATCGCCAGCCGCAGCGTCGGCACCACCGCCGAGACCCAGGCTGAACCCAGTAGTCACGTCCGATGTCGAGGATCGATCTTGCGGCCGGAACATCTCTTTCAACGTCGACACGGACACTCTGGTGCCCTGGTCGGCATCCGGTGCTGCGGCGTTGGTCGAGGGCGCAGCGGATGTCGGAGCGGCTTCTTCAACCGGTGCTGCAATCGAAGGTGTGTCGACTGAAGCAGTGGCGGCGGCAACTGAGCGTGCGCCCGGATCGAAACGCGCTATGGGCACAAAGCTGCCGGATTTGGCATCCGTCGCCTTCGAAGCGGGGTCAGAGAGCGAAGAGAGGAACGCCGCCCTGCGTGACTTTGCATCGCTCGCAGCAGCGACCACCTCGGCAGAAGCAGGAGCGGCATCCTCCATCGGGACATCTTGCTCCTCGTCTGCAACGGTGACGGGCTCTTCGGTTACTGGAGCTTCCGCGGCGTCCTCTTCAGTCGCCATCTCGCCATCGCTCTCCTCGTCGGAGCTTGATGAAGAGGAGGAAGATGCTTCGGCAGCATCCCCCTCGCCAGCTTCGGATTCACTGGACGAGTCGGATGATTCAGAGCTGGAACCTGCCGAACTCTTGTCCTCATCCTCGGAGGCCTCTTCATCCTCTGCGACATCGACCACGGGCGCATCTTCGTCCGAACCGGATCCGAACATCTCCCCCAGCAGCGCAAGCGTCTTCTTCCGCTCCTCTTCCGCGTTGATCGTCTGCTTGCTGATCTGCCAGGGTCCTGCTGCCACACCCTCATCGTAGCCGTCCGAGAAGTTGGCTGGATCGTCTTCCTCCGGGTCCAGGCCGGGGACAAATGTGCCCTTGATCTGTTTCGATGGTGTCGGTGTTGGAAGGACTTTGTCCGCCTTGGCGCGTTTGGGTGTCGGCAGAGCGGTGGCTGCAGCAGGCAAGTCGGAGAATAAATCATCGATGTTCGTGGCTGGGACGGACGAGGCGGGAAGACCGGCAAAGAGGTCGTCAATGTCGGTCGAGTCGACTAAGGTTTCCTTGCTGCTCGCTGCGGCTTGCGTCGGTGCATTTCGCTTGACCGGCGCCTTTGCCGGAGTGATCGACGATGCGAATCCGGCAAAAAGATCGTCATCGCTGCCTGCGTCCGAGTATCGGTCAAAGTCGAGCTGCGCCATGACATCCTCCGCATCGTTGCCAGCGCCTCCTACGGCCGCCGTCGCCGATGCATGCTGCTTGGGGACGACGCGAACAGGAATCCGAGCGAACTCTTCGTGCAAGACCTTGCCATCCTTCGCAGCATACTGCCAACGCACGAGACGATGGTCCTTCTGGATGCCGTCATCGTCGTCGATCTCCTCGCAATGCCATTCACCAGATCCAAGCGACGCTGCATCGAAAGCAGAATCGGCCAACCCTGCCTCGGCAGCCAACGGTTCGAGCAAGGGACCAGAGAGGTGGATGGCGCCGTATCGTGTTGGGTCGATCGTGATTCTATGCGCCTTCGTTGGTGGACGAGGATTGACTCGAGCTGGTCTGCTGCTGGAGGAAGGCGCCTTCTCCTCCTCGCCTTCAGCCATCGCATTGACGCTTGACAGAGTGGACGCACGCGAGGGTCGAGGCAACGGATGAGCCGGTCGCATACGCAATGGACGAACGAGGTGTCCTGCGGGCGTACGCTTCCATCCCCAAGCCAAGCCGTTCTCCACGAGTTCCTCGTCGACTGGATCCATGTTGGCGCTCTCGACAGCCATGCCTGGTGGCAGGCGTTTTGGCTTCTTCGGATTGTTGGCTCGCTCTTCGTCTTCTTTCCTGCGCTTCTCATTCTCGAGCTGGAAGCGTTGCTGATATTCTGGTTTGGCTTCGCCGATGCGAAGCGTAGCGCCCTTCCACACGGACCCGGACAAGAGGTTGAGGCAGCGCTTGATCTGTTGCGGCGGCGCTTGCAAGGTGAGGTAGGCGTACGGTCGGAACTGGCCCAGAGCGTCTCGTTTGCCGAGACCGTCGAGCGCCACGACGGTGCCAAAGGTGGAGAAGCGTCGGATCAGGTCCTCTTTCGAGAACGAGGCTGTGAGCCCCGAGATGTGGAGTCTTTTCTGCGCGACATCTTCTTCTTGGTGTGGATGATGCGTTTCTTCGCCTTGGCCTGTTAGTCGTGAAGGAGATGTAGAGAAGGAAGTGAAAGATGTCAGCAGGTTGCTCTTCGAAGTGCGGTGTTGCGAGGGGGAGGAGACAGGCTCGCCGAGAGGAGACGCAGCGGTGGGAGGTGGGAGGGGGAGAGAGACTCGCATTGGCCTTAGCTTTGTTGACGCGGCGGGAGGAAGGTGGAAGAGCCTCGACACTGGAAGATGCAGCAGCGGCAGACGCACCATTGACTTTGGGATTCCGGGACGACGGCGCAGTTGATGTGCTGGCAGTTGCCTTCTCGTAGGCCTCTTGCTCTGGATCGAAGGCCTCGACGACGACGTGGGTGTGATGCTCGTCCGAGTCGTACTCCTCCTGCTGGAGTTGCGGCACGCCATCGTCGTCAGCAAGCTCCTCGTCGCCGTCCGAGCCATCCGCGCCGTCGAGATCCGACTCGCCCTCGGCCTCGAGACCGAACGCCTTCCTCTGCTCTCGCACGTTCTCGGCGGCCTTCTCCTTTCGTGCATCGCGAAGCTCTTTGCGTGCCACCAGCTGCTCCTCCTTGGCCTTCTTAGCAAGGTAGTCGCGGCCAGCCTGCTTTCGTTCTTGCTTACGTTTGCGGAATCCCGTCAGGTAATCTGCTCGTGCCTTGTCGTCAAAGACCAGCTCGGGGCCCTTGCCCTTTCCTCTGCCTTTTTGCGACATCTTGTGCGACGTGGATTGCATCGAATGTACGGCGAAAAATGCCAGGTCGAAGTGCCGTTGATGTGGTCGACGAAGGATCGTCAGGGTATATTGACGGCAGAGACGGATGAGGGTGAAGAACGAAGAACGAGAAGATCGCTGCACAGAATGAAGAATTTGGCCGTCCAAAGCAGCTTTTTTCTGGCTTTCCCCTCGCGAAATTTGGCTCGGCCACCAAAATTTTCCAGCTTGTCTTCCGAGACCCGATTTGGCATGGCAAGCGAAGCGCAGCCACGATCGCATCTCGTCGTCCAAAGCCAATTCGAGCATCGCATGCTCTATTCAGCACAGCAAAGCTCCGAATCAGCCACAATGGAACGAATCGCAAGTATCATGGCAATGTACAAGGTCATTGGTGCACGCAACAGCTTCGAGGCGGAGCGAAAGCATCACAGAAGCGCGAGGCGTCTCTCTAGCCATGCCGCAATGGACAAAGCAGCGAGATCTATCGAAAATGACTTCGTTCGTCTGTGCAGGCCGTCTGTGCAGGCCATTGTTACGAGGAGCATGAGGATCCGAAGAGCCCAAGAACCATGGAGAGGAAGCCTGCCACGCAGGTTACAAGAGAAGCTCGACGCCATGCTTGCAAACCGTGTATCTTGCGTTTAGCTTTGCGCTTACTTTGCACGCCAGCAGCCGTCGCAATCCGCTTTAGGAGAGCCAAATCACGGTCTCCACGCTTCCGCTCAAGTCCAGCAATTTGCAGATTGTGATGCTGCTTTGGGTTACAAGGGTCTCCCCAAGTCCATCTCAAAATTTGTTGAAATCTGTACTAATGAGAGTTGTAGAGTAGGCCAAG
>JALBYD010000053.1:0-95924 GCA_023212685.1 Pseudozyma pruni
CCTAACCCTAACCCTAACCCTAACCCTAACCCTAACCCTAACCCTAACCCTAACCCTAACCCTAACCCTAACCCTACCCTAACCCAATCAGCAATCACCATGCTTGATATGATGGTAGCAGCCTTCTGCCGCTATCCATGATCACCTCAAAAGTTGCTAGAAGTGATCCTGCATGCCTGACAAGTCTGCAGACCAAGTCTTGTGAGCTCCCAACGCCACCAACGCTTAGAGGCGTGAGCTCTGACAATTGGCAATTGTTGGATCTAAGACCTGCTTAGCGGCGAAGTGAGTTTTCGGCGCAGGGTCCGTAACACCAGCCACTTTCTTCGGTTCAGACTGGACACACAATAGACGGGAAGATGCAAAGCATGTTCGGGTCGTGGGAAAGACATTCTCCTCGGAAATCCCATCGAGCGAGCAGAGGAAGTGGGGACCAAGGGTGGTTTCTGCCGCGGGGTATTCGGACGCTGCTGCGCTCGGATTCGAAGCTTGACAGTGCTCAGCACTATCGAGCAAAAGAGAGAAGCTCTCCTTTGGCTCTGGGATACAAACGGCCTCTCGAACACGCACGCGGGAGCAAGCATGCACGATCAGAATCCGAGAACAAGAGCGACCCCCATAGCCGCCACTGCGTGGTGGTTTTTTCTAGTCACGTCTCGTACACACTCTGTCTCGTCAGCCGAACAATACATCCATCCTTCCTGAGTTCTAGCCCATTCAGGTGCATGTTCGCGGAGGAGTTCAGCCGTCTGCGCAGTGGTCCTTCTCTGGACTCGCTCCCATGCCAAATAAGCGCGAAGACGAGTGTGCGTCTAAGCTTTGATCTTCGCCGCCACGCCGAGCTAGCCGCATTGTCTGACCGCATTGTCTGACGGAGGCCCCGTCACTCGCACCTGTACTGAGAAGCAGCCTTGTTCTCCGGCCCCTTTCCTCAATGCTCTTTTGACCACCGGCTGCATAGTTCAACAAAGAGCTCTTTCCCATCTCGATCGGATTGGCATGCATTTTGTGGTCCGACCAAACTATGGAGCGCTTGCTGCAATGCGCCGTTGACAGGCACTTGCTTTGTCCCATCTGCCGAGAAGACATCCGCTCCTAGCTGTCTCGGCTCACACATAATGGGACGCACCCTCTGAAAGAGTGGTCCTCGCTCCCTTTTGCCACTCGACAACGGCGTCTAGCAGCTAGCACTGTTCGCGAGAATGCGTGCTCGCAACGGCTCGGACCGCCCTGCTGGTCTCGAAGTCGTCCATTCAGCTCGTGATTGTTTCTCTTACGCGTTGCCCTGGGCGAAGCGGCAAGATCTCAGCCAAGGAGTCAAGCCATCAAGCAGGCTTATAAGGAGCCCCTCTTTTCGGCAAGATACGATCGCCTTCCTCAACTCCATTCGATCACGTCGCCCCCTTGTCAGTCAGCCATCACCCTTTCGACGCTTCAGCAACCGTCCTCGGCCTCTCTCCCGACAACGGCTCTACCGCAATGCCGAGTTCAGCCGTGCCTGACCTGCATGCCGTGGGCAGGCCTCTGTCGCTGGCATATCCAATCGATCCGAACAGCGTACACACTTTCCAGCCCGGTCAGACAGTCGGCGAAGTCGTTCGCGCACTCTACCGAGTCATCTATGCGCCGGAATCGCATGGCAATCGCATTTGGCTTCTGTCCAGCGAGTTCGAGTGTATCTTGACATACCTTCTCTGCTTCTACATGATTCGGAAGAAGAAGGGTCTTGGCGAGATCTGGATCGTTCGAAAGAAGGAGACATCATCTGGCTCCTACTTTGTGGTCAACGCCGTGTTGATGCTCAGTATCGGGGTAAGCTCGTACCTGGTCCTCTGGGATATCACGGCCATCTTCGTCGCTGCTTGGTCGTTCGCGGGCCGCAGCACAATGGAATGGTGGTGGACCGTTCCCTTGCCGTGGCTACCTCTCGTCATGGGAGCATATGCTAGCTTCCATGGCTTCGTTCTAGGCTGCAGCCCGAGGTCTCCGCTGTCGCCGGGACACAATATCAAGGATACTCGCAAGCGATGGATCTATCTTCCGATACCTCACAAGCCAGCCGTCCTCAACTCGCTGTTGATTCTACCTATCGTGGCTTTCACGATCGCTTCGATCATCATGACCGCTATGTCCGGTCGGACCTTGTTTCGAGCCAAGTCGCTCGTTGGCACTCTCCTTCCCGCCGACATCGTTTCGCAAGTCGAACGGCTGCGCAAGTCGTCCACGCTGCTCCAAGGCGAACAGCTCGTCGCTTCCGACGAGCTCATCTGGGCAGCTCGTCGTGTGGGCGCTGCCTACTTGGACTGTCACAGATGCGTGTGCCTCCATCTCGCCATGTACGCAGCCTTCGCGTACGCCATGTGGATCCCCTTCTTGGCGTACGGCATTCCCAACCTCTTCAACTTGGTCGATCACGCCTGCACTCGTCATCCAAAGCCACTTCCTGCTTCTTGCAACGGCTTTGCACGCAAGCTAATCTGGCTTCTCAAGGATGGCAGACTCAAGTCGCACGACAGCACTCATGCGCACCTTGCCACATGGAAGATGACCATCTTGGCCGTGATCTACTTTGCAATCATGGTGACCACCGTTCCGGCATTTGGCATGGTGCCAATCTACATCATAGCCTCGTCCTTCCCTGCCGAAGTGGCCAAAAGCGACGTGACCACTTCGATCCAAGTCGCAACCATTGCCATCAGCGTCATCACCATCCTTGATTGCACAAGTATGGCCGTCTTTTGCACTGTAGCCAGCCTGGATCCTCTCTTCCGAGCGGCGATCGGACTCAGCGTGCTTCGGAACTCGGGCCCGATCGACATTCAAATCACCCACCGTCAGGCCGAGTACTACGATCAGACTTCGGGTCTACAGCTCCCAAGCAGCGGGAAGCATGAGCTAGGCCTCCCTCGTCTGGCCTCTACGGGCACGCTTAAGAGTACCACGGGCGATCCGGACAGCAGATGGGAGAAGGAGCCTCGAGTATCTCAGGATGACATCGAGTCGTTGCGTCATTTAGGCTCCGTCACTCTCGGCAGCCCTGCGGGCGATCCAAGCATTCCCGACAAGCTTGCAAGATGAGCAGCGTGCATCGCCAGTTCGGTCCTTCCAGCCAAGCTTGCATCGTCTCAGTCACAATCGTTAGTTGCCTCAATACACACTCTTTTCTGCTTGTTTGTCAAGTTGTTTCGCGCAGTAGCCGCTCGTTCACATCTTGAAATCATTCGTTCGCGATGGGAGCAAGCGGTGCGAGCCAGCGCGAACAAGGCATGAGCGAAGCCACAGCGATGCAGTGAGCGCATGAAGACGCGGAAAGGGGTCCGAGTTTGTGCTATTGCATACGGCGGTTACGAAGCGTATGCGCGTCGGGCGGAACATGCCGGTATCACGGGCCCCCATTGCGGGGCGAAGGCGTCGCGCAGGAGCCAAGTAACAACTGACCTGTATCCGTGCTGCGACTTGCTGCTCTGATCTGGTTTTCGGTCCTCGTTTGCCCTCTTTAGTGGGTGCTAGCCTTTCCTGGTGTCCTCGGCAAAGGTCTTGCTAGGAATGCCTCACACGCTGTAAGCTCGAGCCGAATCTGCATGCCTTCCATTTCGATCTACTGTACGTCTCGGATCTAATGTCGTCTTGGCGCAAAGCGAACGACAAGGCCGTCCCAGCTGAGCTTGGTCGGAGGTATGAAGTGGTCGACCTTACTCGCGTCTTTCTCGTCAAACAGGTCGTAGCTGCGCCTGAGTCGTATTGTCATGTCGCGTTCGTTGGCCTGCTCGTCCCAGATGTCGGTCCACCACTTGTTACCCCCGCCTTCCCCGAGTGCCTTGATCTCTCTCGCCTGTCCTGCCAGCTGCGCAGCCATCATACCGTCCCTCCAGTCGTCTACGAGCTCTTGAGTCTCGTGATGCTCGATACGATGGGTAAAGTCGGTGAGGAGGCCGAGGGCGGGTGGTGGCGAGAAGGAGGCGAAGAAGGAGAGTGCCTGCGCGAACGAAAAGTGGGACAGATGACGGTCCATCTTAAGAGCGTCCATTACGACGGCTTGGCTGCCTCGCATATGCTCTAGTGTAGTAGTCGGGATCTCGTGGCAGTCGCTGATGTAGCTGAAGGAGTCGATGCGGAAGCCGAGGCACCAGAAGGGCGATGCTCGGCCAACGTAGCCATGGAGCACCGGGAGCGGCTGTATGCGAACCTCTTTGCGGCCTTCGGACGCCGGGATGGTGAAGGGTGCATTCTGATCGATGATGTTCCATCGGAGAGTAGGGACGTCTCCACCACCAGTAGATTTGGAACGGTCGACAAGGTACGGAAACATGCCCTCGACCACCGTCATTGTTTCTTGAGTGAGGTAGATGTCTACGTAGCGCTGTATCACACCACCCATCGTCCATGCTCTGAGATCGTCTAGCCCGAGGATCGCATCTGCATGCGCGTGCGTCAACAGTACTGCACGAATGGAGCGAACGCCGTTGCGTGGAAAGTGGACGACGGCGTTCGAATAAAAGGTCTTTCCGCAGTCGATCAAGATGGTGCTGTGCTGCTTGTCCTGAGCGTCGCGACCGATAACAGCAGCAGCCGTGCATCCTCTGCGATTCTTGCCGGTAGGATTGCGAGTGGCGTCCTCGCAGGCTGCACAACCTCCAAAGTCGGGCTTGGTGACGCAGTGGATCGCTGGAACCTGGCCGCTGGTGCCTGTGCCGAGGAAGAGCACCTTGTCGATCCACGAAGACGATGGCACCGGCCATGCTGCGTCGTCGATCTGACCATTGTTGCGGTGCCCGTTTGCTGCCATGGTTGAGGAGAGAGACCGATGATGAGAATCGAGTGCTCAGGAAGACCCGACGAGGAATGAATCATCATCCAGACACATCGGAACACGGATAACGGCGTGCCCGACGACCAGAAAGTGGAGGACTGGAGCGTATCGGAGACGCCGACGCTTGAAATTCGCCGACGCAGCAGTCACAGTTGAAAGCGAAACCTTCGCTCATCCTTCTGCTGTCACACTCTGGTTAGTCACGATCACCATCATCAGCATCCCTACCTTCCGTCTTCGACCCGCACTTTCAACATGATCACATCAGCCCGACTATTGCGCCAGATTGGCGTGCGAGCAATTGCTTCCCACGCTCGCGTTTGTCTCTCGGCACGACCGATCGCCTCACCCAGCTTACCCATCAGCAGGGCTCGTCAGCCACCAGCATATGCGCGACACTATGCTGTACCGAGCAACATCAACATCCCTGATCAGTCCGAGGTTGATGCCTCTGTCAGCCGAATCCTGTCCTCTTCAAGCTACGAGGCTGGCGCATCACCGGCGATCAACTACAATCAAGCCTGCTCCCTGCTTTCCAAGCTGCTAGTCCAGCTGCGTACCACCGCGGACCTCCCGACTGTCGCCGACCGACAAGCATACCAGGCCTCGATAGATTCCGACATCCTCTCGACGATTCAAGTCTGGGGCTGCGGCGCAGAGGACCTCACTCAGCTGGCCAATGTGCTTCTCTCCGCCTCGGCAGATCCGCGTCGCCACCCGCTGGCGTACCGCTTGTTCGAAGTGGCGCACCAAGCCGGGTCCGACGATGCTGGATACTACTGGGCCAGCATGGTTCTGCAAAACACGGCACCGCCTCCGCCATCTGGTGATCAGAAGGGCAGAGCACAGCAGGCAGTGACGCTGTATCAGCAGCTTTCGGCCGCGGGCAACGCCAGAGGGGCGGTCGGCGTAGCACGGCTCTTGCTGCAACGTGTGCAAAGAGGCCAGGTCGACAAAGCACAGTGGCCTTCGCTGATCGAGGAAGCCGTCAAATTGTACACGCAAGCGGGCGAAAAAGGTCTGGCAGAAGCATGGTACGACCTGGCGACCCTCTTCCAAGAATCGCGCTTCAACCCTCCAGATCAGCAGCGCGCCCGGGGCTACCTACAAAGGGGAGCTGAGCTGGGTCATTCAGGCTGCCTCTTCGCCCTCGGCATGGACCACCTGCTCGACAGCGACGCCGGCAACAAAGCCGATGCATTCCAGTACTTCAAGCAAGCCGCCGACCAAGGCGATGCGCAGAGCATGTTCCAAGTCGGCTCCTTCTACTTTTTGGACCGCGACCGCATGGCGCAGCACCCCGACGTCACCAACGGCGACAAGACGATGAAGCAGGCCCACAGGGATACGTTCGGAGTCGACGCCAACGATGTCGAGGCGAGATTCTGGCTCGAACAGTCGGCGCAGTCCGACTATCCCCCGAGCATCCTTCAACTCGCGACGCTGTTAGCACAGCACCGAGCGCTCGATCCTGGCAGCGCCAAGGTGCGAGGTCTGCGTGCGATCGACAAGGATCAGGCGGATCAGCTGTCCTATGCGCTCCTGGCCAAGCTGCTTGCTATCCTCAAGACCTCAGGCAACCTACCTTCGTTGCCGTCTCAGAAGGGCCAGTGGTCCAACAGCCGATTCAACGGTTTGATTCCGCAGGCACAGGCCATGTACGAGAAGCTGGAGAAGAAGCTGAGCGATTCCAAGGAGCGAGAGCCATAAGGTCGCCATTTCGATCAATAGATGATACTAGACTGGATCGTCGATCCTAGACGAAAAATCGCCCTGCTCGTTCCTTCAGGCTGCAATCCACTCACCCGCCGATCCGAGCAGCGTCCAGAGCCCGAGACAATGCCTTGTCCAACTTGGCATCCCGACCTTGCAAAAGTGTTCCGACGTCGAGAGCGAGCTTGCGCGACGAATGCGGAAGCTTGTTCCACGGTCCTCGCCCCGACACGTTCTTGGTCGGGTGTCGAATCCAGTAGAACGGACCGAGCTTCTCGTACGCCAGCCTTCCTGGCAGCGAGGGCAACAAGAGAAGGAAGTGGAGGAACTCCAGCTGCACCCCAGCGAAAGCATGGCTGCTGGACGAATTCGCGGCTTCAAAGAGTGTGCGTGGCAGTGTCGATAAGAGGGTCTCTGCGATGCGCTCGGTTTCGGTTGCAGTGAATGGCGACTTTGCTCGAAGCTTTGACAGCAGGAAAGCGCGGGCGAGAAATTCGAAGAGAACAGCTTTGACCCTGTGTTGAGAGGCGTGACTGTGATACGTGGCGAGCAAGCTGTCGAGAAGCGACTCGTGTTCCGTTCCAAGCAGGAACCACAGCATAGGAAGCAGTGCTCGGAAGGTGTCTGGGTCAAGGACACTGTTCGCAGCTGCTCCTGTCGAGGCGAGAGTCACGGTACCGCTCTCTGTCACCGGGGTCGACAACAGCTCGGCGATGAAAGAGGAGACGGAAGCGATCTGCACCTCGACGTTGAACTTGGACTTGATCTTCTGGGAGTTTGCCTCGTGGAGCGCCAAGAGGGCAGCAAGCTCGGCGTAAGCAAGGTCCATCTGGACCACCGCCGACTTTGCCTTGGCCGAGAGACCGGTCGAGCCGGTGTGGTGGCTGAAGGGGAAGTAGATCGAGATGTGGCCAAGAGTGTTCGCCAGTGCTGTCCGTGCTTGCGAGCTAGGCGGAGACGAGCCGCGCCAGAGCGCTAGGATGAGGCTGATGATCTCGAAGACAAGCTGAGCGGGAGTGGAAAGTCCGACGTTCTGACCGCGAAGCTGCTGTGAGAGGTCCAGGTCCGGCTGGAAGGCAGACGGGGCGGTATCTAGGAGGGAGGCGAGCAAGACGGGGTCGAGCAGAGAGTAGAGCGATAGTGCAGCAGATTTGGACACCTTTCCAGCGCCTGCTGTTGATCGGTCGTGATGGAGAGGTGGCGGAAGAGCAATGGCCGTCTGTAGCGACGACAAGAGGTCCGCTTGGCTCAAACACTTGCTCGAGGTCGTGTCTAAGTCCATGAGTGATGACGTTGTCGAATCGACTGCGGGCCAATCTGAATAAGATGCTTGCGAGTTCTGCTGCAGTGCTGTGTGTTGTGAATCCTGTGCCTTGGCGTGCGTGATCGCGATGCTCCGCAATCGCAAACACCTCGAGCGACGACCAAGGATGCGCTGGAAGTACTCAAACTCTGCCGAGGATGCGAAGGCGGAACGGAAGAACCAAGTTGGGCATGAGTGCTCATCGCCCGTATCTACATCCTCACCGGATGCGAGCTTCAGAGCCTGTGAAAGGAACGTCTTGAGAGACTTGAGGATAAGAAGCTTGGCGCCCGGTGCCAGATTAGTGGAAGTGATGGAAGCTGCGGCGCTCGACCTATGCGTGATGCCGAGAAGATTGAGGTAGCAGTTCATAATCCGTTCGCCGTGAGGCTGATGCGAAGCTTTGCTAGGGCCCGCAGTGCTTGATGAGGCGGCGCCGTTTTGGGCTGAAGAGACGGCGTTGGCCATCTTGTGAACAGCATCCTCCCAGCCTGTTGTTGCGACTTGTGGCAAGATGTCGAGACATACGTCGAGGATCCTGACGGCATCGAGTCGCACTTCTGGATAGATGTGGCTCAGAGCCGTGGTTGTAAAGAGGAGCAAATTGTTATTATATGGGCCGAGCAGCTGAGTCGGAATCTGTGGCAGCATCCAAGCGAGGAGCGCCTGTAGCTGCGTCCTCACCGCAGCATCCTCATCACCGATGCATCGCGAAAGCTCGGGGATGAGTGATGCTGCGTCGGTCAACAACAAGCTCGGGTGAAGTGTGAGGATCTCCTTGATTCCTCCGACAGCGTCTCGGCGCATGCCGGCTGAGAAGTGACGAAGCTGTAGTGCGAGCTCGCCAATGGTGTGGTTGCGCGAATTGACGAGCTTTCCCGACTTGTCGACGTTGATCGACTGCTGCGGCAGAGCAATGGTCTTGGCTTTGAACGAGACGTCTGTCGCATTGTTGGCAGCTTGCTTGCCCTTTCCGAGCTTGAGCTTCGTTTTCTGGAAGTCGGCCTTCTTCTCCTTCTGCCTCTTTGATGCTTTCGGCATGGTCGCGGCTGTCCGTAGAGGACAATGATGGAGCAGCGTCGGAGGGTCGTGGTTGTGGTGAAGAGTGGGAGAAGAACTTGTCCAGGGTCGAGCCTTCTTCTTGTCACCAAATCCAAAAAAATTGCCTGCAGGCACCTTCCGAGTTCCGAATCGGTCGTGCGCTGAGCGTCAAGTGGAGATTCGAGCTTTAGCTAAACGCCTCCCATCATCCTCAACTTCAGACTGAGCGCATCGAAAGCCTCGTCCAAACAAGGAGTGGGTCATTTTCCGCGATGCCACCAGCAAAGAAGCTCACACAAGCTCAAAGCGAGATCCTCGCCCTGTATCGAAGAGGTCTTCGCATCATCAAAACCAAAGAGCCGGTACGTAGACTCGCACCATCTGATCAAGGATGCTAAATGATCCTGACGAGATGCATCCCTTCTTGTCTTTGGTCGCAACAGGAGCATCGACGGGACTTCACCATCTATCTGCGTTACTTCTTCAAACATCCGTCTTGGGGAGGGGGATTGCGCAGACGAGACTTTGCCCAGATCGAATACATGCAGCGAAAGACGTCTAGGTTACTGGACACCACATTCGAGCCCAAATCGGTCAAGCACATCAACCTTCCCAAAGACATCGAGAAGGACATGCAAGAGCTCGGACAGGCACATTGGAGGAGAGCCTTCCGCGAAGCCAGCTCAAACTCTTCTGCATCAACAGGGACTTCGTCATCAATACCTTCGTAGCGTTGCCGGACCGCATCGTAGAGGGGTCTTGTCCTCATCAGCCTCGGAACTATCTGTGAGCCGTGTCATTCAGAGAGAAAGCAATCAGGTCCTTCAAGCCGGGCTGATCTGCTGGAGCAAAAAATCGATGCATACGAGACACAGTCAACACGAGACCAACGCGATCATACACCGCAATTGTACGATATGCACGGCTAATGAATACATTGTAGATCATGTATCGAAGCGAGCGAACATCACGAACGTAGTGCGGCTAGATGCGGAAGCAAGGATTGGATCGCCTCAGGCAAGCACCTCCTCGGTCTCTTCGATGATCTCCTCCATCCACTCCTGCACCTCCTCGGTGGCCTCCTCTTGGAGCTTCTTGGCGTGGTCGACGCTCTGCCCGACCTCCTCGCGACCGAGGTCCTCGCGCAGCTGCTCGAGATCGCGACGAGCACGTCCACGCCATGCCTTCCACTCCTCGAGGATGCGCTGGTACAGCTCGCGCTCGGCGGAAGCGAGGTTGGACTCCTCGGCAGCATCCTCCTCCTCGAACTGCTTCGAGTATTCTCGCAAGTTCTTGCGCACCTTGTACTTGTCCTCCTTGCTCAGCAGCGAGCGCGGTCGTGGACGCCAGAGGATCTGCTTGAAGCGGTCCTGAATGTGCTTCTGCAGCTCTTGCCCCTTGAAGTCCCAGATGGCAAAACCGTTCTCGAGCGAGTGACGCCAGACCGAGGCCGAAGTGGCCACGTAGCGTCCCGACGGGTCCCATTCGAGATCGGTGATACCGTAGTGCTCGCCGGTGCCGATGAGCTTGACGTCGTCGGCTGGGTCAGCCGAAGGATTGCCCTGACGCACCTCGTGCATGAAGTCGACGTCGTACCACTCGAGATCGAACTTCTGCGAGCTGCCGAGCGTGGCGGCGACCATGTGACGACCTCGTGGCGACCAGAAGAGCGTGTTGAGCGTCTTGTTGTCGAGCACCTTGAGGGGGCGGAAGTCGCCCTTGGGGTGGAGGTGGTAGAAGTTGAGCTGGGTCTTGATGGTGATACCGGGAGCCGGTGTGCCGAGCTGAGGGTCGTTGCTCGAGATGACGGCAAAGTGAGTTCCATGTGGCTCCCATGCAAAGGCGGTGACGGGGTCCTTGAGCTCGACGACCTCGACAGGGAACTCCTTTTCTCGCACGCGGAAGATCTCGAGGTTGCAGAACATGGACTTCTTGGTCTTTGTGTGTCGGTCGACCTTGACGCAGAGGTAGTCGCCCTGTGGGTGCCAGTGGAGCTTGCAGTCCGAGACGTTGAAGAGGTTCTTGGAACGGAGGATGGTTCTTGATGGCACCGCCATGACAGTGACACGTGCAGGCTGGTTGGCCACTTCGGGCTGCCAGAAGACGATCATGTTGTCCCTGGCCTTCTTGTTGGGCTTGCCCGACTCGGCAGCCTCGCGATCCTTGTCGCCCATGGGGCACCATTCAAAGTCGACCACCCCTTCGACCTTGATCGACTTCTTCTCGAGCAGACCCATGGATGGAGTCTCGTAGACGCTGATGGCCTGGCCTGGGTTGAGACGTGCGCAGTACTTGTCGTCGGGGCTCCACTTGAGGAAAGGCCAGGAGAAGCCCTTGAGCTGGCCAGGTTGTCCGTTCTCGTCCTGAGGCACAGGGAAGGATCGCAAGAGGTGACCGGTTCGGACCTCCCAGACTGCGATGCGGTTGCCCTCATCTTCGGGGCCAAAGAACTGCGGACCGATAGGAGCGTTGTCAGGCACCTGGATAGGGTCGTGAGACCATGTGACCATGAACTTCTCGCTGGGAGAGAAGTCGACGAGACGGGCACCGGGATGAGGGAAACGCATGAAGCGCTCGCAGGAGGGACCACCCCAGATCTGGATACCTTGTCGGTGGAAGGTGGTGAGGAAGGTTCCGAGAGGAGACCACTGAACGTAGCTCTCTGTCCAACGGGGACGGCTGTGCTCGACCTGAGGATCCGAGGAGCGGTTGTGCCATGCAATCTCGACGTCGTCACCACGGCAGATGACGAGCTGGTCACGTCCGGAGGGGTCTGCGAGCCAGGAACGAAGGTGCTCGCGAGCCTTGAACTCTTCCTCCTCAGGCTCTACGTACTGCTCTGAAAGGCTGGCGAACTTTTCGACGTCGGTGAAGCGGTGGACGGAGAAGCGATGCTTCTTGTCGAAAGCGTATCCGTCCATCTGGCGGATAGCCTGAGCGGCATCTTCGGCGGAAGCCATCTCGACGAAAATGTAGCCCTTGGACTCGCCATTGTCGCCATATGGAATGTGCATGCCCTCGACGGCAATGTCGATGCCGGCGTGGGTCTTGAATCGCTTCTGAATGGTCTCGAAAAGCTTCTGCTGGCGCGATTCGGTGATGGCAGGGACACCCTCGATGACAATGACATCGTCGAGACCCTCGTCGAACTTTACGGAGTACTTCTGCTCGATGTCGGAAAAGTCAATGTCGGCATCGTCGATCAAGTCGAGGTCGTCGACACCGTTTGTGATGTCTTGTACGCTGGGCATCGTGTGCGGCAGCTGTAGGGGTGGGAAGATTGAACTGGGTCGGAGGAATCTAGATGAGACCTAGATCAAATGCTGGATGAATGATATTGTCTCGTAGAGTCGAGCGTTGGTCGGCGAAGGCTGCTAGAAACAGCCGGCCGATGATTCTGTCGTTAGTGTGGGTCTATACGACCTTTTTCAATGTGGAGACGGGGGGATGCGATCGGTAAAGATGGAGGAAGAAGTGAAAAGCTATCGCCTGATGATCAAGACGAGTTGCTGCGTGGGGACTTGAACTTTTCTTCTTCCTCTTCTCGCTCTCTTCTTGGTGCCTTTGGCCCTCGAATTCAATTTTGCTCGAGGTCTGAATTGGTTCTCTCTGCGCGGCTTACAAGCCAAGGCAGCTGCTCAATTCAAAATCGACGCGCCTGCAAGCCTCAAACAGGGCGCAGCGCGATGAGCCCTTTGTTCCTTCTCACCGCAGCTGCCAAACACACACTCGTGCGACTGATGACTGACTGACTGATTCAGGGTCCTCCCGCTGAAATTTTTGAAAACGCTTGAGTTCGAGCGAGTCTTCTCGTCAAGAAGCTGCAGCTCTGCCTTTGGAAAATTCACTCAGCGGTGAACGGCAAAAAAAGTGAGGCCTCGAGCTTGATAGCCGCGCCTTCACCACTGCCACTCGTCGTGCGCCATCCACCATCTTCCTAACCAGTCGCGGCTGACACTCATCCGTCAAGATGGGTAAGAAGCAGCAGAAGAAGACGGCCAAGGGTCGTCTCGACAAGTTCTACTGGCTCGCAAAGGAACAGGGCTACCGATCTCGTGCCGCCTTCAAGCTGGTTCAGCTCAACAAGAAGTACAACTTCCTCGAAAAGGCACGATGCTGTATCGATCTCTGTGCTGCTCCAGGCGGTTGGCTTCAAGTCGCTTCCAAGTTCATGCCCGCCAACTCGCTCATCGTCGGTGTCGATCTCGTCCCCATCAAACCCATCCCGAGAACCATCACCTTCGCCGAAGATATCAACTCGTACAAGTGCAGAGACCAGCTCCGTCAGATCCTCAAGGACTGGAAGGCAGACATCGTCATCCACGACGGTGCGCCCAACGTCGGTACTGCTTGGGTGCAGGATGCCTATGCTCAGTCTGAATTGACGCTTCAGTCGTTGCGGCTAGCCGTCGAATTCCTCAACGCGGGCGGCACGTTCGTCACCAAGGTCTTCCGTTCCAAAGACTACAACAACCTACTCTGGGTCTTCAACCAGCTCTTCAAAAAGGTCGAGGCCACCAAGCCTTCGTCATCACGTAACGTATCCGCCGAGATCTTCGTCGTTTGCCAAGGCTACAAGAATCCCGCTCGCATCGACCCCAAATTCCTCGACCCTCGCCATGTCTTCAAGGAGCTCGACCCTGCCGCTCTCGCCCAAGACGATCCCGAAGCCGGCGTGCCGCTCAGTCTCAAAGGCACATCAGCCGGCAATGCTCATGCCAACGTCTTTGCTCCCAAAAAGGTCCGCAAGCATCGTGAAGGTTACGCCGACGGAGACTATACCCTCTTCCACTCCCTCGACGCCTCCGACTTTATCAAGGGCCAGGACGTCATCGGCATGCTCGGCTCGTACAACGAGATCTCGTTCAAGTCGGACGAGAGCAAAAAGCTGCTCGAGCTGGCCGAGACCACCGAAGAGATGCGCGAGAACTGCTCCGACCTCAAGGTGCTCGGCAAGAAAGACTTCCGCAACCTCATGGAGTGGCGCAAGGAGGTTCGTCTGGCTCTCGGCATTGACCTGCCCAAGTCCAAGCAGAAGGAGCTCGCAGAGCAGATCGAGACCGTCGAGGTGGAAGAGATGGACGAAGACGACCAGATCGACGATGAGCTCGCAAGGCTCAACGAGGAAGCAGCGCGCAAAGCACGCAAAGAGCGACGTCGCAAGAACGAGATCCGTCAAAAGAAGATCCTCAAGATGCAGCTCCAGATGACAACGCCCATGGATATTGGTATGGATGTCATGGACGACCAGCTCGGGCAAGGCAACGACGATATGTTTGACATCAATTCCGGCGAGCGCGTCTCCAGGAAGGCACCTATCCAAGAGGCTGACCTCTCGGACGACGAGAGCGAGACCATCGTCAGCTCCCATGGCACCGACGACGACGACCCGGAAGCACGAGCGAGGCGACTGGACGCCGAGATGGATGCGCTCTACGACGAGTTCAAGCAGAAGCAGTCCGAACGCGACGCCAAGTTCCGTGCGAAGGAGGCGCGTCTCAAAGACGCCAAGAACGACTCGTGGCACGGCATCAAGGACGATGACGAGGAAGACGAGGACGACGACGAGGCCAACATGAGCGATGAGAGCGAAGGGGGTTACGACGTCGTGCAGAGGCGCAAGGAGCAGGAAGAGACCTTCGATACCGACGATGAAGAGGACGAGGAGGACGAACGCCTCGAGCGAGAAGCCATGCAGCAAAGCAAGAAGAGGAAGCGCGATCTCGCCATGGCTGATCCCGAGATTCCGGATGCGAAGCCCTCGAAACGATCGCTTGTCAACAGCCTCGTCAGCGCCGCCGATGTCAGCGCACAGCAGAGTCGCGAGGCGTCCATCTGGTTCGACAACCCGCTCTTCAAGGATCTCGAGCTCGACAACCAAGACGCAGAAGAGCAGCTCGAGGAGGAGGAGGAAGATGACGAAGATGCATGGGAGGAAGAGGTGGATGACGAGGATGAAGACGACGAGGACGCAGAGGTCCACAGCGAAGATAAGCAGAGCTTTGTGTCCGGCAGCGAGCAGGAAGAAGACGACTTCGAGGTCGTCCCACAAGATCAGCAGGAGGAAGCCATCCCCGACGATGAATGGGACCTGGACGGCGAGGACGAGGAAGCAGGCAAGCAGAAGCGCATCAAGGATCACGGTCTCGCCACCGCCGAAGCCGTCGCCCTAGCCCAAGCGCTCGTCAACCGTCAGATCACCAAGGAGGACCTCATGGACCAAGGTTTCTCCAAGCACAACTTTGTCGACAAGGACGGCCTCCCCACCTGGTTCCTGGACGACGAGCAGAAGCACTACAAAGCCAACATCCCCATCACCAAGGAAGCCATGCAGGCGCTCCGCGATCGTCAACGCGCCCTCGACGCGCGTCCCATCAAGAAGATCGCCGAAGCTAAGGCGAGGAAGAAGATGCGCACGCTGCGTCGTCTCGAAAAGGCACAGCAGAAGGCCGAGACCATCAACGAGAACGAGGACATTTCCGAAAAGGAGAAGTCGTCCACCATCAACAAGATCCTCGCCAAGTCGGTCAAGGGTGGACAGAAGAAGAAGGAGGTGCAGCTCGTTGTGGCCAAGGGTGTCAACCGAGGTCTCAAGGGTCGTCCCAAGGGCACCAAGGGTCGTTACAAGATGGTGGATCCGAGGATGAAGAAGGAGCTCCGCGCGTTCAAGAGGAAGGCTAAGCGCGACGGTAAGAAGCTTGGATCGTCGAACAACAAGCCAAGAGTGGCCAAGGGATACGGTCCCCGCTAATGATTCCATCGCTCGCTGTTCCAATCCTCTCGCATCATCATTTTTGTACACCATGGGCTCGTCGTCAATGCATTCACTTTCGCGCATTCATCTCCTCGTGTGACTCTGATTCCGTTCTCGCGTACTGTCGTGAAGTCGTCGTTCAATTGCATGTCTCCATGGTGAAGGTGCTGATTCGTGCTTTCTGACTGTGTTCCCGTTCACGAGTTGAGCTCGGCGCTGCATCTACTTTGACTCCTTCTCCTTCTCCTTCTCCTTCTCCTTCTCGCTTGGCAAGTCCTCGGAAGGTGCCTCGAATACGACCGTCGGAATGGCCGTCTGCGCTGTTGCTGAGGGCCCAGAGGCAGCTCCCACCGCATCCGCAGCTGTCGATGTGGAAGCAGGCCCCTCCTTCGAACCGGATCCCGCCTGCTGACCACCAGACCGGCTGTTGGAGCGCGAAACCGAGCTCTTGTTAGCCGACAATCGCTGATCCAATGCCTTCAACGCCATCGCTCGTCTCCTCTCCGCCTCTGCGCGCGCGCTGCTGTGCTGCTGGGGTTGGCCGTTCAAACTCGCACTCTCCAAATCGGCGTAGTCTCCGCCGGTCCACGGTTGCACCACTCCGACCTTGACAAAGATATTGAACAGCGTAGTCGAGATAAACTGGACCGGCTTGTGGGCGAAGGGCGGGAACCAATTGACGAAAGCAAAGGCTTCACTGCGGTCGCCTCGATAGCCGGACTCGTTGAGCTTGAAGAATCGCAGATAGGCCCACGAGAAGAGCCATCCAAACTGAATCAAAATCCAGGGCGAGTTGTAGCCGATGAGGCACATGACGTTGCTGACGGTAACGTAGAGCATGGGCAGGTCTTTGACGCGCAGTTTGAGTGCGCCAGAGAGGACCTGTACTTGGTGCTCGGGGATGAGTTGAGTGAAGGCGACGAGAAAGCCAGTCTGGAGTGCTTGAAGACCGTGGTATTGGATGCCCCAGATAAGCGCCTCTTTGCGGAAGACTGCGAAGAGAAGAAGCTGCAACCCCCATGCGATAATGTTGCTGACTACCAAGATGACAGCTGCAAATTTGATGAGCTCGGCCGCGCCCCATTGCCGTTCGAGGTACCTTGCTGCGAGGGGAAGCGATACGATTGATACGAGGAACTCGAGAGTCGACGTTTCGCAGAAGGCTGCGGTGATGAGCGTCCAAGGGTAGAAGAAGCTTGCGCCAGGAACGATGACCAGCCATGGGAACTGAACGGCGCTGATGGTACCAAATCCAAGGCCGGTACGGAGGCGTAGGAAGAACAGCAAAGTCGTAAAGGCCAAGAGAGCTCCTGTCAAGATCCTTGTTCCCGGTGGAACATTTTGAAGGAGTGTCGACAGCGAGAAGACCGCCATCTTTGCAGCTGCGGTGTCTGCTGAGCTCGACGGGAAGGGGTCGCGTCGAATGCTGAGGTGACTGATTTGGCACCGATGTGGTCGTAGTCTGGAGGTCGAGAAGGCCCGGGAAGCATTCTGTGATTTCGAGTTTTAGATGAGACCGACGCTTGACGCTTCCTCGGGAGTCGCGAAACCCCGCGTATCGATTCTGAGCGGCGCTTTTCGCACCAAAAAATATGGAAGACAGTCTAACATCTCGAGCATTTCCGCCGAAGTGTCGATAGCGAGCCAGATCTGCCGCATCGTGGACCACCGACACGAACACGGACACAATGTACAGCAAGCGACAACGCGCACACAGACACACACAGCAGAGAGAATGGAAGGGAGACGCATCAAATTTTGGAAGGACAATGAAAGGGGTAGGCGGACGTGCAGGACGATGAGGCCCGTTGCTTTCGCCGCCCCAATCAGGTCCGTGGGGGAGACTACTACAAACCAACCCAGGCGCGAGACCATTACTGTTGGGTGAGAGAATGGTAGAGGGTAAGAGGTTGTTAGCGACCGTTGACTAGAACACTGCATAGCATGGTTCGAAGAACGGGTACGTACGAGCTTGTCTGTAAGATTAGAAGGTCGAGCCGGTAAAATCGCAGAATTAAATATAAAAGAATAAAAATAAAAAAGTCGTCGTAATCGTCAGCATGCTGTTCAACGCCGTCAACACCATCATACGAGAGGGGAAATAGTTTGGATACGCAGCCGTAATAGTGGTCGAGCTGGGGCACCTCCAAGCGCAATCCCTTGCGCTTGCGGATGCCGGTGACGATGTCGAGGGTCTTACCGGCCTCGAGAGGAGTGCCGGGAAGGAGCTGCCAGTGGTCGAAGACGGACTGGGGGAAAGCCTGACCCGAGGTGGCCTGTCGGAGATCGGCGTTGAAACCGAACGACTCGTTGACGGGCAGATAAGCCTTGACGGTAACCATGGGGGTACCAACACGGGGCTCCTCGGAGAAGACGTGGCCACGACGCCTGTTGAGGCACGAGTAGATACCACCGAGACCAGAGTCGGGGCACTGAATCTCGACAAGGTAGACGGGCTCCTGGATACCGGGCTGGGCGAGCAGAGCAGCGGCGTAGCAGACACGTCGGCAAGTGGGGATCAGCTGTCCACCACCACGGTGAATGGCATCGGTGTGGAGGGTAACATCGAGGATGTTGAAGCGGGTACCACGCATAGGCTCCTCGGCGCAAACACCCTCCTTGGTGGCCCACTGGAAGGCAGCGACGCACGAGTCCTTGATTTCGTTGAGGTACTGAACACCCTTGGTGACATCGACGAGCAGGTTAGGGCCGGTGGTCTCGGGACCGAAGCACCAAATCTTACGGGCGTCGGTGACATCCCAGCCGTACTCGTCGGCGAGGATACGGGCACGAGCCTTGAAGTCGTCACGAGGGGTCATCTTGCCGGCCTCGATGAGCTTGGAGAGCTCCTCGTCGATGGGCATGGCCTTGACAAAGAGACGGTTGTGCTTGTTCTGCGACTTGGAGAGGGCGACCATCGAGGACTCGGCCTGGACGGTCTCACGGTAACCGACGACGGGGTCCGAGATCTTGAGGGGGATCTGGGCGTGGTCCTCCTCGAGATCCTTGAGGACGATCTCGAGGTGGAGCTCACCAGCACCGGCAACAATGTGCTCACCAGTCTCGGCAATCCAGGCCTGGACACAGGGGTCCGACTTGGAGAGACGCTTGAGACCCTCGACGAGCTTGGGCAAGTCGTTGGCGTTCTTGACCTCGACGGCGACCTGAACGACGGGCGAGACGGAGAACTTCATGACCTTCAGGTTGTGGGCAGTCTCGGAGCTGGTAAGGGTACCCGACTTGAGCAAGAACTGGTCGACACCGACGAGACCGAGAATGTTACCGGCGGGGCAGTCCTCGATGGGCTCGACGTAACGACCCATCATGAGCACGGTACGCTGGATCGACTTGACGAAAAGGTCCTCCTTCTTACCGGGGGTGTAGTTGGGACCCTGGATGCGGATCTTGGGGCCCGACTTGACGGTACCGGAGAAGATACGGCCGAAGGCGTAGAAACGACCCTTGTCCGAGGTGGGCACCATCTTGGAGACGTAGAGCATGAGGGGACCCTTGGGGTCACAGTCGCGGATACCGATGGCCGACTCGTCGTCGAGGGGACCCTCATAAAGGGTCTCGACACGGTAGCGCTGGGCAGTGACGGGGGAGGGAAGGTGGATGACAATCATCTCGAGGAGGGCGTCACCGGCGGGAAGGAACTTGCGCATGGCGACCTTGAGGAGCTGCTTGCCCTCGAGGTCCTGCTCCTCCTGGGTGAGCTTGACCTCAAGCTTCTCGAGAATCTTGGGGATCTCGTCCTTCTTGAAGTTCATGATGGCGTCGAAGACACGGAAGATGGGGTCGAGGACGAACATGTTGAAGGCACGCTCAAGGGGCTTGCCGTCGGCGTCGGTGTCCTTGGAGGTCCACTTCTTGGTCTTGGGGTTGAAGAAGTTGTCGCCCCAGAGCTTGACCATCATCTTGTCCTTGTCGACACCGAACTTCTTGGCGTAACGGTTGGCGAACTGGCGGAGGGTGAAGGCCCAGCCGTGGAGACCGGAGGCGAAAGCGACGGTGCCCTTCTCGGGGTAGACCTGGCTCTCACCGAGGACGGGGTCGTTGTAGGTGGCAATGACGACGTTGACGGACTCGATGGTACGCATGAAGGACTGGTAGAGGTCCTCCTTGCCGACCTGGAGCTCGAGGAGAGCACGGTCGACCTTGTTCAAGCAGACGACGGGCTTGATACGCTCGGTCAGGGCCTGTCGGAGCACGGTCTCGGTCTGGACACAGACACCCTCGATACAGTCGACGACGACGAGGGCACCGTCAGTGACACGGAGGGCGGCGGTAACTTCGGAGGAGAAGTCGACGTGACCGGGCGAGTCGATGAGGTTGATCAAGAACTCGCTGCCGTCCTTCTTCTGGGCTATGGACTCGAGGGCGTCCTTCTCCATGGGGAAGTACATGGAGATGGCGGTGGACTTGATGGTGATACCACGCTCCTTCTCGTCATCACGGGTGTCCATGAAACGGGTGTCACCGGCCTTGGCACCGGCGATAATACCGGCCTTGGAGACGAGCGAGTCGGTAAGGGTGGATTTACCGTGGTCGACGTGGGCAATGACCGACATGTTACGGATGTTGGTGGGCTTGTCCATGAGGCCACGGATCTCGTCGACGGTGAAGCTGTGAGTTGCAAATGCGTTGGGACAAGGTGACCCTGGTCAGTACATACTGCATCTTTATCGAAGAGACCACTCTTGAACGCGAGTCGATGCAACCATCCGTGGCAACAGCATGAGCTCTTCCAAGGCCTGAGATAGATCACCGTTGACCACTGGGACTGCCTTGCTGAGGCTGAACGATATGGATTGCTGCGGTGCGATTTTTTGTACTCACTTAACCATCTTGACTGAACACTAGCGTCGATGCGCTGGGGTACGAGGGAGATGGGTTAGGGGATGGGGGATGGTGGGGGTCAAGAGCAGAGAGGGATACGGTGATCTCTATCTCAAGGCGGCGGCGGCGGCGACAGCGAAAGGCGCAGACTGAGCGGGCAACAGAGCCACGGCGGCAGAGAAATTACTGGTTGCACAAGGCAATGCAGATTTTGACAAGAGGGCGATTGCAGCGCGAAAAAGAGCGAACAGAGCGACCGCGCGCTGCTGCCAGGAAGAAAAAAATTTTAGGAAAGAGAGAGCAGAAGGGCTCAACGGGCTCGACGGCGAATGGCAGCTCGCAGATCGCCTGGAAATTTTCAAGGCTTGCTCAGCGCAGTCGTGGCCTGGCTAGCCATTTGAATACAAATTTGCAAGTGGAAGGGAAACTTGGTACACTGACCAGGTGCTCCGTCAGCCACAAGCCCTTTGCTCGCTTTGCCCTGAATACAACAGCTTGAATTGTCATCTGCGAGCCTTGGTATTCCAAGAAGAACTGCGCACAAACCAATCAGACTCCACGCTGGCCAGGTGCCGTCGGTCAGGCTCACCTCGAGAGGCACACGGGCCTTGCGCGCATGGATTCCAAAACCGGGCAGCCAGCTGACCACGCAGACCCTTGCTCAGCAGCGAGCCAATTCAACCACCAACGTCGGGCCATTGTCAGTTTCGTCGCTTCGATACTCGCCTCGTTGCTCCTTTGCTTGACCACTTTTGATGAGTGACAGATCTCATGTCATGCAACGCTCATGGACACTGCCATCTCACTGACATGTTTGCGGAAGCCATTTGGAAATGAAGGCTTATCGAAGCTTGATATCGAGGGTTTGCTCAGCTAGTTGCCTTTGCCGCAGCTGATCGTGAGTAAATCGTGTCGCGCGAGTCCTGCGAATTTTAGAGTATCGGATAGATCTGACACTTTGAAATCGGGCCGATATAGAAGAAAAGCCAACAGGCGAGGAGGCTTGCGTGTGAGAGGCTCAGGTGTTACTTTTGTTGGTGTTGGTGTGAAGCTCATCTGCACAGGCTCTTCTTGCTCTCCATTCGCATTCCATCACACGCACAGGCACCCAAAATGACAGACGAATCCAAGATCTTCTCGCTCGTAGGGCAGGGCCTCAAGCTCGATACCAAGGCCGACATTCAGCCTCATCTCGAGAAGCTCGAAAAGATCGACAACCTGGAAGAGATCCACCTTGGAGGCAACACTCTCGGCGTTGAGGCGTGTCAAGCTCTCGCCGATGTCCTCAAGAACAAGAAGACGCTAAAGGTATGTCCAACATTTCAAACTTCCGCTCTCTATCCTCGAAGCTGCTTGACTGACCCTTGCTCATCTCCTGTGTGATCACCCGCAGGTCGCTGACTTCGCCGACATCTTCACAGGGCGGCTCATCACAGAGATTCCAGATGCGCTCCGAGCTCTTTGCGACGCCCTCACAGATCACACTAGCCTTGTAGAGCTCAACCTCTCCGACAATGCTTTCGGTGGACGATCTGCGGAACCTATGGTCAACTTCCTCAAGAACAACCACAGCTTCTCGGTTCTCAAACTCAACAACAACGGTCTCGGCATCACTGGTGGCACCATCGTTGCGGAAGCACTCTACGAAGCCGCACAGAACTTGAAGACAAAGGGGCTCGAGTCCAAGTTGCGGACCGTCATTTGCGGAAGGAACCGACTCGAGAACGGCTCGGCACCTGTCTGGGCCAAGGCATATGCAGCTCACGGTGGATTGGTCGAGGTCCGCATGTTCCAAAACGGTATCCGCATGGAGGGTATCGAGGCCATCAGCAAAGGTCTCGCCTCGTGTCCCAGCCTCGAGGTGCTCGATCTTCAGGACAACACTGCAACACTACGAGGCTCTCGTGCCATCGCCGCCTGCCTCCCTAAGTGGCCCAAGCTCAAGACGCTCAACCTTTCCGACTGCTTGCTCAAGCCCAAGGGCGGTGCGCTAGTCTTCGGCGCTCTTGCCAATGGCAGCAACCCCGAGCTCGAGACCATCCAGGTGCAATACTGCGATCTCGACCGAAAGGTCCTCGACACACTCGGCAGCGCTATCGAGGTTCACTTGACAAAGTTGACCAAGCTCGACATCAACGGCAACTGGGCCGACGAGGAGGATGACTGCATCGAGAAGATCAAGAGCGCGTTAGCCAAGCATGGTCACGAGGACGCTCTTCTCGAACTCGACGAGATGGACCCCGAGGGTGAAGTGAGCGAGGACGAGGAGGAAGAGGAAGAGGACCAAGACGAGGACGAGGATGAAAACAGCAAGCCAGCAGCCACCGAGACAAAACAAGACGAGGCCGACGAGCTCGCCGATGCACTCTCAAAGACAACAGTCTCGGATAGCAAGTAGACACTGCATGATTCGGTTACTGTCATGATGTTATTGCCAACGTCGTTATCTGTAATACCACCGACTTCGACTTGGAAAGCGTCTGCGGATTGTGCGCATCTGAAGTTCAACGATTTGTGAATGCTCTTGAGCATGCTGTGCCTAAGCTTTATCGGCGAGTCTGTCCCTCTGAGCGACCGGGCTAAGTGATCGCCTCTTACAGCTTAGCCTTGCGAGACAAGAGAGATCCTTTGAAGTTGTCGATTCTCTTTTTGCACGAAGTTCAGCGAGCTTTGCCTTCACGGGGCTGAAAGCTTGCATCATCATCTTGCCATGCATGTTCAGGTGAAAGTGGAGCTTTTGGAAATTCTTGGCCTTCTCGAGGAGATCCGAAGCAGCGATGTCATTTCCCTCGAGGCGAAACTGTACGCTCCGGCTTCGCAGCCGAGCAATGTGAGGCTCGATATCTTCGCCTCCTCGCGAGGTCACGACGAGCATAAGCCTCTTTCTGTTCTAGTACAGCTATGTTACGGTTCAGCCGGTCAAGCTCGAGCTCGAAGCGCCTATGAGTCGCAAGAGGATCGGTCCGCTTTGCCATTTTGGTCGGCGAACGAGCTACATGATGAGATTATTGCGTGATGCGCTTGAGAGACTTGACGTTGAAGCCTCAAGGACGGCTGTTCTGCCGAAGAACCCACCTTGCGCCAGCTCGATTGTCCATCATCAAGCCTTATCAATGGCTGCACCTCAACTTGATTGGTCTCGGACAGCGCCTGATCCATGCGCGCAGAGTTGCCATTCAATTCTCCTCGAAATGAAGTGATCCTTTCACCCATTCACCCAGCAGAAGCCGAGGCAAAACAAGGACGCCCTACATGCACGAGTGTGTGACAATAGCAAAGGGAGTTGAGAAACGATCAAGATTAAGATTGAGTTTTTCAGCCGAATGCGAAATGAAGCGAGGCATAGTGACGCCAGCGCTGCTGCGCTAGTATCCGCTTTTCGGCGCCATTCCCTCGCGCCCCATAGCTGGGCTTTTGGCAGCTATTGAAACTTGCAAGGTGTCTGCATAGCTGCGCTATTCTCGAAACTCTTGGAAAAGGTGTCTACATAGTTGCGCTATTCTTGAAACTCTCATGGCTGCTGAAGGCTTTCCGGCGCCGGTCTCTCACTCCCAATAGCTGCGCTATTCTCGAAACTCTTGTAATCTGAGAAGGTCTCTGCATAGCTGCGCTATTCTTGAAACTCTCGCGGCTGCTTACAGCTTTCTTGGCGTCATGCTCTACGCCCAAAAGCTGCGCTTGCGGCAGCTATCGTAATCTCAGAAGGCGTCTGCATAGATGTGCTATTCTTGCAACCCTTGTAATCTGAGAGAAGATGTCAGCATAGCTCCGCTATTCTCCAAACTCTCGTGGCTGCTGGTAACCGCTCACACTTCAAAGTAAGCGAGCTAGTTGTCCTTTCTTCAACTCCATCTCAATCTACACCTTGCTGTTGCCTCCCTACTCGACTGTACTTGATCCCCATCCACGCTTTCAAGATGCTGCACATCGTCAAATACGGCAGCTGCCTAGACCAAATCTCGGCTTTCAAAGGCTGGCACCAGGTCAACCCCGACGAAAAGCCAGCTCGTCTCAAGATGAAGGCTCGCTATGGCGGTCTTCCCTATTCGCAGCCATGGGAAGCGTGGTCGATCCCGCTCTGGCCCCTCGACGATTCCGACTGTGTGCATTTACTTTGACGCCATAATGGACGAGGAATACGAGGGAGAACTCTGGCGTTCGGTGGACGTCACTCTTCAAGGCGTTCGTGATGATCATGGCCAGCTGGCGTGTCGGATCGATGCTGACCGCACAAAGGCGACGGAACGGTGCTTCTTTTACTGGGACCTTCCGGACAAAGAGGCTGTACGGGATCGCCTTCTCAAGGAGCCTCGCGAGCTTTTGAACGAGCTGCGTCTTGTCATGGACTCCTTACGTTCAGCAAGTGCAGCAAGCGTCCTCGAACGGGCTCTAAGAGCTCCAGGAACGCTGTCGGCCTCGATCGCTATGGTCATGCTCCCCTGTCCGAGCTTCAACGCAGCCAAGAGCACCTCGCTGGTTCGATTCTCGAATTCGGACGCTGATCCATCTCAGGGCTCCACCTCCGAGCTTTCAGTAGGCAACCGGCTCCGTGTAGTCTCAGCTATCTACAAAGAAGGCCTGTTCAAGATGGACGTCGACGGCACATTCAGTGTCGGCTGGAGCAATGAGTCTGGAGCAACCTTCAACATTACGCAGCCGCACGATCTTCGGCCTCTTCTTCGCGCCATCTTCGCCTCGCTCAACCCGGCCAAAAGCCTCAGGTCGATTGCCTCCAACTTCTTCGATCGCATTTCGTTACAAGAGGCCAGACCAGTACTTGAGGCACAGCTTCGTGCATTCATCGAAGGCCAAGACGATGTCAAGCTTGACAACGACAAGTTGAGTGCTTTCTTTTGCAAGCTGGCTCTCGACTATCGAGCCCATTTCTCAACCAAGTCGAATTCAAGGGCACTCGTTGTCGGGTTCAACACCTTCCGCGTGCTTCCCAAGCCGCGAAAAAGTGACCAGGTCATTTACATCAAAGTGACGCACGATCATCTCGTTTACGAGGCCACCGATGCGAACGGAACCAAGGTTGAAGCGTTGACAGTGGCGATCGACACGGAAGACGACTTCGCCTGCAAGAATGTGCCGCCCCTCTGCGACATCCTCACCTCTCTCGGCAAGACGATTCATCTCTGGCACGACGGAGTCGAGGACGATGAAACACTCAGGGAAGACTTCGAGGCGATTGCGAGCGGGCGTGCCATCCGGGGCCTTCTCTTCTACCCGGTTGCCCATCCGCTGGCAGCAAGGACGTGCTCGGAATCGTTGCGCGTCGCTGAAATGTGGCGAGGGGTTCAATCGCAGCGATATCCGCACCGGATTCCGCCCGCTGTCACTTTGACCCCAAGCGGCGAACATGCGCTGACTCTCGACACAGGGCGTAAGGGAACCGACCGAATACGGACGGTGCTTTATTCCAGCGAGGAAAAGGTCGAGAAGGCGTCAAATTGCCTGAAGGACTACCTGCACGATGTTCGACTCGGAGCCCTCGACCCGCACGACATCTTTTGCGTCTGGAACCTCTATGACGGATCGGGCGGGCTTCTCAAGCTTCACCACCTGGAGTCGAAAGCCTACGAGGGCGGATTCAGTCTCCAAGCGCTGCTCGAGTCGTTCCACCTCGATGACCCGCGTTGATCTTTTCAGGCGCTTGCTTCGGTCTCAATCACCCATCTTTCGTTGACGCAGATGCTTATTTGATCTGTGCACGTGTGTCAGCGCCGTATTCGTGTCCGAATCACAGTCCAAGAAAGTCGTTTGTAGAAAACGCAACTGGTATTCGCATCATCGGCAAAACAACGAACCAGCAAATCTGTACAACTCGTAGCCAAATCCTGCTTCAACCGGGCCCACCGTTTCTGCTCCTCACTTCGACTTGGCAGCACCACCATTGACAGCCCGCCACTGCGTCCTAGCACCCATAACACTGGACGCGCATCCGGCGAGACCCAAAATCCCCTCGTCGAGACCCAAGATATCGGCACCGGTCGCGGGGATCAGCCAGTCCAGTGCGTCCTGGGTCATCTGGTACCTCACCGCCGCCTGTTCCGTTGCGATCTGAGCCACTTCAATCTTCCTCTCTGCCTCCTTCTCTGCCGTAGCCCTTGGTCGCTTCGCACCGGCAGCACGCTGCTGCAGCACATACGTCTTGTAACTGCCCGAAGCGAGCGAGAAGGTGAGACCGGCCAACCAGAACCTAGCCGCATTCTTGGCGATACGGTCGATGGTGGGTTTTTCGAAAGTGTACACCTTGGCGCCGTGGATCCATTGAAGCGTGTCGAGGATGAGGTAGAAGCCGTATCCGAGTTGACGGCCGATAGCGGCGTACGAGACGACGGGGTCTTGAATGGTAGTCGCCTTGAGCGCGGCTTGGAAGTGCTCGAGGAACTTTCCCACGCGCATCAGCTTACGGCTCAGTCCCAGCTGCGACTTGAGCGCGGTCAGTCGGGCTACAGTCTCCTTGGTGGCACCCTTGCGGTACTCGTACCACGCCAAGAAGCGGGCAGCATACTGGATGGTTCGGTAGGTCTTATCGCGTCCGACGGTGGTGGACCAGAATCGCAAGAGTTGCGAGAGGTAGGGATGAAGGATCACCTGTTGAAGCGCCGACATTTTGTTGATGTGATGATGGTGATGGTGGGAGAGGACGGGCTGTCTCGAGAGAGAGGGACCGATAATGAAATTGGAAGCGAGTTGAGTCCGGGGTTGGCTCGTGTGTCGCTGCTGTGTCTGCTTGTGAATGCTCGGCTGCCCCTTGGGGGTTTGCGCGGTCGATGCGCATTTCACACTCCAATTTTCCCCAAGCTCCAACGCCTAAATTCGCTCTTATCCGGCCCACACGCACCGTTTTCGAGCCGGACAAGCGACGCTCTCGGCTCACAGTCGCATTCATTTTTGCACAGGCGCGTCCTTTCAGAGGGGAAGGGCCACTGGATTGAGACAAAGAACGTTGCTGCCAGCTTGTGCGAGAGCCTCTGCTTCTCATTGTGCGAACACAGACTCGAAAGACACCCGCCTCCAGGGCTCAATCCGTCGTTCAAGCCGCATCACGACAGCGGCAGTTCAACGCGCCACTCGTTGAGCAGCCTGGCAAAGTCCACCGACTGACTCGCGTTGCCGTATCCCTCAAAGTCCTGCTGGCCGAGCAGATCCATGTCAAACTGCGGCAGCTGCGCCGACGTATCGAAGGCGGCCATGTCGAGCTCTTGGAACAGATTCGGATCGAATGCGAACAGGGTGTCCGCATCGATGGTTGAGTCGGGCACGGACTGAGACGTGCTGGCGTTGAAGGCGCGCTCGATGTCAGACGTGTATGAGAGTTCCGTAGGCGCCGGCGCGATAAAAGCCGATGGCTCAGTGGAGAGCGGCAGCGTCGTGGGCTGCATAGGCAGGCTGACCAGTTCATCTGCGGATTGCGTGAGCATCGCCCCTTCTCGCAATGGCTTCTGCAACCAATCTGGAATCAAATGATGGAGCTGCAGCAGGTTCTGTCGGAAAGACCGCCAGTAGCCGTCGTTGAGCAGCACGTCGAGCAGCTGACAGGTCGCATGCCATCGACTGCGCAACGCGGCATCGTCGAGCGTCGACACATCCACAGATGCAGCCTCGCTTACCATCAACTGACCGGTGCTGGAGGGAGATGCACCGAGCTGCAACTGATATCGTCGCTCTTCCAGGCTCACGAGCAGCCTCACGAGCTGGATACACAGCTTGCTCGTGCTCGACAGCACATCCATCGGAATCTTCTCGAGCGCCGCCGTCACCTTCCTCCGTGTCATCAGTCGCGACAGTCCACTGATGCCGGCCGACTTGTCCGAGAAGAACAGATCCAGGAGCAGCACCAGACATGCACGTAGCGTGTGCAGCGTGTTCAGGTACCAGTTGTCGAGGCGCGTGCAGATGTCGGCCACCTTGTCCTGGATCTCGAGGATGTGGTTGGCCATGTACATCAGACTGCCGTGCGGCCGATACCCCTCTGAAATGAGCGGCATGTGCAGCGTCAGGAACAGGTGGAATAGTCGTTGATGGAGCAGCCAACGTTCCACGTCGACCACGCTGATTCGGTCGTAGCGTGCCTCGAGCGAGTAGTGCGCTGGGAACGCCGAGATGAGAGACTGAACCATGTGATCCAGCGCATCTCGCTGTTGAGCAGAGAGGCGATGGCCGAAGACGGAAGCGAGTCCCCAGCCATACACTGAATCAGGACCCTCGTCTAGATCCGACTGTGCGTTGACCTGATCCACCAGCGTCCTCGCCATGATGGCGAAATCGATCATGGCATACGAGTAGCTGACGTGCGTCCAGGTGGAACGCAAGTGGGATCGCGGACAAGGCGTGATCAGCAGCTCATCGTCGAAAAGATTGAGCGGCTGTCGAGTGTTGAACTGCTGCGGAAAGATGCGGTAGGTACGATGTTTGTGGCTCTGGCTCCAATCGCGACGCACCAGAGCCCACCAGCAGCGTACGGCCATTTCGCACGTCACCACCCGCGTGGGGCTCAACTCTGGATGGTGTAGCTTCTCGCACGAGCCGAGCCGATGCATACGCATGCGCATGGCCGAGCGGATTGCACAGTCGGCGACCGAATCGAGGTAGGCACTTGACCCTTTGCCAGATGCGAGAATGAGGATGGCCGTCTGGAGTTCCGGGAGCGAGCCGATTGTATGGGTGGACTCAAAGCGTTGAAGGCGTTTGACGAGTGCCAGGATCCTTCGCTGCCGTTGACGAATCTCCTTCCGTCCAAGCGGCTCGATGTGTGCATCTGACGATCCGGCTCTCGGCCACGTATAGGTGCGGTCGAGCGGAGCGTGTCGAAGCGCATTGAAGATGACCATGAGAGCGGTGGTGATGTGCCCAAATTGGTATCGATCGCGTTGTTCAAGCGCAGGCTCGTTGAGTAGCTCGGTCAAGACGACTTGCACGGTCGGCGTGTGAACGACGTTGCCGTGCAGAGAGTGCAGACGCTTGACGTAGACGTCGTGAAGCAGCTGCAGGGTTTGCGGCAAGGCGGGTAGAGCATCGCGGATCTCTCTGATCAACGAAGCTCGCTTGTCGATGGGCATGGCTCGCCACTCTGCATAGACGTCCTTGAGGGCGAACAGGCATCGACCCCGAGGTGCACTATGGATCTGCAACAGCTGGTCCGATGTGAGCACATTGTGTGGATCGTCAAGCTGCAAAGCATCCTCAACGTCCGAGTCGTCCGAGTCGCTTGACATATCATCGTCCGAGTGACGTTGCGTATCCTCTTGCTGCCTGCCTTTCGCTGCTGACGACTGCTGGTCGACGAAGCTGGGAGCAGCGCCTTTGCCGTGCGTCGAAAAGGATCCAAGGTCGTGAGCTGATGAAGACGTGTTCGGCGTCACTACTCGAGCCGAGCTGCTCGAGGGGGTGCGACTGCTTTCGCTGTGGTGCGAAGCTGATGTCATGGGTCGGTCCGCCCATGACGAGATGTCGTGCCTGGTTCCACTGGTAGTGGCAGGCGAGGTGGCGGCAAGACGACTCTTTCGCGGGGGGAAGGGACGCTTGTTCTTGGCCCTCTTCTTTCGCAGCTCGTGCCTACAGTCGTCTCCGGCGCCTTTCGAGATGCACTGATTGCAAGGATTAAGACGGTCGCATTTGATCTTGCGTTCTCGACATTGAATGCAGGAGCGATTCATGGATCTCGGCTTTTCGGCGGGTGTTGAGGATGAGGTGGTGGTCACCATGGTGGCGAATTGACAGGCCAGGAAGCGGATACCCTGTCCAACTGGTTTGCGGAGAGTGCGATGCTCCAGAGAATGTGACGGTGAAGAGGCAAGGAGGATGACTTACGCCAAACAGATCAAGAATGGCCACAACGAAATATGGCAGCTGCTGAAAGAGCAGACTTATCGGCGGCAAGGAAGGCGTCGTTCGACATCCGGTTGGCTCATCCCAGGACCGGCCCGAGCAGCGAAGCTCTACCATCAATGTGGCTATCCCTCCCGAAGCGAAGGCATATCTCAGCCTTGCCAAGTTGCTCCATTGGTCTCAATGCTTAGCTCAAGATTCAGATGCAGAGTACGAACTGCAGCTGTCAAGGTCGAATAAAGCTCGAGGCGGCACGCCTGCAGCACAGGAAATCACACCTTTATCGAGGGCACTTATTCCCGTGCGCTGTCAAACGTGAATTCAGACTTATTGCCGAGCCCTTTCCCCATCGCCGCGGAGTCGATACAGCACCCGCACGTGGTAGCCATTCGCAATCAATGGCCACCACAAAAGTTGTTCGGCCTATGGCAGGAGGAGAACTTATGGACAGCAGGCGCGGTGTTTACAAGCTCGACTTGGAAGCCAGATGATCGGCCATGGTAGGACCCTCGTAGGGGATAGCCTTGTTGGCGGCAATCCACTGCTTCTCGGCGTCGGTACCCGGTGCGGGGTAGTCGTAGCCGCTGAGGTGCCACAGGTCTGCTGCCGGTTCTTCGATGTGAATCTGTCGCATCACCAGGGGAAGCACGAGTCAGTATGTCGTTCCGTATTCCTCGGTGTTGTTGCGGTACTCACCTCCCATTCGCAGTTCTTAGCCTCCAACACGCCGCGATAACGGTCTTCTAGCTTCTTGATTGTGGTCATCCTCCTCTCTTTGCCTTCGGCGGTACGTGCAAGGTGCTGGCTGACGATGCGAACGAACGGTTTGCCCTGCTCCTTTGCTCGCTCGCAGTGAGATTGTTTGCCGATGTAGAAGTCCTCCTCCGCATCCACGGGGATGAAAAGCGTAATGACGAGAAAGGGCGGGAGTCCAACGGCGATGTACATGTCGGCAATGTCGTTGACCAGCTGCTTCTTCTCCTCGCGGGAGAAGAAGTCCTTCGGCGCGTAGATTCGGTGCAGAGGCATCGTGAAGTTGCTTGTTGGGTGTTGGTTGTGGTCTGATTCGGTTGGCAGGTTGACTCGTTGGTGGGTCTGATGGTGGACGAGATACAAGCTACTCAAATACGAAAGCGATCCGAAGTGCCAGACTCTCGTTGTTGCACTCATTCACGCAGGATGGCCGGCCCTTCGCATCATCTGCGAAGACCAACGCACGTCATCATCATCGACAAAAAGGCTCGTCGCTGCCCCTTTTTCCCTTCGCATGTCGGCAATAAGTAAGATGCAGCTCAGTATTCCCATCCAGGGTCCAGCTGAGTCTCTCCGTTCGGAATCCGAGCTGTCACCCAATTTCATTCTACTTTCAACAACCTTTGCATTCCCAAAAGCACCGCTACAACTTGCGCTTCCTCGAAGACTTGGACGGCGACGAGGCGACGTCCGCCTCTGACCGTTGCGCAGCTGGTGTCTGCGGACCTGCCTTGCTGCTCGAGACCGGCGTAGCTTTGGCTGCCGGTGTCGTACCGTTGACCTGCGTTTTCTTGGCCGGTGTCGCCGTGGGAGCTGCACCGTTGACTTTCCTCGGCGAATCTGCGTGGGCGCCACCCTCGATCAGAATCTGACTCTTGAACAGCTCAACCAGGTCGTCCGTGTCCGTGAGCAGGATCTCCGAGATACTGCGTTCCTGCACCGTTCCGGATGGCACCTTCTCGTTCGTGATCGAATCTGCCTTCTCGTTGTCAGTGACGAACAGCGGCGGTTGCACCGAATCGGAAACAACGGCGGGCGCTGTCGGAGCAACGGGGAGGATCTTGGACAGGAACGCATCAAAGAGCACTGTCGCAGGCGGCAAAAGATGAGGAGCCGTCGAGAAGAGCGAGGCCAACCCTGTCGCGGCCGCGCCCGCAGTGTCTGCCGACGCAGCCAGCACCTCTCCATCGTCATCTTCGTCAACATCGTCAGCGCGTGGATCCTGGAACGCAGAGGGTCCGAACAGATCATCAAAGAGCGTCTTCTTGACGGTGGCAATACCGCGGATGCTTTCAGCGGAAGCCCGACCAGCAGCAGCAGCCATGCCAGATGCCGACGGCGATGACGAGAAGCAGATGAGGTCCATGTCCTTGCTGGCGGCGACAAACTCCTGCGCCTGTGCGTGAGATCCTGCAGGCAGCGGAATCGGTGCGACCGAGGCGACTGCGGTGCGGAACACCGCTTTGCCCTTCATCGAGTCCGCCTTGACGAGGCTCGCGAGGGCACCCAGAGAGGAGGACGAAGCCATGTCTCGATCCGACACAAGCGAGACCGGCTCGACCACGGTCCTGATCTGTTGGGCAGCATCGACAACATCCTGAGCATCGCTTGAAGACACGAGGGTGAAGATGGATCGCTCTTCGGCATCGGCCGAGCTGGTCCAGCCCGAGGCGGGCAACAGCAGACTAGCAGTGAGTCCAGCATCGATGCCCTTGCGAGAGACCTGTCGTGACAGGATCAGATCCCAAACAAGCACCGTGGTCGAGGTAGCAATGCCCAGGTATCGACCTGAAAAGGCGAGACTGCGCACACCTTGAACGAGCTCAGGCGCCGAAATGACCATCGACATGAGGTTGCTCTCCGGACTCCACAGTGTCACCGAACCGGCTTGTCCAACAGCAAGCATCGAGCCATCGGCAGAAAAGGCACCTGCAGTGGGAATCTGCTCGCGATACCCGAACACGGAACGGCAGGCCCAGTAGCTCTCGACCTTGCCAGACTTGAGCTTGCGGGACGCCATGTGCCAGCTGCGCACCTTACCGTCGCTGGCCGTGGTCACGAGCAGCGCCGAGCTGGGCGAAAAGGTCATTGACGTGAGGCGTCTGCCGTTGTGAGGACGGTCGATGCGCGTGTTGAGCGTGTAGCGTCGATAGAGCGGGTTCCAGCGCCAGAACTTGAGGCTCGATTCCGAGACGACTTCGACATCGCCCTCAAAATCGGAGAGGTTGCGACTGTCAAACGTCACCATCCATTCGCCTTGCTCTGCTGTCTTGGACGAGACAAAGGGCGAGAAGACGACCCTTTCGACGCGCGTCGGCTCGATCTGTTCATCTTCAACACGCGAGACACGGTTGGACGGTGCCACCTCGAGCTCCATGGTGTTGACATCCTTGATGGGATCGTAGAACTGCAGCGACGAGGGATGACCGGCAAGAAGGACAATGTTGCGGCTAGCAGGGTGAACGGCGAGCGGCACAGGTGTGTCGGCGGGGACAGTGTTGCCAGGGAGGTGACGCGATGCATCGATCTTAATGCGAGTGAATGTCCTCGTCGGTTTGAGGGTCATGGAAGAGATGAAGGTGATGCTGCCATCGGCGAGCGAGACGGCGTATTCTTGTTCCCTGCCATCCAAGCCGTTTGCGACAGCGATGGCCGAGAGCGGAGCGCCGAGACGTGGCACAAACTCTTTGGAAGCAGCATTGCCCGATGCACCTAGATGCCATACCACAAGAACACCCTCCTCACCTCCGGACAGCAAGTGGGCGCCGTTGGGCGAGAAGCAGAGCGACGAGACGGCATGCGCGTGCCAGTGGAGCACGGTCGAGGGAGCGTGCCTTTCCATGCCATCCTCCGCCTCACCCTTCGAGGGAGCCATAAAATTCTTCTGCAGACAGTACCAAACACGAATGCGGCCGGTCGAGTCGCCAGTGATGAGTCTTGTCGAGTCGGTTGGGTGGAAGGCCATGCAGGTCATGGACTCCTTTTGAGTATGGTGCACGCCGGGGTGGGAAGAGATGAACCTTGTAAAACCGGAGGCGAGGTCGTTGGTCCTTGCGACCTGCACCTTGTCGTTGCCGACCACCACGAGCCATTCGCCGTTGGGTGACACGCCAATGGCAACGGCTTCTCTCGTCTTTCCGATTCGGATTAGCTCGGGTCGCAGCGAAGTACCGCGAGAGAATTTGGGCAGCGCGGAGTGAATCTGCGCATGCACTGAAAGGTCGATGCTGAAGTGGCCGATGATGCTATTGAAAGGTGCGCCGCTGTCGAGCGCGGTCAGGATCTCGGACATGTTCTTGGGGGCCGTCTCGGCGTCGCGGTGGCGGTACTTTTTGAGAAGTACGTAGACGGTGTTGGGACGGGAGGCATGGGCAGCCATGCCAGAGATGGGCAGCTGGAGGTCGAATGAAGAGAGCAAGACGCCATCGAGGAAATCCCAGACCTTGACTCGACCATCGAGCGATGCTGTGAGCAGCTGCAGGGGATTGGAAGGGTTGATCATGACGGCCGTGATGGCAGCAAAGTGAGAGCCTGGACCGCTCGAGAGAGTCGAGACGACCTGGCCGGTGGTGCGCGAGTAGATGCGGACCGAAGTCTTGGAGACGGCAAAGAAGTAGTCAGCATCGCGGGTGAAGATGACGGGCAAGCGCGAGACACGGCCTTCGCTGATGGTCTGGAAAGGCGAGAACTCGGAGGAACGCTCTTTGACGCCTGCGATGCTCTTCTTGTTCCTGCGATGGCGACCCTTGCTGGGTGCAGGAGCTGTCGCTTGTGGTGCATCGTTGCTGTGTGATGTCGATGCTGCTTCCGCATGGTCAGCTTTTGATCGACGAGGTGTGTTGGATTGGGCAGGCGCAGCTGAAGGAGCGGAAGCTGGTGTTGCAGATGTCGATGGCACCTGCACCGCGGCCGCCGCCGCCGCCGCCGCCGCCTTCTTTACGGGCGTTGATGGAGCCGATCTAACCATGTAGTCGCAGTATCGTTTACCAGCCGATATGTCGATGAAGCTGCTGTGATCGCACCTTGGCAAGCGGCGGGCGACAGATCGGAGGACAAGTTAGGTTCCCTAGTCGAAACCGAGCTTTTCTCGCGAGAGTAGGTCCTGCTCCTTGATTTGGTGCTGTCGTGAAGTCAAGACGATATCCCGAGCGCCAGTGTATTGAAGGTGAAGGGGTGAAGAAGGATGATTGACGATCGTATGAACAAGCAAAACTCAGCTCGACACGGCAACTTTGGCGCTCTCAAACCAAAAAATTCTCGTTTTGACGCCGAAAAATCGAATGGAATCTCGGATTTCGGAAACAGTGTTGGTCAGCGCAGTGAGAAAGAAATGGTCGTCGCGCTCAGATGCTTCGTTTTTAGCCTGCATTTTCTCGACCTCAATATTCCCAATTTTTTTGTGTCTCGGCTTGTACAGGATCGTAGACAAGGACAGCCTTCAGCATAAGATGAAGTCACAGCATTGTGCATCCGCAGATTGTTGTATCACTTGGTCAGAAGTACAGCTCGCAGGCTCCCATACAGAAGGGCCAGGTTTGTGCAAGAAAAAAGGAATGTTCGGATTCTGGGTTATCTTGTGACAAGCACAGTAGGAACAGCAAAGTGGATACAAAAATGAGCAACGATAGTGTAGTTGGGATCGAGAGGAGGCAAGGACCGCAATCAATGTCCAAACAGGCGCAAGATGAGGAAAGCGATACTGCCGACGAAGCGCACCGCCGACAGACCCGCCGTGGACCAAAAGATAACCGACTGATACGGATTGATGACCGGCTGGCCATTGCGCACCGCATTAGCGTAAATATGGTTGCGCACGTATTTGTTCCACCATGTACTCGTAAATACGATCACGACCACGGCATTCGTGCACATCCAGATGAGCACCAGGTTGGTACGGAAGTTCTTGGCGTGGTCCTCCTGGCGTGTCGCCTTGTCGCGCTTCTGCTTGACCTCCTTGACCGGCTGCGAGAGCGTCTGTCGATAGTGCGACCAGAGCTCTTCTGCGTCGTCAGCCGACGTGGGGATCTTGACCTCGACCATCTCACCCTTGCCATCCTGCTTGGCACCGGAGCCGGTGGCGCCACCCAAGTCGGTGGCAGGGCCGTTGGACTGCTTGGTGCCCCACGAGAGATCGTTGGTGTTGCACATCGAGTACATCGACAGGATGATAATGTAGGTCGGCGTAAGGAAAAGGTACTGGATGAACGAGGTGAGCATGTGCCACGGCTCTAGATGCAAAAACGAGCAGACGAGCCACATGACGTACGTCGCCGCGAGCGAAATGACAATGTCTCGGAATCCAGATGTCTTGAACAGCGTCTCGAGGTTCGACGCTGACCATCCGCTCGTGTGGGTGAGGCCCGATGCGTCCAATGCCAGGTAGGTCGTGTAGCCCGCGGCGTACAGTGCCAGACCCATGATGAGCGCAAAGATGACGATGGCCGACGTGTAGGCAAAGTTGGATCCTTGAGGTCGATTGCCGAGCGAACAAACCAGCACGACGATGACCATGGCGATGAAGACATTCTGGAAAACTTCGATGATGGCAGGTCCCTGTCCGCCGAACGGATCGCTGCCAGTAGCACTGGTCGAAGCATTGAGCAAAAAGTAAAAGGCGAGGAAGAAGTTGGCAATGGCGAACCAGCTGAAGACGAGGAGCACCAGGTTGTAGATGACCTGGAACAACAGCCAGAGCTTGCGCAGGAACGGCTGACCCGAGGTAAAGATGCGGTACCAGTGCCACACCGCATAGTACGAAGCAAAGAGCGATCCGTTGAGCCATCGTCGACGCTGCGAGATAAACTCGGGCACCCGGTCCGGAACGTCGGTGTACGCCTTTGCTGACTTGACGTATCGCAAGAGCCAACCCTCGCGCTCCTTGGTGACAAGCTCGAAGCAGAGAATGCGATCTTCGGCAAGATACATGTTTCCCTCAAAGATCGAGTTGCTGCCTTCGCCCGAGTGCAGCTTCTCGCCCTTGAAGTACATTTCCAGCGGTCGACCTTGCAGCGCCTTGTATCGATAAGCCGAAAAGGCACCGGGAAGCACCGAGATGAATCCAAAGACCGACTCGGTAGGCTTGTCGAGGATGTTGGACATCTTGTACTCGAAATTTTGCGAAGCAACGAGCGGGTTGAAGAGGGCAGTGCAGCCGCGACCAGTATCGACGCAGATCTCCCCACAGGCGCCGCCGACGCGAGGATGCTTGTCGAAGCTCTTCCAGAGCTCGTAGATCGACGTGCCGGTGGGCTTGGTGCCCACATCTAGCAAAATGCAGACGTTGGGCTGGAGCATCTTGCAAAAGGCGTTAAAGTACCATCGATGACTGTTGAGCTTCTTCTTGTTCTGCTCCTTGAGGCAGAAGACGACTTGGATGGGGCAAGGCGTCACTTGAACCTCGCCCTTCTCGGTGACCTGGACACGCGTGGTGTACTCAAAGATGTGCGCTTCGACGGGCTTCTTGAGGACGTGGTCCTTCATGACGCCTTCGTTGTAGCAGCCCATCAAGCCGAGCGCCTTGAGCATGCGCTCGTTGGCCTTCTTACGGCCGTCGGCAACGATGATGACGACCACCTTCTTCCATGCATCGGGTCCCCACGTCTTGGAGCGCGTTCTCCCGCACAGATGGGCGATGTTCTTGATGACACCGCCCATGGTTCGGGCAAAGAGGACATCATCTTCGTTGTAGCAGGTGAGCACGATGGCCATCTCGGTCTGTCGGCCATACATCCAGGGACGGAGCGTGTACTTTTCCTCGATAAACTTGTCGGGATCCGAGGTGCAGGCCTGGTAGCGCATCTCGCGGAACTCGGGGTTGTTGGTGTTGGACTTGCTGATGCTCGAGGCGACGGGGATGTCGAGGACGAGGTTGCCGTCCTGGAGCGGGATGCGCTTGACGGTACGCTTTCGCATGATGCGGTCGCGGTTTTCGCGCTGGAAGCTCGAGTCTTGGTGCTGAAGCGTGTGCATGGGAGCCGAGGCGATGACGAGACCAGGAGCACCGAGACCAGCAGTGAACGGCTCGGGCATGCCTTGGCCGCCCTGCGTGTCGTATTCGCCATACGGAGTGGGTGGGTAGCCTGGCTGGCCCATCTGGATCATCGAGTGAGAGGCAGGCATCTCGTTATACGACATGGTGGGAGCGCCTGCGTTCCATGCACCTGGAGGCTGATTGCTGTGCTTCGAGTAGAGGCTCTTTTCATCGTCTACAGAGTGATAGCCATTGCCGCCGGGCCTGCCGGACTGATAGCTCTCGGAGCGTTGGAAGGCCGATGAGCCGCCGTAGGGGTAGTTTTGCTCCATGGCGCGCTCGTCGTAGATGGGGTCGCGCGAGCCGAGATCGATGCTTTGGGACAGGTCCGGGTTGAGGTCGCGAGAAGCTGGCAGCGGAGCGGGGTCGTAAAGAGGTGCGGTGTGGGAAGCGTCGTAGGAAGCGTTGGGATCCCACTGTGATGGATGATTGCTAGCAACGGCGGTTCGACTGGACTGTTGCGAGGGTCTCGAGAAGCTGTCTTGGTGGTAGGCCTGTTGTCTAGCAGCGGAGAGATGGGAGGGAACAGGAGGGATGTCTTGATGTTGGTTGTAGGTGGCCGGAGCGTGCTGACTTGCAGAGCGGCTGCTGGACGAGTTGGACCTGATCCTGGAGGGCTGCCTGGAGGTACAGCGGGGAGAAGTGCGCAGTGCAAGTCAAGTGGGAAATGGAAGCGGAGACGGAACAAAGGGTCAGTCGATTGCGCGGGAGAGAGATGGCTGCTGCGCAGGGGGCGAGGGCTGGAATGAAGCTGCGCCAAGGAGAGCAACGTGCATGCGTTGCAAAGTGGGGCCAAGCTTAACCTACCTTTGAGGCTTGACAGGCGCTGCCTGGTATTCAGGCTGAGGAGCATCGTATGCATTGTAAGAATGCTGGTGCTGGTGCTGGTGCTGTGGTGCATACGAATGGGGCTGCTGCTGCTGGTAAGGGTCGGCGATGTATTCGGAGTGATCAGGTTGATCGGCGTAGCGTTGACGCTGTGAAGCACCGTACGAGTCGTAGCGATGACCAGCGTCACCTTGACGGTTATACTGGCTCATCTTGAGGATGAAGGAGGAGCGTCTATTCTTGTGTAGGGCGAGCGCAAGATGGTTAAGCGTGTAGGTGTAGGGTGGGGCTGGGGATGAATTGTGTCGCAGGAGCAAGGGAGACGTGCTCGCAATGTCGATGGTGGAGAAGGAGGGACAAAGCTGGCTGCACGCTTCGACGACAGAAGAGGCTTCAGTATCCAAAGGGATGGCCAGGAAGACAATAATTCAACGCAGGAGAACAAGAAGGAGAGACCCTTTGGAGATTGTGTCTGTGCTGGCCATGCACGCACGCCTCTTTGGCTCCTAACTGTCCGCCGAACAGGACCATACGGACGCCACCACTGGTCGTCATTGTCGCCTGCTCATCTGTACGACGGCGAGTGTGCCTGCATCAGTCGCACTAGCAGCAGCAGCGGGTGACAGCCAAGAGGGGCAAGAGGAGCGCGTAGAAGTCACTTTTGGCAGAAATTTCAATGCCAGCGCGCTTTTTCTTTGTGAATGCACTTCGGGAAAGGCACATCGCCAGCGTCTTTCTTTCGCGTTCATGAGAGACCAACACCGACGCAAGACGCTTCTGTGACAGGAGAGCAAAGGACCCTTACTTATCCGGCGCACAGCTGCTCAACGAGCTCTATTCTGCTCACAAAACGCTGCCGTCGCTTGCAAGGTCTCACACTGCCGAGTCCGAGTCGACGGAATTCCGTCCTGTCATGCTCTCTGCTCTCCTCCTTCATTGAGCAGCCTCATCCAACGGCAAAACCCTTCGACGCTTACCGCTGCAGTCTACTGCAGGTCCACTCCAGGTTCATGAGCTTGATAGGGTCGGAATCGTCTTTGCTAGGATGGCGTCCGTATGTGGCATGATCTTGAGGGCAACGACCCAATCCCTTCCGGTCTCGCTTTCGAAAGAGCCGAAGTTGAGCGAACCGAGCGTCTCCGGACCACCTGCGTCAGGTCAGGCGATTCACTCCGCCTCAGCAAATAGCAACGACGCATCGCAGACGATCCTGCTTAGATATGCAACACCAAGGCAGGAGAGAGAAGACGACAGCCACACATCCCCCGATCCTGACCTTGTATCCCGATTGGAAAATCGCGCTTCTCCACACGTTAAAAAAAATTCGGGTATCGGCTGAAACCCTCTTTTCGAGTTGTTCTTCGTCGTCGTTCGAACGCACCTTGACCTTTTTGGTGACGCTCTCTCAACAATCTCGAGGCGATTGATCCGGCAGGCCAAGCATCCGTTTCCTGTCGTCACATCCACAAGGTCCGCATTCGTTGCAGCAGCAGCAGCAGCAGCAGCAGCAGCATCGTGAACCAGCCCGAAAGCCAGGCTCGACGAATCGGTCAGAGCGCTCTCATACAACTCAAGCTTTCGATTCACAAAGGCTTTCATCTCACAATATGTCGGATCGCGAGGACGGCGGTGAAGAGACGTGAGTAGCAGTACCCAAAGTACCTGCCATCGCGACTATCGGCAGACTGATCCTGACCCTTTCTGACCTACAACTCTGTCGCGCAACAGCTTCTACGAGGACGAAGAGCCAGTCTACGACGGCGATGACCTTGGAGAGGAGCAGTACGATGACGGCGCCGACGCCGCCGCCAACGGCATCGTTCACTCGTCAGCCGGAGGCGATCCATCCACGTCGATGGCCGGTCAAGCCAATGCAGAGCGCATCACCACACCATACATGACCAAGTACGAGCGCGCTAGGATTCTGGGCACTCGCGCTCTTCAGATCTCGTAAGTGCTATCGCTCTCGTTCCCCGTCTCATTGCGGCGGGACGAAGCACATCCATGTTAATGTGTGTCCACTGAAGCTGACATGCTTCTGCTGCATACCGACTGGAAACACCGCAGGATGAACGCACCTGTTCTCGTGCCCACCGAGGGCGAGACGGACCCTTTGGAGATCGCCATGAAGGAGTTGGCAGCGAAGAAGATCCCCCTGGTCGTCAGGAGATACCTTCCAGATGGAAGCTACGAGGACTGGACCGTCAGCGAGCTCATCGTCAGCGAGTAAGACGTCGCTCCTCCCATCATGACTAGCATGGCTCCGTGCCTGTGTCCATCCCTGCCCATTTGTCTCTCCGACACACGATACCTCCTTTTCCTATCTTGACACGCCTGATCGTTGCGCCTCGGGCTCACCTCAGCAGGCGTCGCCGTCACGCTGCGTGTCCGCTGCTCCAAAATGAGCCGCGCGTGCCTTTCCGGCCTTCCCTTCCGTCAATGTACTCTACTGCCTCTCAAATACAGCATAATCCAGACCAATGATGGCGAAACGGGTGACTTCCATCCTTCTCATAGCCATTGCCAATTCTCTCTCTGTACCGTCAAGCTTTTTGTAGGGCAGCGACAGGCTCGAAAAGGGACACCATTGCTCGAGCTGTTACCGCCGCAATTCAGCATCATCTGGTGGTACATGCTCCCGTGGCTCACGGCTCTGTTGAGTCGTTCTGTACGTACGCCTGAGATCAGCGTGACGGCGTCAGACTCGTCTCTTGCAAGAGCTGCGAGTCTGTACCTATCGCTGGCCTGCTCTGCTAACCCCTTACCGGATCTCGTACGATCGTTGGCTCGATGAGCATCTTCCATGGCCCGGCAAACAAAGTGTTAGGCCGTCTCTGATGCCAATTGAGTACCGAAATTTCGATTGCTTCGATCTCAATATCGATCGGGACGTAACAGGTAGCTCGGCCGAGGTTGCGTCACATGACCTGCCTCAGGTCATTTTGGTCATTGCATAAAATGGTCAGGCACGAGACCAGTGTGCATTTCATTATGACGAACAGGTCAGCTGGCCGGTCTCATGCCAAAATTAGCGCCGCAGTGCGCTCAACGTGGCGGGACCTCTCAGCAGCGCGCGGGTCAAGCCCAGAGGGCAGGTGGAGTGAGCGTTGCGTACAAAGCTCGTTTGAGCGCTCGTCGTTGCAGCTCTCTTCTCTCCCACCAAGTAACTCTCATTTTAACAAGTCAGGTAGGTAACTCCTCTTCGTCGTCGATCGACACTGCTGGGGATCACTACAGCGTATCAGCATGGACATCGCAGGGATGGTTCGCGAGTAGGCGGCACAGCAACGGCGGCAGTCTTGGGGTTGTCATCATCAGCAGCGGCATAGCAGTAGTGGTGGCAGCTTCGAGCAAGGCAAGGCTAGGCTTTGGTTTGCAGCGTAGGATCTCCCAGCAGCAGTACATCGGCACCAGTATCAACTCTCCAGCATAGATCAGTGCGCTTAACACCTCGCACCCCTTCATCTCCGATCTCAACAGCTTTGTCAAGATGCGAGCCAAGTGGAGGAAGAAGCGTATGCGCCGACTTCGTCGTAAGCGCAGAAAGATGCGCGCCCGATCCAAGTAAACAGCTCGCATCCCCTCTCGAGCGTGTTTACATCGTCGACGATCTCTCGAGCACTTTGCCAAACGGTCTGGCGTATTCGATTCTCGCGCAACGGTTGTTCCCTCAAAGCGATGTCTCTCCCTTGAGGACAGTCTTCACGGTCTCGGATCGCGGTCCGGCTCGGAAGCCTCGTCGGCCACCCCCCCATCGGCCAAACAACAATTTACACCAAAGTTCTCAAGTCCTGCCGTCGTTTGCTTGTCTATGCAGCGCCGGTCATGGTACACAATAAAAATTGAAGCGTTTTCAACACTCCATCTCTTTTCGGTGGTCGAGCAATGTCGCCATGTGTGTAGTCGCGATTCCTGGCTTCTCAGTCTGTCCACAGCATGTCATCATTCTCGTGGGAGCGTCTTGTACATGAGGCAAGTGAAACACATCTGATTTCTGGCGAGCACGTCCCTCCCCGTGAAGCTTGCATTCCGTCCCGTCGATCGTCAGCCTGTCTCGTCGGTCGACGTGCTCGGCGAGCGCCCGGCGGCCCCCTCACGCCGCCTACCAATGCTCCTTCGCCGGCCTGAGATCCATCTCAAACGTCCACCCGCTCTCATTTTGTCCAGCCAAGAATAACCACGTCTTTGCCATCTGCTCCGGCAGCAGCACCTGTCCATCCCCAAACCTGCTCCCCTTGGGCATACCCAGATACTCCAGAGCCGTATCGCTCTCAATCAACCCATCGACAATTACGTGGCTTACATGCACCCGCTTCGGCCCATATTCTCTGGCGATGGACTGGCACATTGCGCGGAGGCCGGATTTGCTGGCTGCGAAACCGGCGAAGCCTTGCCTGCCTCGCGTGGAGGAGGTGGCGCCTGTGACGATGAGATTTCCGCCGTTGGTCATGCGCGAGATGACGGATTGGGAGAAGGTGAAGCCTGCGAGGATGGATCCTTGAACGCCCTGCTCGAGTTGCGGGAGTGATTGCTGGAGGAACGGCCCACGTTTGCGGATCGAGGCGTTGAAACAGGCCGTTCCGATGACCTTCTCGGGCCAGTAATCGGCTACCTCCTCCACCGCGCGGATGATCGACTCGTTGGAGAGGGCGTCGCAAGCAAACGCCGACGAAAGCACCTCATCCTTCCCCACCCCAATTCCATGCGCTTTTCGAAAGGCAACCGCTGTAGCGTGCAGATCAGTGGCCCAGGAGGAAAGCCGATCTTTCGAGCGAGAGAGGATGGCAGTGGTGTACCCGCGTGCGGCAAACACGCGCGCGATCGACAGGCCCAAACCGGGCCCTACTCCGAGGACGATCACGATGTGACTGAGGAGAGGCGGGCCATGAAGCAGGTCGGTGCCGAGAGGTGCGACGGGCGCGTGGGGGGTGAAGTTGGGCGTGAGAAGGTCGGTGCGGTTTTTGCGGGGGCTACTACTGTCGTCCGTAGCGGCGGGACGGGGGTTGGTCTTGGATGTCATTGTGGGCGCGCTGGTCGTGCTGAAGAGGGAGAATCGAGGCTGCGATGATGGCTGGCTCGTGGACGTGACCGACGTGGTACGGAGGATCGCACGAGCAGGGGGCAAGCCTTAAGAAGTGACGCGGAGGTGGTGACGTTTGGTCCGGCTACTGCTTGCAGCCGAGCGAGCCGGTTCGTAAAGCGGTGACCTTGACGTTACTCTAGCAGGCTTTCGGGATGCGACGATGCTGTATCCGCGCCTTGTCGATGAGCAAGTCTTTCGGTATCGAGGTGGACTCAGCGCTACGCTGCGTCGGATGCCGGCAATATCTCGGCCTGGACCCTGAAATGCGCTCTCCTTTGCCCCGCACTTTTTTCCGCTCTCAACGCTCTCACTCAAAGACGATGGCAAGTTTTGATGCTCTCACAAGCCCTCGTCGAGACCAACCTCGCGCTGCTCATCAGCAACACTATCACCAGCATTGAATCTCACATACCGCTCTTTTGCATACTTGACGTCTTGGCTTCACCATTCCTCTACCTGAAGCCAAAACCCCTCGTTCAAGGACTCTACCTACAAACGTCCTTGCCGCCGTCTCTAGTAGATGGTCCCATTGCGCACCGGCCCAGTCACCACAAAGTCAGTGCCATTCACCCCAAAGCACGCCTTGTCAAAGTTGGCGTCCTTGTACGCGTTCTCCTTCTGGAACTTCACGTAGTCCTCAATCGGGCAAAGCGCCTTTCCTGCGGGACAACCCTCTGCGCCGCTGTACGGGATGACCGCCTCGTTGAGCTTGGTCCTCACGTACCTCTTACCGTCGCACCCGACGACCTCGAACACGATCCTTGCTGCGAACGGCGTGATGTGACTCAGATAAAACGTTCGGTCGGGGTTGGGGGAGGCTGGATCGAGGAACTCGCCGACGACCTGGGTGTAGTTGAGCGCGGTGAGGACCGAGAGGAGGTTATCGTCATGCGAGAAGTCGACGTACATCGTCTGATCCAGCGGGAAGTACGTCGGGTTGCTATCCAGCGTGCTGTTCTCGGTCGTAATCGTCGCCGGATTCCACGTCGCATTGGACAATCGATCGATGAGTTCGGTCACGTAGCCGATCCCCTGCGCCTTGCCGTTCGGGCTCATGATACCGTAATCGCCCTGGAACTGGAGGTCCAAGTCATACTCGAAGCCTTGCCACTCCTCCTTCGTAAAGAGGCCGCAGAAGTTCGAGTAGCCCAGCGCAGCCGTTTCGTAGGCACACAGACTCTGCATGCCGTACACCATCTCGTGGGTCAGCGTCAGACCGGAGACGTACTGCTGCAGACGCTGGGTGGGGGTGGGGAGGTAGATGGCATCCCAGACGGGACGCAGGTAGGTGTCGCCGACGGTGATGGTGTTAGAATTGTTGCACGTGTCATACGAGGCGAGCGTGTCGTTGAACCCGTCTCCCTCGGTAATGATCTCGAGATTTATCTTGGAGGGAGCGTCCCAGCCGAAGAAGCCCAGCGTCCAGTAGCGGGCGGAATCGAGGATACGCTGCTGACTCGTGGTGCGAACCACCGGCTTGGACGCGTTAGAGTTGTACAGCGCACCGTACTGGTAGTAGTGGTGTACACCCGAGTCAAACAGCTGCTGGGCACCAACCGCGTTCAACACCTCCGCACCGAGTTCGTACGTCCAGGTGTTGAGGAACTCCAACGGTCCCGAGGCCGAAAAGTTGCTCTCCGGATGGAACACCTTCGAAACGTTCCTCATCACCGCCCCGAAGTAGGGCGCGCCCTCGGTCGCGTACGACGTCGGATACCTCGCACCGTGCCTGTGCAGGATATGCACTTGCTCCACCGTACACTTCTCCGGAAGGACAGAGTGGCCGTTCTGGAGGTCCTTGAAGATAGGCGAGGAGAAGTAGGGCGATTCGTTACCGAGATACTGGAAGAGGTTAAAGTCGCAACCCTGCTTGGCGTCGATGGGCGACCAGCGGGTATCGATCGCGGTGCTGAGCTGGCCCTCCTTGCGATCGTCGACGGCGAGGAAGGGAGCGGGACCGTACTTGCGCGTGCCCGCGTAGCCGACATTGGTGGGGAACGGGTCCGAGGGGCTGATCGAGGTGGGAGGGGTGGTGTCGTTCGATTGGCGGTTGATCTGGCGCGGGGAGAGGGCGGCGGCCGAGACGGCGGTGGCCACCACAGCTTGGAGGGCTAGGAAGCTGGTGGCGATGTGCATCTTGATGAGGGGGCGAGGGTGGTAGGGGGGAGATCGTGGGCACAAGAAAGACGTTACAAGGCCAGTTCTGCTCCAGTATATATATCTTCCATCCTAGCGGCAGGCTCGTCGATCTAACGGGGGAAGGACAGTGCGCCAGGAGCACATGCCGCCACTTTTCCAACTCATCAACGGGGTAAGACAGTCCTGCATTCTTTTCTTCCCACGTCTGTGCGAAGATGGAAGATTTCTTGTCGATCCCAAGCTAGATGCGGTCAACCCACGGCGACGGCCGACCTGTGGCACAGAACCGGCGGTCCACCCCACGGCGACCCAATTTTTGATGTCTTTTGTGCGCTATCTGACTGGCGACAAAATTTGATTGGTGCCGTGTCGAGGATCTGCAGTCCTTCTCCAAGAACGTGGACACCTCACAATCGAGTTCGGCAGGGGTCCAAGCCGTTGACCTCCCAGTCTGCCTCCTTCTCGTGGCCGCGGCTGTCCTGTATCCGTGCACACCCCTCTTCAGTCGGAGGCACGGCCGCCGGTTCCCATATTTGCGCTCGCCCCTCCGCTTTCCGAACCTATTTGGTCGCTGTCAGAGGGAGAGAGTGGAAATTGAGCACACGTGCTGCATGCGATGGGTCCCGCCGGTCCGCAATGCCATGCTGTAGGCGGCAGCGGGGACGATTCTCGAAGCGAAATCCTCTGGATCGAGCAAGAACGTGCTCGTCGTTCCTTTCGACCCTTGACTTGCCATCCTGGACTTGTTGCAGCTGCTCAACATGCAGCTGCGTGGGGAACGTTTCGTCTGTGCCTGAACTGGCCTCGAAATTCTAGCCGACGCTTTCGTTATCGGCAGCGGCATCGTCCGAACTATGAGGCAGAAGGGAGTCGCCTCGATCGACCGCCGAAGGAAGATCTTCTTCCGCGAGGCGTTCCTGCAGGATGCTCGTCCCAATCCAGGGTCGAAGCTTAATGTGGGCGAGAGAGAAGCATGCCCTCGACGAAAGACGAGATTCGAAAGCAACCGATGCGAAGCAAGGATATGACACTCGAGTATCAATCATAGACCGATTCCAAGGACCAAGAAATGGTCATCATACGACGCCCGAACGCTTTTGCTTCCCTCGTTCCTCGCTGACAAGCGATGCAGCTCAGGCCGACAGCTCCACGATCCAGCGCCCTCGCAGTCAAGTTCGAAGTTGAGCAAGCACTGGAGGCCGCCCGTCGCACACCCGTATCATCCATCTGCGACCTCTCAGAAAGAGGAACACGATCTCATGCAGGGGATGCATCGAAAACGCAAGAACGATTGCTGAGGTGGAAAGAACATGATCAAGTGACAGAGGCGACTCGAACGGGGAAGCACCGTGGTCACCCGATCAGATCGCCCTCACTGCCGCTTCAACACGCCGCTCTCGGCGATCCAATCAACCAACTCCTCTACGGTCTGCTTGACACTCTTATACTCCAACCCGAGCACCTTCCTACTGGCGCTGTTGTCAAACGTCGTCAACCTCTTCTGCGCCTCCTCTGCGTCCTTTGGCTTCTCCACCTCGTCAACCGGCAGACCTGGCTGTCTCTCCCTTACCCACTTGACCAGATCGTACTGCTGCGGGTTACCCACGGAAAGAATGAACCGCTTCCCATCGGCCTCCTTCCTGTGCATGGCCTGAATGTGTCCCTCGACCACGTCCACAACATCGACGTAGAAGCTAGTAGCGTCTTCGGGACCGAGTGGACGCTTGGTGATTTTGGCCCAGAACATGCCGTTGCTGCCGTCGAGCGCGGTGGCCATGGTGGGTTTGCCGAGCACCAGCACGGGGTGAACGGTGGACAGCGCCCACTTGGGGTTCTGATCGCGCTGGAAATCCCATGCCACCTGTTCGGCAACGCGCTTGCTGGCCGAGTAGACGCCCATCGCAGCCTCGCCGAAGTCAGCCTCGCTCTTCGGGTTCGCCAGCTTGTCACCGAGGTTGAGGGCAGCTTCGTAGGTGATGGGGTTCCAGTCGGTGTCGGTGTACGTGTTGCCGGTGTGCAGGGTGGCAATGTCGAGGATGGCGGCAACGCTGCTCGTGTAGACCACCTTCTGAACGCTCTCCGTCTCGCTAGCGTCTTGCAACACCGACAGCGTTCCAGCACGCGCTCGGTCGAGGTAGTCCTTCTTCGCATCCGTCTTGCCGGGGCCCGGGACGGGAGAGGCCGTGTGGAAGACGTGCGTGACTCCTTCGAGAGCGTTCTTGAAGGCACCCCGCGAAGTGATGTCGGGGATGACAAAGATCTCAAGCTTGCCCTTGGCGGACGGGGAAATGGATTGCTTGAGCTGGTCACCAGACTCGCTACGTCGAACGGTGGCTTTGACGGTAGAGCCTTCCTCGACGAGACGCTTGACCAGGGCGGAGGCGATGAAGCCATTGGCTCCGGTAACTAGGTAGACGTTGGAGTTGGACATCGCGTCGTTGGTTTTGTTTCGAGGAAGAGGTGAGGGATCGTTCGCTGGTTTGATTTGAAAGATCCAAACTGCGATTGCTTGAACAGTGGTGGTGAGTCGGCGCAGATAGACTTGCTAGACGATCGACGATGTGCGAGAAGACGTAGGTCAAGTTTGCAATGAGAGCGTGTAGCCGTGGAGAAGGAGAAGAATCCCATGGACCACGCACGGTCACAAGTGGCTTGGCAATGACGCCTCGCACAGACGCAGATACAAAACTCCACGGAGACGCTCGACACTCGCGCCTAAACTCCTGTTCGCAGACGACGCAGCTTTAGGCGCCAGCAGGGGTCTGACCTTGTGTTGGTTGCGACGCAGCAGTCTGCGCTCAAGGCACGCAGCTTGTCTTCGAGCTGTGCTGTTGTCGTGTGGGTAAGAAGCAGCTTATCCTCGGAGCAGACTGCCATAGAACACGATGGCGCTCAAAAGCTCAAGCCGGGCTATCGTCGTGCGTTGGTGAAGCAAGCTGCGCGGCGAGGAGGCACATCCGACTCCAGAAGTGAGCTTTTGATGCCGCAATCACACACCTGAGCCTCGAGATGGCTCCATGGATGCAGTAGATCGGTCTAGATTGAAAGGAACGGCTCGACATCACACCATCCCCCCAATGCGCTCCCCCTCCGGCCTGGCCGTAACCACCGGCCCCCCACCCTCCATCGTCTCTGTGACCACCTTTGCCGCCGTCATGGCAGCCGTTGCAGCTGTGCCCGTGGCATTCTCCAGCAACCCTTCCTCTGCCTTCGTCGCGGGCAAGTACGCCGTCGAAGGATCCGGCGTGTAAAGTTCTTCGCTCATAGCGCTCTCGCTTCCGTGCTTCATGAGTGCGCCGCTGCCCGGTCGACTGGTGGCGCTGGCGAGGAAGAACGAGTCCTCGGATGAAGGCGTGCGCGAGTCGCTCCTCATGATCTGGCCGAGTCGGGTCGAGTCCCAGATTTCCTCCCGGGCTGGATTGTCGTCTTGCTGGGCCGAGTCTGGGTCTGCGCGGGGTTCGTGCTTGACGTTGTCCTCCGAGCTAAGTCCTGCAGCCGAGTTAGGGGCATCGGTGGTGTCAATGCTCGTAGACTCGCCCGCACCAAGTCCTGTAGCCGTGCTGACCCCCTCGATGGTGTCCGTTATCGCAGGCTCCCCGGCAACCTTCTCTACCTGCTCGCTTTCCTCCACCTCGCTGCCCTTGTCAACATCGCCACCGAGCTTGTAAGCGGACCGCGTACCGAACCCGTTCTGCGCCATCTGCTCGTTGACAGGCGCAGGCGATGCTTTCGAAAGATCCAAACCCGTCAGGGCGGCAGCGAGTCCCGACTCCGCCTTGACATCGCCATTAGCGCCAGTGACAGCGCTCGTCTCCTCGCTCGCAACCTCGTCACCGAGCCCGTTCGCGGCCACTTCAGCCTTGGCATCCTCAGCCTCGCTGAGCTGCTTGAGCTTGTCCATATCCACCACGGGCATAGTACTGACATCTGGCACCGTCAACTTCTCCCCTTTGTCCTTCTTTTTGGAAAAGCTGCTGAGGCGGCGCAGGAGGTTCCTCACTGGCCTGCTCTTAGCCGTCGCATCGGCTTCAAGCACCAGACTTGAGCGGCGACTCGACTTGGCACTCGCCGTCGGCTTGCTGGAGCGTGCCGCCCCACGTGTAGGCGGCAGGTCGAGAGTGCGGAATGCCACCGGCGACACGTCTGCGTCGCTGCCGGCGGATACGGCAGCAGACTGCGGTGACACGATGATCGATTGTGTCTCGCCAGCGGGCGTTGCATATGCGCTCAGACTTGGCGAGGTGGTGGGCGATGCCTTGGTGGAAGGTGCAGCGGCGATTGAGATGGTATCGACCTGCGCCTTGGACTTGCGGCGAAACATGGTCGAGGATCGATTCATCTTCGACTTGGAGGGAGTCAGACCAGTTGCAGTGCTCATTTCTGATGGTGCCACCGAGTTCTGCCTGCTGATCCCACGAATGCTTGCCTCCTCGGCGCGTGCGACATCCTCCGTCACGACGATAGGCACCGCCGCGTTAGAGTCACTCGCATTGAGCTGCCCATCGACCTGCTGCTGCTGCTGTGCCGCTGCCTCCCTGAGGTCGACAAACGACGGGTTGGGACTAGCCGCCCGACTCGCAGCACGACTACCGGCCCGGCTTCCAAACGGCGTCAGTCGCTTGGCAACAGACTCTTTGGGAGGCGGCACGATGAGACCCTGCATCTCGGCTTCCGGATCGTTCATCGTCATGGTGAGGACGGGCCGACGCTTGCCGTTCAAGGAGGTCTGCGATGCATTCGACTGGATGCGAGCCGCGGCAGCCACCTGATTGGGAGTATGATAGACGCTGGTCTTGTTTGCGTACGCCATCGTTGCATCGAATGGAGAGCTCTCTTGCGTCAACGGAATGCCAAACGGATCCATGCCGTCGAATGTAGCGCCGTTCGAGATGGCGTTGGGAGGAGGCAAGCTGGGGTACGGCGAGCCACCGAGCCCCAAAAACATCTCTTTCGGCACGAGACCTTTGGTTGGGTCCGAGTGCGAGGCGACCGAGCCGACGCCCGCCATACTCGTGCCGTCTACTCCCCTGGCGCGAGCAGTGGCTCGGGCTGGGTGGAGGGGAGTCATTGGCTTGAGGCCGTTGGTGGTCGAATGAACGGGGGTGATGCTGTCGTCCTGGAGAGGCGAATCCTCGAGGATGCTGGGGAACGAACGTCGACGAGGGTCGTTGAAAGCGCCGCCAGGTCCCTTGATGCGGTGAGGCGAAGAGCTGCCACTGCGACTGGCACGCGCAAAAGGCGGCTGAGGGACCTGCTCTGCGATCGCTTCGGCTGCGAGTTCGCGTGCCAAAAGATCGAGGTCGCGCGTATCGACGTACCTGCGACGCCTGCCGCCGGGCGTGACTGTACCTGAAGTAGCACCAGAGCCTGGATCGGGACTAGCAGCACCAGGCGTCGGCGTCTCGCTTGTGGTTTCCGACGAGTCTTTGGACCCCGAGCGATCGCGACGAGACTTGGAACTCATCGAACGCAAGAAGCTCTTACGACGCTTGACCTTGGTCTGTTCGCTGGCATCGGATTTCGAACGTGCGCGCTGCGATGGCGTACGCGAAAGCTCAGAGTTTTGCTCCTTGATATCTGCGCCAGATGCCTGGGGGACACTCTCGTCGTTGCTGTTGCTGCTGTTGGTGGTAGTGGTGGTGATCGGAGACAGGTTGAAGGTGCTGCGTTTGGGCGAGGCCGGCGCTGATTTGCCCTTCTTCCTCGTCTCGACTCGAGCCTGCTGGCGAGCGGCCTCGAGGACCAATTGGGCTGCGCGCGCCACCATGTGGTTGTCGGGCGTTCCTTGATCGGAGTGGGAGGCTTGTCGGCTCTTTATTGGAGGTGTCATGCACGGTGTTGCGCCGTCGCCGCTCATGGTGTCGAGCTCGAGACTGTCCGATTTGGGATTATTTGCGTCCATGGCTGGAGCAGCTGAAGGGGCAGCAGCAATGGCATCGGCGGTGGTGGTGTCGGTGTCCATGCTTGAAGATTGGACGGTACCAAGGATGTCGGGATGGAGGCCGCTGCTACTCAACGCCGACATGGTCTGGGCGACGGTAGGGAGAGGTTGAGAAGCGTCTGATGTAGATGGCGGGGCGGGGGTTTTGGAGGAGGGCCGGGAGCGTCGGGGTAGAAGGGTGGGCTGTCCCAAGCCGCGAGTGTGAGCATGAGCTTGCGCAGCGGCGGTACTTCCGGATGCGAGCGCAGACTGAGCTGCTAGAGTTGCGGCGAGCTCGCGTTCTGCAGAGGTAGAATCGGAAGCTTCCATGAAAGGTTCAGGCGCCGGTTGCTGCGAATTCCAGTTGACGCCGCTCTTAAACTTGCCGTTGGGCTTGCTGAGCTCGGCTAGGTTGAGGCCCGAGGTGGTGTCGACGGATCTGCGCGAAGCTCGAGTCGAGATGCGCTGAGCAAGCGAAGGACGTGCTGGCTTGGAATCCGCGCTCGACTCAGCTCCGGACTGTGTGCTGTTGGAAGAGGATGAGCTGGTGAAGCGAGCGAGCATGCCACCAGAGAAGCTGCCAGAGGAGCGACGGAAAGGATTCGAGTTGGCGAAGCGCGAAGGGGAGGAGCAAGATGCTTGTGCGCTTTGCGGACTGGACGGCTGCGCATCCTGCGCAGTTGAATCGAGATGCGCCGACGCCATGGTGCAGAGTGCAGCGAGATGCAGCTGAGCTCAAGATCGGACCAGTATCCAAGACGAGAGGGTGGGCTCCGCAAAGAGTGGGATCAAGAGATACTGTAGCAGAGCGCACGAGCTGCGTCGCACTGCAGCTGCGCTGGGGTGAACGTGGAAGCTTTGCGCTGATTCTGCTCGAAAGAAAAGCGCGGGATCAGTCGCTGATTGAGAGGGCGTCCTTCAGGAAACAAGCATGGATCGAGATGGCACCGAGGGACACGTCCAAGGAGAAGGTTTTGAGGCGTCGTGCGGGCTGATGGGAAAGATCAGTTCATCTCCGTAGCGCTCGACAAGATTGACAAATGAAATGATGTGACAGCGGAGATGCGCGACTGCGCAGAGGATCGAGGGCGGATGGAGACGGAGAAGGCGAGATCAGGGTATCGATGCGCAAGGCTAAAAAGGTCCAGATGAAAGCGTGAGTTGGCGCGCTGCCTTTCGAACAGCAATGATGGATGAGTTGATGTGAAGGAAGAAAGAAGACGAGGATGGCAGTCGAGAATTGTGGAAAGTGGATGGCGGTCAGAATGGATGCTGAAGCGGTCGGTGTTGCGTGTGGATCGATGCTGTCTGTGGAAGAGCGTTTGGTTGCGCTGTTGCGGCGTTGGTTTCGCTTTCGCTCTCAGACAATAATGATGGCCTTGTGAATGCCAATTCAAATCAAGGGGAATTTCGCCGTGGGCTGCTTTCTCCTCGCTGAACACGCACCTGCCAGATGCAGATGCAAGAGCGACTGCAGCTTCTTGCATGCTCAGCTCCACCCAAACTGAAGCGAAAAAGCGTGACGCAGATGCGCAACGTAGATCGCGAATTTTGCGCGTTGCCATCTCTCGTTCTCCGAGCGCAGCAACAAGGAAGGAAGGGTTCGTGATTTGGAATTCGGCAGTGAGACAAGGAGAAGCGAAAGAGGAGACCAGACTGCGCCTCATCCTTGCAGCTGGACGAGATCAGTCCGAGCATAGACCATACCAGTGCGCAAAGGTGGGCGTGTATACGTACATGCTTCTCGCGCTTGACCAGCTCGCCGGACGCGATCTTGGACGGGCTTCTCGACTCGACCACTGCATCCGCATGATCGCTTGGCCATCGGTGCCAAGGGTCGAGTTGACGTAGTAGGGCTCTGGTCGAAAGATCGGACGGCGATAAGATTAGCGACCGAGACCGAGAGGAATGTGACCAAGCTCGCCTTTTCCTTTGTCGCTGGATCGATTCGTCACGCGCTACCACGACCCCCACCCTCTTGTTTCGGTGTCTTCTATCGTCACTGAACACGTTCCATGCCAAAGCTTGTCTCTTTCTGCTTATGGTTTAGATCCGGACATCGAACATGCCTTCATCATCCGAGGCTAATGGGCTTGCGAGATGGCTGAAGAGAAACGCAGATGGTCGGATCTCAAGGCGCTGCAAGTGCAGTGAAGTCATCGTTGTCTCGTTTTCCTGCACCGCATGCCCTCGATTTCGCCGATTTTCCTGCCCGACGGTCGCCGGTGGGACGGTCAAATTGCGCCTGTCTGCTCGTCAAGCATGCCACGCTCATGTGGACACTGATCGGGACACGCTTCCATCAGAGTGACGATTGTCAGAATGCCCTGGACGGTGTCAGGATGCTATGCTGGTGATACTTTGGAGATGGGGTACAAGTACACAAATTGCGGCGATGAGAACATCTATGCGACAGCAGAAGGATCCGTAACGCGAACAATCTTCGAGAACCCCTCTTGAAGCGCTCGATCCTCCGCCTCCCTCTCATCCTCACTATCAAACCGTTCCTCATCCTCTCTCGCAGCCGCTTCATCCGCAATCCTATCGAGCGTACCCTGAATGCCCCCTGACTCGTCGAATCTCTTCTTCTGCTCCTCCTTTTCCAACCGGTCTTCCTCTACCATCTTGCGGCTGAGCTCGTCCACCTCGTGGGCATCCTTGCAACCTCGATACGCTCGAATCCACCTCGCGTTGATCTTGGGGAAGTGTTCGCCCCATCCAAACTTGCTCAGCAGCAGCCTACCTTGCGCGGGCATTTCGCACAGGTAGAAGGCGGCGGCGAGCGCTTCGACACAGTTGAGCTTCATGGGTTTGCCGTAGTTGACCGGGTTGGTGGCGATCATATGCGGTAAGAGACGCTCGTGGGGAGATTTGAGCTTGCCGAAGGGTACCTCGTCGAGGCGGGCCCAGCTGCATTCGACGACGGCGACTCCGTTCTCGGCGATGATGTGTGCGTCGGCGGGGGAGAGCGTTTGGGTGGCGTTGGGGGTGAGCACGATACCGCGGAACTTTTGGCTGACGCGAAGCTCTTGGATGAGGCCAAGGCGGGAGAGCTTCCTGCCCGAGCATCGCTTGGGATCGCAGTGGTTGAAGTCCCACATGGCTACCGGGACGTCTATGGACTCAACATCGCTGCCGCCGTCGACCGAGTTGGTATCGCTGTCGTCCGCTTCGTCGTCATCGCTGGATGCTGTCGCGGCTCGTCTCGTGGTAGATGGTCCGGCCTCTGAGCATGCATCCTCGCTGCTCTCTTGATCTTCCGAGTCATCTTCGTCTTCAGAATCTTCGTCATCAGAGTCCTCGCGCCGTGGCCCGTCGATAGCGCTATCCGGCCTCCAGCTGTCCGTCTCGAACGCCGAAGCATACCGATCGGCGAGGTTGCGTCCTCCACCACGACCGCCGCGTCCACGCCCTCGACCACCCGCTGCGCCTCCTCTGCTACCCTTGCCACCTCTTGCTGAGCTTGACGGCTTGCCCATCGTATCGAGTTGTCCTAGGGCGTCAACGTACGTGGTAGGCCTCTGAAGGGGAGATCTAGAAGAACTGGAAGAGCAAGTGTGGAGAAATTTGACACTTCGGGAATCGGTCCAAGAGTCAACCGTCCGAAAAGTTGAAAAAATTGACTTTTTGTGGGATGGCGGCCTAACACTGACGAAGAAAATCGTAAACGGCTTTGCAAGGACGTGAGCCAGCGCCGTCAAACGATCCGCGATCCTCGCTGTCAACTCCGTTTGAAGCCGCAGCGGGTTCGAGACCCTCTCTCTCTCCTCAGGCCACTGTCTAACCGGCATGGCTAGCAAGTTCTAGCCGTTGCTGCAAAAGCACTCTGCTGAGACTGCTTTTCTTGTTCGTCATCGTGAGGCACCATCAACACTGCGCTGTGGCATTTGTCATGCATCCCACACCGTCGATGGTAGCGCCGAGTTGAGCTTGTTGATACGATGTCGAACAAGGCACTGTCGAAGAAGAATCGCCTGAAGGAAGGAAGAACAGGCGCCAGTCTGCAGCTGAGCCAAGCGCTTTCACGCTCTTAAAAGAAAGCAGCCAAATTGCAGAGAGAGAGAGAGACGATGCGCGGACGGACGGATCGGAGATGAAGCCCAGGGCGAAGTGAAAAGCGATAGAAAGCGGCCTGCTGTTGCGATAGTTTTGTGAAATGAGCGCATGACCTTGTCTTTCTCCACACGCAACACGCACGCCGCGACCCTGATGCGGATGTGAATTTTGGAAAAAGCCGGATTCAAGGCAGCAGACGGCATCACCGGCTACGAACCCATCCTTCCTAGGCCGCAGAGAGGCCAAAAGTGAGTCAGGTTATCAAGACGAGCGTTTTTGCGGGGATCGAGCGAGGCACTTTGACCATCGAGCAAAGACGCCAGCCCGCTTGCTCCGACAGGTTTCAACACAAAGCCAGAGTGCATGAGTGACGACGGCCTCCTGCCGCTGATGCTATGAGCCTGGCCGGCATTGCTCTGCCCGCCCTCCCGAGCCAGCAGCAGGGGAGATGCATAGTGAGGCTATTGCTTGCGACAGCGCCGATCCCTAGCCCTGTATGCTCCGCCTGACCTCGGCCTCTGAGCGCTTGCTGCTTCGTATATACTCTTGAGTCGGCTCCTCCTTCGCTTCCTTCTCCACCTCCTCCTCATCGACATTCTTCCCGTAGACCTGATCACCTCCCTGCGATCACGTCTCTTCCAGCACATCCTCTCCTCTCGTATTATCTTATCCCTAGTCTACACTCGCAACCATGGCCGACCAGGAGCTCAAGCTCTTCCAAGAAGAGGTCGAGGCGGTCAAGCAGTGGTGGAAGAACCCCCGCTTCGCCCAGACCACCCGTCCCTACACTGCCGAGCAGGTCGTCTCGAAACGAGGCACCCTGAAGCAGACCTACCCCTCCAACATCCAGGCCAAGAAGCTCTACGCTACGCTCGAGGCCCATGCCGCCAAGGGCACCACCTCGCACACCTACGGCGCGCTCGACCCCGTCCAGGTCACCCAGATGGCTAAGCACCTCGAGACGGTCTACGTCTCGGGCTGGCAATGCTCGTCGACCGCCTCGTCGACCAACGAGCCCGGTCCGGATCTGGCTGACTACCCGTACAACACGGTGCCGCTCAAGGTGGAGCACCTCTTCATGGCGCAGCTCTTCCACGACCGAAAGCAGCGCGAGGAGCGCAGCAACATGTCGCCCGAACAGCGCGCCAAGACGCCCGTCATCGACTACCTCCGTCCCATCGTCGCCGATGCCGATACCGGTCACGGTGGTCTCACTGCGGTGATGAAGCTCACCAAGCTCTTTGTCGAGAAGGGAGCTGCTGGTATCCACATTGAGGACCAGGCGCCCGGTACCAAGAAGTGCGGTCACATGGCCGGTAAGGTGCTTGTGCCCATTCAGGAGCACATCAACCGTCTCGTCGCCATTCGTCTCCAGTACGACATTATGGGTGTCGAGAACCTCGTTGTTGCCCGTACCGATTCGGAGGCGGCTACGCTCATCACGACCAACGTCGACGAGCGCGACCACGCCTTCATCCTCGGTACCACCAACACCTCGCTCGAGCCTCTGGTCGACATTCTCAACCGTGCTGAGAACGAGGGTGCCGACGGACCCAAGCTGATCGCTCTCGAGGACGAGTGGCTGAACAAGGCCCAGCCCATCCGATACGGTGATGCTGTCGCGGCCGAGCTCGAGAAGAAGGGCAAGAAGGCCGAGGCCGACAAGTTCCGCAAGGAGGTGATCGGCGAGTCGCTGCTCAAGGCCAAAGCCAAGGCTAAGGCTCTGGGTGTCGAGGTGAGCTTCGACTGGGACGCCTGCCGTACCCGCGAGGGCTACTACCGCTACCAGGGCGGTACCGACTGCGCCATCAACCGCGCCATCGCCTTTGGCCCCTACGCCGATCTGCTGTGGATGGAGACCAAGTCGCCCATCCTCGAGCAGGCCAAGGAATTCTCGCAGGGCGTCAAGGCGGCCCGTCCCAAGCAGTGGCTCGCGTACAACCTCTCGCCCTCGTTCAACTGGGACGCCGCCAAGCTGTCCACCGAGCAGATGAAGAGCTACGTCTGGGATCTGGGCAAGCTCGGCTTCGTATGGCAGTTTATCACGCTCGGCGGTCTCCACAGCAATGCGTACATCTCGGACCTGTTCGCGGCTGGGTTCGCCAAGGAAGGCATGAAGGCGTACGTAGAGCTGGTGCAGAGGAAGGAGCGGGAGATCGGATGCGATGTGCTGACGCACCAGAAGTGGAGCGGTGCCAACTTTGTCGATGCGTGTCTCAACACGGTGCTCAAGGCAGCGAGTACGAGCGCTATGGGTAAGGGTGTTACCGAGACCCAGTTCAAGTAGATGCTCGCGGAGAGGTGGCAGGAATGATCATGTTTTGCACGTCCGATGTGATACAGTGTGTGCTGGTGTGATGGTGGGAGGTGATTGTGATTCGGATGAAGCTATGATGGTTGTTCGTGACGTCGGTTGCCTCATGCACGTCCCCTCGATGCTTTCGCGGATGGACGTGATTCGTGTCAAGCTGCTGATATGATTGTCTGTCTCGTTCTTTGCCTCGCGCAACCCGCCCGAATGCTGTTAGGTGACGGTCGTGATTCGTGTGAAGGTGCTAGATTGATCGTTCTTTCTGTCGATTGCCTCGTAAAACACTCCTGAATGCTGTTGTGTGGTGGTCGTGATTCATGTGACGCTGGGGCTAAAGATTCTTCTTTCCGTCGTTGGCCTCACGCGGGTCCCCTCGATGCTTCTGTGTTATGGTCGTTCTTCGTATGAAGCTGCTAGGGTGACATGATTGTTCGTTCTGCCGTGTCTTGTCCATGGAGCGGTGCAGCCTGCGCAATACCGTCTGTGCCTCTTTGTGTGATCGTAGTTCGTGTCAAGCTGCTAGGATGATATGATTGCTCGTTTGGTCTTCGCCCCGACTGCGTCCGTCGAGCAGTCGACTCTGCGCAATCCTTTTTCGTCATACGCGTTGCCTCGATGCTTATGTGTGATCGTTACTCAAATCTGCTGCTAGGAAGACATGATTGTTCGTTCCCTCGTTGACCTCGTGCTCGCGCCGTCGATGCTCTTTGATGATCGTGATTCGTCTGAAGCTGCTGCTAAGATCATACGATTGTTCGTTCCGCCGTCGTCCCTCCTGTGTCAATGAAGCTGTCTACTCTGCTCGATCGTGTTCCTCAGGCACTATGCGTCGCAGCCGTCGGCAACAAGCCCGCACCTCCTCCGTTCTTCACACTACTCCACATGCTCCACCTCCTCGCTCCCCTCGCCGCCTCTTCCTCCTCCCCCGCCCCCTCTCCTTCCTCGTCCTCACCCCTCAACAGCGAGTACACATTCCCCGCTCTTCCCCCCCACGCCCTACCGCTTAGGAAGGACGCGACCTCGCAGTGACCCGGGCTGATCTCACCGGGCAAATCGTACAGCGTGCTGTAGTCGAGGTTGAGATCCTGACCTTTGGACCAGAAGTCTTTGCAGTTGGACAGCAGGCCGTGGTCGAACGGGTTCAGCGCGGTACCTGCGCGTTTGAGCCCTTCGCCTGCTTTGCCGCGCGTGTACAGGTCGAGGCCGACGATCGACAGTAGCCACCCGCCGGACGACGTGCAGAGTCGTTTCACCAGGTCGAGCTTTGAGTGCGAATGGATGTGGGGTGGGGCGGGAGTGCGGGTAGGATCGTCCTCGGCATCCCCCTCGAGCTGTTTTGCGATTCCGTGGAGTCGATCCGCTGCGCCAGTTACCGTGCTGCCTCCCGCTGCGGGTTGGGCACGAGCCTGCGCGGAATGCTGCGCGATAAAGTTCGTCTGCCCCGCATAGCTCTGTCCGCCCTTGCCACCCATGAACCCAAACCGACCCAGATTGGACACCTCCAGCGTCGTCATCTGCCTCGCGATCTGCCACCCCTGCGCCACCAACAGTATCACCGTCCAACTCAACTGCAACGCCGCCCACAAGGTCACCCCTAGCAGAAACGGATCGTACGTCGTCGCTGTACACACAAATGCTGGCAGGTGGCACGTTTCGAAGCTCGAATCTGGCAGCGGCGTGTACGGTGGGGCGTTGACCGAATAGTAGGCTGCGGCGAGGTAGATAAACTGCAAGATGCCCACCACTAAAGCGCCGACGAAGAGGAGGAACTGACGGTGGTTGTCGATGCCGATGCAGTTGGCGACCCAGGGACAGTGATGGTCGTGACGCGCCACGCAGCGCTTGCACAGTTTGCAGTGCTTGGAGCGCATCGGTTTGCGTGCCATGCAGGCGACGCAGTAGGTTTGGCCGTTGAGCCGTCCCTGCTGTGCAAGCTGCGTTACCACCTCGCGCCGGTGCAGGGCCGACGGCGCTAGCGGTGCATACCCCGGCGAGATCGAAGCCGCCCTGAACAGGTTCCACGAGCAGACGATCAGCGACAGCGCGAAAAGCAGGTTGTTTGCCGCATACCCGGGCGTGCGCGAGGCAAGCTTGTGCATCCACTCCCACGCCACCCATGCGATCGAACCCGAAACGATGGCGAGAAAGTAGTTGGAGCGCTGCAGAACGTCGTGCTCCTGCGGATCGAGGATGACGCGCGTCACGATGTGATGCATGCCGAAGAACTCGGCTGCTGCAAACGGCGTTGCTGTGTACCACGGCAGCGAGGCAAAGGTGGCAAAGATGAAGCCGAGCGCTGCAAAGGGGACCAACATGATCGCCAGCCGCGCCTTGGTATCGGTGCTGGCGCCAAAGGTGCGTTGTTTGCGCCGCCCGTCCTCTTCGAGCCCGATGTCCGCCATGGCTTTGCGGTAGGCGCCGATGGATTTGAGCTCGATAGCCATGTCCCGGGGTGTCTTTCCCGAATCCTCCTTTGCGAGGAGGTCTGCTTTCGCCTCGGCGAGAAGTCGAATGCAGAGCCGATTACCTTTGACGACGGCCCAGTGCATCGCTGTGAGACCGGCTCCATCACGCTTGTGCACGTCGGAGCCATGCTTGAGCAAGATATCCACCGAAATGGCGTCCCCCTGGTACGCTGCCCACATCAACGCGGTATGCCCTTGCGAATCGGTCGAGTCGAGGCCCTCTGGCGAGCTCAACGACGGTTGCTGGAGCATGAACACCAACGGCATCACCGCACTCGAATGCACCGTAAGATGAAGCGCGTTGAAGCCCTGCGAATCCGTAATCGTCGGATCGGCTCCCCTCGAACACAGCAGCTCCTGCACATATACATGGCCGTTCCGTGCAGCCCACTGCAACGGGCTGGCTACGAGATCGCCTCCGAGCGCGTCCACCTCGGCACCATGGTCGAGGAGATAGCGGCAGGTGGCAAGTTGAGCGTTGATGGCCGCCCAGTGTAGAGGGGTGATGTTGTCCTCGTCCCTGTCGTGGACGGTAGCTCGACCGGAATCGACGAGACGCATGATGGCGGGGAGGTCGCCGCGCTGTGCTGCTGTGTGGATGGTGAGTGGCATCTGGTCCTGACCGGGTGTGTGGGCGCGACTGGGGGCGCGACCGCCGAGCCCATTGCTGCCGCTTGGGATGGTTTCGAGCGTGGTGTTGCCGTTCTGCTTTGTCGGTGATGAAGTTGAGGATTGAAGCGGGTCGGAGATGCCGTTGACGCTGGATGTGACTACGGCCTGCGTTGGCGCCGAGTTGTGCGGCGTTCCCGGAGCCGCCATGGTTGCGCGGTCAGTTCTGGTGAAAGGCTTGCTGTGGTCCGGGTGCGATCCGATCTAGGAGAGCGAGGTGCTCGACGAATCACGAAAGCATGGTCCTGAGTCCGAATCCACGATGAAAGCTTGCTCTTTGTTGGGAGCCGCGTTGTAGCTTGCAGCGCGAAAGGTCTGATGGTGATGGTGATGCGGATGCGGATGATCACGCCAAGTGATCCAGAAGCCAAGTCTTTGAAAGTCCGTTTGCAAACGTCGTTCGCTCCACACCAGCTTGACTTTGTGAGTCCCGAGCCAACTCCGAAGGTTCTGAAGGCTGTGGTGGGTGACGCCAACGCACGCAGGCCAACCGAAAGGGTCCTGTGCCTCTCGCTTTGTTCGGCCTCAGCGTTCCGGTCAAGAGCCAAATTTGGTCGACTGTGAATCGGCTACCTCATCGGGGTCCTGCCTTCACTTTTGGCGCTTCTTTTAAAGTCACATTTTTTTCGGATTTTCCTCCACTCACCTCACAAAAGCCAAAAAAAGTTGATGCAAGACCGATACGAGCCGAAAAAGCCAAAATGAAACGACAGCCGGATCTTCCGATTATTGTGCTTGATCAGCTCGGCTCAGCCTCATCTTCTCGTCCTCGACACATCATCTGCTCAGCCAGGCTAACTCGACGGACGGCTAGATCTTATCGTCAGGAATGCTGCGCTCGGCAGCAGCTTCAGCCGTCAAATCGGCGGCCCAGCCTCGTCGCCTGGTAACCGCCCCTCCCACTCGATTGCTCTCCTCTACCGCGCTCCGACAGCGCAGCGACGACGCATCTCGCAAGACCAAATCGCCCACATCCTCGGACACCGATGCTCGCCTTGCTTCCTCCAGCAGCAGCGGCTCGTCCTCCTCCTCCTCCTCCTCCTCCAGCTCAGCCAGCTCGACCTCGAAACCGGTGCAGATCCACTTCAACCCGCCCACCAAGTCCGCCGGCGGCGGAACGATCACGCTCAACCTGCCCCCGCAGCTCGTCCAGGCCATGTCGCGCAACAAATCCGGCGTTCCACCCACCAAGACCTCCTCCGCACGTGCGAAAGCTCAGGCGTCCAAGGCCTTACGACGCACACTACCCGAGCCGACTACGGGCGAGGTGTATGCTTGGGCGACGGCGTACAGCTACTCGTTCAGCGAGCTGATCCGGTCGCGTCGTCTGCCGCCGAATTATCAGATCTTTGAGGATGACGAGGTGATACATATTCCGCAGTGGCCGGTACCGTCGTCAGCGGAGGCGGGGGTGCAGACGAGCGCAAATAGGGGGGAGGTGTTTATTTTCAGGTCGGGGTCGTATGTGACGTGGGGGATGGACGAGGAGCAGAGTCAGCGGTTTTTGAGGAACGTGATCCAGGGGAGGGATGTCAAGTATCAGGTCGAGGTGGGGCGGTATTCGCAGATTGGAGATGAGGCGATGGACTATCTGTATGCTCCGTCGCAGTTGACTCGCGTGCAGGGGGATATCATCGTCATTGGTCAACCGCCAAAGTCGCTCGATGCCGAGGCGGAAACCACATCCGACGAGACGACCTCGGAAGACGTCGAAGCTATCTACGACGCTCCGACACCAGCTGCTCCCGAACCCGCATCGTCATCCTCAACATCAATTTCCCCTTCCACCCCCTACACCACCTTCGGCACGGAATGGACGCCCACCCTCGCCCGCCTCGCCTTCTCCCAGGGTCTCGCCCGCTCCGCCCGCCTCTCGGTCCAAGAAACGCTCCTCTCCTCCTTCCTCACCACCATCTCGCCCATCCCCGCCCTCCTCTCCTCCACCGGCTCCGTGCCCCTCTCCCGCACCTCGGTCATCAAACACACCGGCACGCTCCTACGTCTTCGCCAAACCTCCAATCTCGACCGCGACAACTTTTACGACGAACCCGAGGTCTACTGGGAGAACTCCAAGATGGAGGATCACTACCGGTCTATCTGCGGCAGCCTCGATATAGGGCAGAGGTTTGAGACGCTGAATGATAAGCTGGATCATTGCGAGAATCTGTTGGGGGTGGTGAGGGCGTTGTTGACGGAGAAGACGACGCATAGGATGGAGTTGATTATCATAGGGTTGATTGCGTTTGAGGCTGGATTGGCGTTGTTGGGTCATGGATGGGTGCCGACGCCGGAGAATGTGAGGGGTTGGTGGAGGAGTGCTCAGGGGTACTTCAGCGGGGTTGTAGAGGGTGGAGAGGAAGTGGCGGTGGAGGAGGGATCGTCGACGTTGACGACGTCGTCGCCAAAGGCTCACCTGGTCTAGACCAACCAAAACACCTCTCCCATATCGCAATGACACCGCTCACACAGCATCACACCACTTTTCACACATTCACAACCGCGCTTCGTCCGTGATGATATCGTTCGAATTGCATCCGTCCACCGCTACGCCGCAGGCAGCACACGCACACACACCACCCCACTGACAAAGCTCAGCCTCTCCCCCGTGCCCTCTACCGCCATCGCCTCCTCCACCAGCACCAAAAACCCATACCTACCTGGCGATAGGAACGTCACCCTCCACTCGACCACCCTCTCTTCTCCCCTCATGAGCGCCTCTTGCTGTTTAGCCGCGGTGAACGTGCCATCGGAAACGATGATCGAGTCGAGCAGACCCGTGTCCTGCCCTCCGCCGCTGGGCGAGGTGGGGACGAGTCGGATGATTGGGTTGATGGGTCGCGTGAGTCGGTTGGTGATGGTCGCGGTGACCGTCATGAACGATTCCGCTCTCACCGTGGGACGAGCATCGTCGTTGAACGAGAGAACCACCTTGACCGGGTCTTTCTGCAGATGCAGCAGTGCAACTTCGTCCAACGTCAGTCCTCCGCCAGAGACGACGCCGCGGAGGGGAACTCTGCCACCCCTCACCGCTTCCACTGCTTCCCAACCGTCGGCATGCAAGAAGCCGAAATGACCAGCGTTGGACGGAAGCGTGCGCCAAACACCACTCAGCCGCTTGAAGAGCGCCTGCCTATACCAGAAGTTCCTCCTTACCTGTTTCTCCTCGTCTTTCCCCAACTGGACCTTCGAGACGATAAACTGCCGGCTTGCACCCTCCTTCCAGATCGACGGGATCGGCGGAAACGTCCCTCCTTCCCCTCCTCCCTCTCCTCCCTTCAACGCAGGTTTAAACAGCGACCCCGTGCGCGGATCCAGCTCGAGCCGCGGTTGCGGCAGTACCACCCTCGTCGTGCACCCCGCTCTCAGCACGCGGTACAGATACAGCGGCATCACGCCGCCCGTATTGAGCGCAAACCGCAGCAGCACGTCCTCGCGGTGCACGTTGGACACGTCGAGACTCAGCAGGCTGTACTCGGAGTCGTCTTCCTCTGCAGCGAGCTCTTCTGCCACCGCCGTCTGCTCGTCGTCCTCGAGCCCGGGGAGGACGTCTACGTCGTTGCCGGGGAACACCTGGAGGGAGATCGGGACGGGGTCGGCTGAGGCCAGACACTCCTTGGTCAACCGCGCCGCCTCCATCGCTTTTAACGGGGCCACGCCCAACCGGCTGCATACGATCGCAGGGTGGACGCTTAGCCGGAAGGGCAACTCCAACCGCCTCACCCAGAATTTCCCCGCCCCTTCGGTGAGGTGTCCATACTCGACACGGATGACGGCGCTCGAACAGCCCACCTTGCCAAACACGCGCACCGGGATCGTCGCCGATGCACCCCTCTCTATCCTCACCGCTTCCGAAGCTACTCGGGACAGCACGGGTCGGTGGACGAGATCCCACTCGATCTCGTGCACATCCTGCGGCATCAGCTCGCCCTCTACCAGCGCCTGCTTGGCTGCCTCGCTCGCATCGTCGCTGAACGTCACACTGACAAAGTCGACGTCGAGCGTAGTGGACAGATTGTGCAGCTCGAGGTGGATGGTGTGCGACTCGCCTTCGAACAGATCGAGGCCACGCAGGGGTGCAAGCTCGTTGCAGTAGGCCGCGAGGCTGGGTTGTGCGGCTACTACCGTCAATTGCAGCCATTTGCCTGTGGGTGTCTTGCCGTGGGTGAGTCCGGACTTCTGCTTGAGGACGGAGCTGCGAGCATCTAGACCGGTCACCTTGAGTCGCGTCTTGCGGTCGTCCTGCTCGGCAGCCTGTTTGCGCCTCTGTTTCGAATTGTCTTCGTCGTAGACGGGCAGCAGGAAGCTTTGCTCCTCGGTACATCCTCCGGCGAGGGTCAGGGTGATACCCTTGATGGTGACCTTCCCGACCTCTTTGGCGGTACACGACAGGCGCACCGTCTGGAAGGAGCAGGGTGGGATCGAGACTCGCTCCGTCTCTTCCGCGTGGAACCCCGCTCCTTCTCCTACCAGTTTGATGGTATCGATGTGCAGATCCACCGCAAATGGATTCTGGAGCGTCGCCATGACGTCGATCGACTCGTCCTGCACTGCGATCGCCTTGGCCTTCCCAGCAGCTGTGCCACCCGGGTGCCAGAAGAACGGATTGTTGAGCCCTGCCACGCCCTGATCCGCCGCAGCCCCGAGGGACTGCTTGGCATCCCGCTCGTAAGGCACGCGTTCGGGCGCGAGCGGCAAGAGCTCCAGACTGCAGAGCGGTTCCGGTGGCCCCCAGTACCTGACTGCTAGGTCTTGAGCACCCGCCCAGCGAGCAGCCTGCACTGAGCGCTGGGTGCCGATCATCAGCTCCTTCTGCTCCTGCGCGTCCAGCAGCGGGTAAAAGTCGCGCAGCAGGATCGCGCCGAAGAAAGCCATGCTCACGTAGTCCGACAGCATCTCTGCGATAGAGATGGTCTCCTTGAGCAGGGCGACCTGCTGCTCCTGCCACCCGAACGGTGCTTCGTTTGCGATTTCGAGCGGCGTCATGAGCGGCACCTCGCCTTCTGGCACCGCAGGTCGATCGGAAGACTTCCACTCCTCGCCTCCTAGGTTTGGGGACGCGTATGCGCTACGCAGCCCCTCGGATGCCTTGGCCAAGATGTGGTACGAAGGAATATTTCGCAGGGGATCCACCTCAACATGGATCCCGTACGTCTCGCAGATCTGCATCGCCAGCACGAGCACCGCCTCGGGCCCCCTGCCTAGCGAGTCGTACGTCGTCTGCGCGACGATGTTGCCCAGCACCTCGTCGCCGTCGCCAGGGAAGTGCTGATGCTGCAAGATCGGCAACGAGGCTGTGGCAGGTGGTCGTGCTTGGACGCGTTTCGCCTTGACCAGCAGGCTGACGATGGTCGACTGCAAGTTCCGCAGTAGATGCGACTCCCTCCTCGAAAAGCCAATGCACCCAAACAGCGCCGTGAGCGTGCTGAGCAGCGTAATCTGATCAGTCGCTTTGAGCGCCACGATCGAGTGCGACAACGCCGACGACGCCGCTGCGGCAATATCATGCCTCTCCACCCCCGAGACCGCCGTCAGGCCGAGATACGTCGCATTGGTCGGCTTGTCCTCTGCCAACGCCGGCGGCACCCCTCCATACACCAACTGGTCGAAACACTCGCCATTCCACCCTCCCGATGCCCACACCGCCAGCAAGAACCGCGCATACTGCGTACAGGCACTCGCATGGATCAATGGGTGCGTGTAGTCGCGTGGCGAGTCGTGCGTCACCGACCTCACCGGCTCCAGTAGCACACTCGGCGGTGCAAGGCACTTGGAGTATATGACAACGGCGATGGTGTAGGCCTCGGCGATCTCGCCCCAGCTCTGCTTGGCGTAGGGGCGGGGGATGCCGTCCTTGTCCTTGTCCTTGTCCTTGTGGGAGGTCCAGGGCAGGTCGAAGCAGGGCGCTTTTTCGAGCACGATTCCGCCCATACGGGAGGTGAGCACTCGGGCAACGGAGAAGCCTTCGAGAGCGCTCGCGAACCATACGGCGTCTTGCCCGCCGGCTAGCGCACGTTCTTTGCCCAGAGCGGTGAGGGCGGTGGAATAGCCTTCGAGCGCGTCCCACAGGTTGCCCGAGAGAAGATGCAGGTCGGCTTTCACCTTGGCATATCTCCCAGATCCGGTGGGACCGGTTCCGGTGGTGCTGGTGATGCGTTTTGCGCTCTTCTTGTTGGCGTTGGCTGCGAGGATCTTGCTCCGTGTTGAGCTCTCCGAGGTTGGTGTAGAGGTGCCGGAAGTGGGCGATGACAGGTCAAACGGCTGAGACCCGCCGCCGATGGCGCTCGAGGGCCAGGACGCACTTGGACTCCCGAGGTCAGCACCGGCACTACTGCCGAACGCAGTGAACAGATTCGACGCCCGACTCGCCGCCCCTGTTGCTGCAGAGCTCGTCTTGCTGAGCCACGAGCTCGTCGAGGCCGATGCTGACGCCGCGGTTGTAGACGTTTTGCCGGGGTTGATGCCCTCGAGCGTCTCCCTGGGCGTTTCGAGCGGTGTACCCTCCAGTCCGCTCACAATGTCGTCCAGCCCATCGAGGATGTTGGCGACGAGATCTGCGAGCAGCGTCTTGAGGTAGAATCGCACATCTTTCCCGTCCTTGCGCACCGCTGGGAAGATGATCAGCCCTCCATCTCTGTGTGCTGCGAACCCTGGAGCGTCCTTCGTTGCTGCTGTTCCCTTCGGAGTGGACGTCACTGGAACCACCTCTGCACTCGTCCCAGCCGCTGTCGAGGGATTTGGCGCCTGTGCGATCTTTTTTGCGATCTCGTCCTTCATCGAGCTCAAGTCCACCGTCTCGGGACGCTTCGCCCCAGCATCGAAACCAAACACCCTATGAACAATCGCACCCGGATGCAGCTCCCTCAGTACTGCCGGCGTCCTCTCCAGCTCGCCCCTCCCTCCTCCCGTCGTTGAGAGCCCTAGTACGCCGAGTACCTGTCTATGCATATTGAACGGCGCCAAAAACGAATGGTCCGGATCGTAGCTCGTCACAAAACTCAGATGGACCTCTCCCGTCTGCAGTATCGGCGACTCCCCTGCCATGGATGATGCTCTGCCCGGAGTGGAAACGGCAGCGGCGCGGCGTCGGGCAGAGCAGGAGGAGGGAAGATCGGAGAGACGAACGGTTTCAAACGAGCGGACGTAGTCGCACCATTTGGCAAAGTCGGATTCGGAGACGCCTCCGACGGGGGTAAGGAGGATGCGGAGCTTGGCATGGTCGATGAAGGATCGGCCGCCGATGGGGGATGGTGTTGGCGCTGCCTGGTGGGGGGGAGTGTCCCGGGCGGAATGGTGCGACGCCATGTCGGTCGCAGCTTAGCGTGCAACGCTGCAAGGGTGTGTGCCTGGGTCGTGAATGTCGAGCTCTGCCACCTGGTTAGACATCAGAGGAGCCCCAGACGGCGAGAAGCGATGCCGTGGTAGACGCTCGTGATAGATCGAAACCGAAGTGCGTGATGTTTGAAAGGTAGGAAGATGATGATGTTTGAGAGGTAGAAAGAAAGACATGTGCTAGGGTCGTGTGGAGTACAGATTGAACCGTGCGGCCGCGTTTCGCCTGTCAAATCACCGACCTGCACACACCTCTGCAAAAAATCGAGCCCTCTCTTCACCATCAGCCTTCGCTCGACCGTCATCACTTCGCCCATCTATACGGCGAACGGCAACACATACCGAGACTCACACCAATCCAGCCACAATCACGAAAGAACGACCAAGAGCGTCACATTGAAGCATTGCAAATACGAGTGTATACTATACCACCGCCGCCTCTACCTCACTTCTTCTGCCTCTTCTCGACCTTGCTGCTGGCCAACCCCGTACTTCCCGGCGAGGACACCGGGGGGTTCGGCGCGGGTGCGATCGGCACATTGCCCGTCCTGATCCCCGCGACCGACCCATTCGTGTTCGTCCCCCTTCTCGCTGCCGATCCACCCGCCGCTGCGCCCCCGTTCCCGTTCTTGCTCGCCACATGTCCAGCAGGCGCAATGTTGGCAATCCCACCGCCCCCACCGCCTACCGAGCCCCTTCCACGCGCATCGGCCCTCTGTGCGCCGCTCGCACGGTTCCTCTTCTTGATCACATCCGTCTTCAACGACAACGGTCGCACAACCCCATGCAGCTTGAGGAAGAGTCCACACGCATTGCACAGGGGCTGACCCTCCGGATCGCGACGCCAGAGCGGGGTCTTGGTGGTGTTGCAGTTGGAGCAGATGGTGGGGGGATCGGCGGTGGCCATCGAGCTTGCTGAGGGCAGGTCCTTGAGGTTGACGCCCGAGGAGGGCCCGGAGACGGATCTGAGGTGCGTGCCGTTGGGTGCGCCGGGGAGGAAACTTTGACCACCGGAAATCTTCTTGGAGCCGGATGCCTCGCCTAGGGCGGCAGCTTTCTGAATTGCCTGCATGCTCGGCGATGCGTTGGAACGCGAAAAACCAGGCGCACCGGGCTCGGGACCCATTGGCGGCTCGCGGCGGAATCCTCCCGCCAGCGGCGACGACTGATACTGCGAATGATGCATTCCAGGCGGCGTGGCCCCGTTCGATGGGGCACTGCTCGACGGGCTGTACGTCCAAGTCGATGAGCCTTCGTCGCCGGATCCCGTGAGATTGCCCATCGAGCCAGACATGGCATCGGGAACATTTCCGCCGAAGACTTGATTCGGGTTGATGTGCGTGAAGGACGGCTGAGGTCCGCCGAGGCCGGCGTCCGAGTTGTAAAACATGTTCATGATCGCTTCCAGGTCAGACGAGTTCTGAGCGCCAGGCGGCAGGCTGCCGATCATCGCATGGCCCGGTCCTGCGGCATTTGCGGCGGGCGAAGCACCCGATCCACTGCCCATCGCTTGCTGAGGCGACGCGCTCGCTCCAGCCATCAAATTGGCGGCAGGACTTGCCAGCGGGGTACCGGCCTGCGATGCCAGCGTCTCGAGCAAGCTGTCAAAGTCCGTCGCCACCTCACCTGCGCGAGCGTTGACACCCGGAGCCATTTGCTGCTGGTTGAGAGAGCCCGGTAGGGGCACCGCAAAGTCGAAGGTCGACATGGGCAGGTTGGCAGTCTGCAAGTTACTAGGGCCACGCATGCCGAGCGATGCAATGTTGCGCGAGAGACCCGCAGCGATGCGCTGATCCATGGTGATGGGCATCTGGATAGCGGGTCTGGCCGGCGAAAGATCGTCTCGGAACGGACGCTTGCGGTTGTTCATGGCCTCTGCCGCCAGTTGGTCGCGACGCGGGCCTCGTGACATGCTTCGGTCCCTCACCTTGTGGTCGAAACTGGTCTTGCGCACCAGACGAGGCAGGAATCCGTATTCAGGATGCTGGTTGGCTGCGATACCGACAAAGTCACCGATACCGGGGATACTGTCGAGCGTTGAGAAGGGCGCGCCAAAGCTGTTGGCTGCTCCGATGGAAGCCATGTCCAGGCTCGACTTCTTGGCCTCGGCTGCTTTCGACTGGGCTTCCGCTGCTGCGTACCACGCATCGAGATCTGCGCCAAAGAGGTCCGTGTGTGCTGCATTGCGGAACGCGGTCTGGATCTGAGCTTTGCGAACGGCGCTCGCACTCCTTCGTGAGTTGCTGGGCCCTGCTGAGCCGACCTCGAAGTTGCCAGTGGAACTCGGTCCCATTGCGCTGGGTACCTGGAAGCCGTCACCTAGTTGTCCGTTGGGCTTGAGCAGGTCGGCGAAATCATCAGTATCAAGAGCGCTGTCGAAGGCACCAAATGCATCCGTATCTTCAAATCCTGCAAGATCCGCAAAGTTGAAAGCAGCTCCAGCGTTTGCGTTGGGAGCAGAGCGGCTGAAGAGGTAGGATGCGTTGAGCGTTTCCTCGTCTTCGATGGTGTCCAACCGCGCCGGTGCACGGGATCGCGAGCGACTGACGCCACGCCAGTCGACGTCCATGGCGCTGACCGAGCGCGACCGCGATCGACTCTTGCTCTTCATTCTCCAATCGACGATATCGACGGCTCCTGCTGGCGGTGCAGTACTTTCGGGTGTCCTTGGGCTGCGTCCGCGACGGCCACGCTCCTGCTCTTCTTGCTGGATCACTTCGGCGAATCGAGCCTTGCCCTTTGCTGCGCTAGCGCCGGCACGACTTTGCTGATCGTTGGAGTCGATCCCTGTTGGTTGGATCGCAGTAAAAGCGCCGGCAAATGCGTCGCCAGGGAACGAACCACTGCTCCTTCGCGACCCTGCAGCCGACTTTGACGAGAGTGTCGGCGAATGACGAGCGCTGGATGCATGGCTTTGGCTCGTGGTGCTGGCGTTGGAGGGCGCTTCGAGCGCCAATTTGGCCTCTGCCGCCTCCTGCTCCTTCTTCTTTCGCAGCGTCATGGCCATCATCCTCCACGTGAGATTCTCCATACGAGCGCCGTTGGGGAGCTGCGACTTTTGCTTGGCGTACATTTTCCATACCTGGGTGGCAAGAGGATCTTTCTTGGGCATCTCGTCTGGATCGAGATTCTGGTCCTCTTCATCGTCCTCCGCTCCAGCAGAGCCTCGACGACTCATGGTGAGACTGCCGGGAATGGCTGCCATGCTGCCCATTTCGTCCGCATGGCCGGTACTTTGCCGAGAGCGAGCATCGGCATTGGACTGACGGCCGAAACCGCCACGCTGTTGCTGCATTGAAGAGCCCACACCCTGCGCTGCGGATGCAGCCATCGCTGCTGCTGCTGATGATGCGGCAGGCGGGAAGAAGCCGCTGAAGTCGGTGGATGCCGTTTGCGGAGAGATCAGAGAGTCGGGTGCGCCACGATAGCTGCTGAATTGCGGTGGCTGCTGAGACAGATGAAGTAATGGCTGCTGCGTCTGTTGAATCTGTTGTTGATGCTGCTGTTGCTGAAGGCGTTCGTTAGGGTTCGGTTGAAAGCTATCGGGAGGCATCATCGAGCCTGGCGGAGGTACAAACGAGTTCTGTGGTGTTGATCCAAAAGCCATACCCGGCTGGTTGGTGTAAGAGCCAGGCGTCGACGGCATACCGGGAACGCTGCCAGGTGGAGGCGGACCAAAACCGTTCATGGTACGTTGGCTGCCGAACGTCGATCCGTATTCTGTGCCCATCTGACTCGAGCTGGAGAGCTGGTTCTGACCAAGCCCATGCGCATTGATTCCCATCGCATGAGAAGGCGTGTCTAGAGGCTGGTTGGGCATGGCGTGACCGGCTCGGGATGGAGAAGACGATCGCGATGGGCCGGCGCTGGGAGCAGCTGAATGCGGGTTGGTTGTGTAGCCGCTTGGGCGACGAGAGTGGTTTTGCTGACCATACGATCCGAAGGGCTGCTGCATGTGATTAGCAGCAGCTGTGAAGCTGCCCTGATGCGGCATCGGTGGCCGCATACCACCATCAGCGCCATACGAACCCGCACCGTTGAATGTGAGAGGGGAGCCAGGACCCGGCAAAGACGGCGAGGGCAGCGCTGAGCCGGAGGGTGTATGCGCTGCGCTATGCGCTGACGGCTGTTCGCCGCTGTGCATGCCCTGCATCTGTTGACGTGCGAGATGCTGCTGCATCGCCTGAGACAGCAACGAGATCTGCGGCGCTGATGGGCCTTGCGACATGATGCCGGTGCATGCGTCGCGGCTGTCAGCGGAGCCGGTACGGGAAAGGAGAAGCGCCTCTTCTGCCTCTGGAGGAGTGGGAGGCTTGCTCTCGCCGGGATCGTAGTAGGACAAGGGGCCGGTATTACGGATGCGAATCAGATGCGATCGTATGTGATCAGCTTGCGGCAAGACTTGATCTTGGACTGCGGCGGATAATGCTGCGATCGCCTCTGTAGTTGCGCTGCTGATGTCAATATCGGTGGAATCGTTGTTGATGAGATTGGCAGGACAGCGGTCGTCTGTGAGAGGCGTCGTGGTTCCGGATTCAGGAGGAGTGCCGGGGGGGATGAAAGGATGGCGAAGCATCGAGACGGTCGAGGGTTGTCGGTCGTTGGTTGCGGGATCAGGAACGGATGTGAACGAACAAGCAAAGATGCGTGCCGAGTGCAATCAACAGCAAGTGAGGGAGGAGGAGATAGAAACGGATCAGCACAACTGTCGAATCGAAAGCACAGCGTCCGCGAGAGAATTTAAGGTCGATGAAGTCCGGAAGTGTTGTAACGAGATAGCGTGCAGCTGTGGCGGTAAGACCCGAGCGTCGAGACCTTGACTGCTGGTTGCGATTCGATGGAGGGCAAGAGGCTGGTTCCTCCCAGATGCTAGAGACGATGTGCAAGCGACACGCAAGCCAGATCGCCAGTCAACCTTGTCCAAAGATGTGGTGGTTGGTGGGGGTCCAACTGCAGTACGAAGCTGCGGTTGCTGCTCGATTGATGAGGTAGCCACGAGTGATGGCGTTGGCGAAGTGATGCTGGGATGGCAAGCTAAATCGATAATGGGAAAAGCTTCTGCGTCGAGCAGGTTGTGTTGCCAGGATGATCGAGCTCGACAGGCTGCGCGGACGGACGGTGATGGACAGAGGAGCAGGAAGGGGAATGGAGGAGACAATGACAAGCTTACCTGGAGCGATGAGATAAATCTCGGCGGGAAGCGTGTGTGTTTGTGGGTGCGACACAGTTCTGCCGGCGGCGGAAAGGAGCGGGAGGTGCTCGCGACGATGGCAATGGTGGCCGAACCCAACAACAACGACGGAGAATCGAAAGGAGTCGAGTCAGCTGCGAGATGTGGGTGGGGCAGGAGATGGCGATGGCGACGGCGACGAAGCGAACCCTCTGAATCCCACCGAAACCGTGCGCTTCGGTAAATCTAAGCCGTTTGGTGAGGCAAGCTGGGAAGCGAAGATCAAGCTGTTCGGTCGAAGCTGCGACAGGCGACAAGGCAAGGAGAGGGTCGGAAGATGCAGAATGCAACTGCAAGCTGCTGCAAGTGAATGGTCGCAGAATGGGAGGCAAATGGCGAAGATGAGAGGAGCATCAGACCGACTGGCTGAAAGAGGCTCCAAACGAGCCAACCACTTTTGTCTGCGCCGTGCTCGAGCGGGACAGCAGCAGCAGCGCTTAACACGCTTAATCCGTGAAATCAGACGAAAAGGCTGACCCTGAACACCTGAAATTGAAAATTGAGCTGCCGGGCGGGCCGATACTGGAACTGCAACCCTAAAAATTTGATCCGAATCAAATTAATGATTTTATTTATTTCGTCTCTCTTTTTCGCAAGCAACCGAGCATGCACCATGCCCACCGATGCTGCAGCGACCGACATACAGTACGGCGTGGCCTCACCGGAACAACTGTGACTCCATCTTCTCACGACAGCCACGGCTGATCGGATGTGCCGCATGGTTTCCTTGACAGCGACGCTTCCCTGCTGACCGAATCAGCGAGGAGTGACGGAACGACCGACGCTGACCGTGGGAAGTCCTCATTGTGAAAAGCAGTGAGTACGAGAGGTCCGCTGATCGGCCATTCCTAAGCTTCCACGCTCGAGCTTCTGTGTCTACGCCAAGCCGATCTCGAAAGCATTGGGCGCTGTCGTCAGAGGCTTGGAGAACCGAGCAGCCATCCACGACCGAACACAATCAATGCATCTCGGAAAGAACAAGGGCCATGCACAGAAGGCTTCCTGCACTTTCAAATTGCAGAGAGGTCACTGAAACAAAGGTGCCACTTCTCGAAGGACCATGCGCATGGCCATCGAAACTCAAATGCAAGATTGATGGTGCTGATGTGTGGGCGGGTGGGCTGTCATCAATGTGGGCAAAAACCCACTGGCGAGCGGTCCTTGAATTCTCGCTTGAGAGGACCGTAGGGCGAGGTGAACGATTCGTGGGGCGTTCGTCGGTCCTAGCGAGGATAGCGGGCATACCGATGAGCCGAGCATCAGCATCATACGACGACGGGTCGAGCGATGGTCAGGCACCACCAGTTGTATCCGTTCGGCTCCACCGCAAAGAGGGTCGCTGCCATTTGCTACCAGATTCATGGATTTCAGTCTTAAAAAATTATGCCGCCTCTTCTGACCTTTTCCGCTGTGCCCCCAACGGCAAAGGAATTCCACAAGTCCAATCGAGTCGGGCCAGCTTAGGACTCCGACTCTGAGTTCAAGAAACTGGTGCTATGAAACTGTACACTCGCTTGCGCCAGAGGCTTATGTAGCGGCATGGCAGAATGGACTGTGATGGCAAGATCCGTACCTGACGACGGCGAGGCAAGAAGTGACATGTGTTGAGAGCAGCATTAAGACACGCGAGGCAAGGTACAGCAGCACGCCTGCATGCTTCCTGCTCGGTCGAATTGGATCATCAGCTGGCATAACAATCTAACCGAGCTGACTGAGAGACGCCGGTGGAGCTTCGAATCGTCACCGTCATCACCGACCGACGTCAATGACAGAGGCTTCCGGTCTCTACCGAAGAGCTAGCCTGTCGTGCGGTCAGCATTGTATCTGACCGTCCGAGATTTCCGGGCACAAAGCTTTGGATGCGACAGCCCTCTTTTATTCTCCGGCTGATCTTCCAGCTCGCACACGCTTCTCGACAATCGATCATCACAGCTGTCATCGATTACCTCGAAGCTTGGCGTTGGTCGGCATTGTCGCCGGTCGTGCAGTTGGAGGGTCAAACCTGTCAGAGAGGAACAGATTGGCTGTGGTGTGTGAGAGGGGCTCGATTCTTGTCGAGAGAAAGCTTTATAATACAGCGCTTTCTGATTGGCCGATAAGCGTGTAGATAACGCTTGCCTCGCTTGCGGAAGGGGACATCGGTGAATTCAAAATGACGGCCAACGAGGTTGGCCGTTGCGTTTTGCCACGGGTGAACCTCGTGGTGGCGGCCACGCTCCATCACCGATCGTGAACACATCGGCTGGGAATCCTGCCCAGCTCACGTCATTGCTATGGCGGCAACCTTGTGGCGGCAACCTCGCCCCTCAAAGACACCGTCGAGGACAGAAGGAAGAAACTGTTCAATTCTACGCAATGGCCTGACACTGTTACTGAAGCTGAGATCTATCTATGATCACGACAAAGCCTACTCGTCGTCGGTATCAGGCTCGCGGTCACCACCGTACGTGAGCCATCGGCTGAGACGCAGACGACGACGCTCCTCCTGCGCCTTCTTCTCGTTACGCGTGAGCTTCTTCTTGCCCTTCTTGGCCTTGAACTTTGACATATCCTGATCGCCCTCGTCGCCCGAGCCTGCCGGTGTCGGGGCTGCCGACGAAGCAGGGGTCCCAGCTTTCGAGGCAAGGCGCGAGGCGGCGGTGCTGCCAGGCATGGGTGTACCAGGAACGGAAGCGCCAGGCGTCGAGGCGTTCTCCATCTCGTCCAGGAAGGCCCCTTCAGCAACCGACGTCTTGGTCCTCGACATGATCTTTCCGTTGTCGACATTCCAGATCTCGGGGCAGAGCGCACCGACGAACTCCATGTTGTGCGAAATGATCACCACAGCACCCGCCCAGTCACGGATGGCAGTGGCAAGACCGCCGAGCGCATCACGATCCAGATAGTTGGTAGGCTCGTCGAGCACCAGCACCTGCGGGTTGTTCCACATCGCCGCTGCCAACACCACCTTGACCTTCTGACCGCCCGAGTAGCCGCCCACAGCGTGGTGCTGGGCAATCTCGCCCTGCAGACCGACGGCCTCGAGATGCTGTCGGATGAGCTTGACGCTGATCTCTCGCGAACCAGCACCCTCACGCGAGGCCTCGAAATCGTCAAACTGCTGCACGAGCTTGCTGAAGCCGAGCTCGAGCAGACGCTCGCGGGGGATCCACGAGTTGTGCTTGTGCTCGTAGCCGACCCATTTGATCTCGTACTGGTACGACTTCTTGAGCTTCTGTCGACCGACAATGTACTCGACCTTGCGCGACTCGCCCGTGGTCGACTTGATCGGCGTCTCCATCTGCGCCTTCTCCTCGTCGGTCATCTTTCGCGACGCCTTCTCGGTCATCTCTCGGTCGTGACCGTCCTGGTAGCGCCAGGCAATGTACTCGACGGCGCTCTTCTCGAGATGCTGCTCCAAGTGGTGGAAGGCGTGCTGCGCCATCATGGCGATACGCAGGTTGGGGTGCTTCTCCACCTTGCCCTGCTGCGGCACCGTCTCGCCGGTCAACACTTTGATGAGCGTACTCTTACCAGCACCGTTGGGACCGAGCACACCGACTCGGCTCGACAGACTGATGGCGCACGAGGTGTCGTGAAGCGATGGCTTGGACATGCCGGGGTACGTGAAGGTGCAGTTGGACATCTTGAGGATGGTGCGCGTGTTGGATCGCACACCCATGAGCGAGCCAGGAGGAGGGAACGAGAACTTGACGGTGGTTGCCGCGAGCGAGTAGTACGCCTTGGCCTCTGGTTTGGTTTTGACGAAGTCCGAAAGATTGCCCTTGTAGTAGCGCAACTTCTTCTTCTCGTAGTGAATGATGTCGGTGCAGATGTTGTCGAGGAAGCCCGAGTCGTGCGAGACGGTGACGACGGTGATCTTGTTGTTGGTGACGAGGAAGTTCTCGAGCCATGCGATGGACTGAACATCCAGATGGTTGGTCGGCTCGTCGAGCAGGTAGACGACGGCGTCGGAGAGCATGGCGCGGGCCAGCTCGAGCTTCATCTTCCAACCACCCGAGAGCGAGTTGACGGGGTTCTGCTGCTTCTCGTCATCGAAACCGACTTCACGCAGCTTCTCGGCAACTTCCTCGCGCGACTTGCCGACGAGCTTCTTGTCGTTGGCGATGAAGTCAATGATGGGGGTAGACCCATCTTCGCCTTGGAGACTGTGTTCGACCATGAGGGTACGCACCTCGTCCTGCGAGGGGTAGCCCTCGACCTTACCATCGCGCATGGCCTTGAGCAGCGTCGACTTACCACTACCGTTGGCGGCAACGATACCGTAACGGTGACCGCGGTACAGCTTGAGCGTGGTGTGGTTGAGCAGCAGGAGACCACCGTAGGCAAGCGAGAACTCGGTTCGGCAGAGGCACTCGCCGGCCTCGTCGTCGTCCTCTTCTTCAGAGTTACCAAAGCGAGCCTTGTCGAGCTCGATGTAGGTCTTTCGGAGATCAGCTGTTGCCACCTGGGCAGCCTCGGCATCCTTGCAGATTCGGCGGAGGTAGGGCTGAACATAGACATCGTCCCATGCGCTGGCGTGAAGGATACGCTTGTTGGCAAGACGGACCATCAACTTGGACAGGTATTCGAGACCGGTGTGGGCGAAGGGGTCGCTCTTGAGGTTGGCATGCTCCTCGGGCACGTGAGGCTGCACCGCAGCAAGGAGAGCATCGAAAGCGGCACCGCGATGCTGTTCAAAGACCTTCTTGGGGTCCTCTGTAGCGGCGTTCTCACCGACGGCGGCAGTGGCAGCCGTGAGCGTGTCAAGAGCGCTCTTGGCGTGCTCGCGCACCTCGGGGAAACTGGCACCCTTCTCGATGCGCTCGACACCGGGTGTGAGCTCGGGCAAGAACTTGGCAGCTTCGTGAGGGTCACGAACGAGCTTGCAGAGGTTGTCCACGACGACGACAGCCTGTCGCTGCACGTTCTGGCTTCGCTCGTTGAGAGCACGGGCAAGCAATGGGACCATGACGGCAAGGGCTGGGCCGGTGACTTCAGCGACAAAGGTGGTTCCGGAGAGCTTCTTGATGCATTCTGGTACGGCATCGGGCTGAGCCATGCAGCCGACGAGATCGGGAATGAAGGGTCGGATGTCCTTGTTGTCGAGGCAGGCTTCGCAGACCTTGATGGCCGTTTTGCGGGCTTGTTTGGAGATCTCTGACTTGGTCTCGTGCATGCCCTTGGTGAGGTATGGGATCAACTCGACGAGTTCGTCGCCGATCTGCTCGCTGGCAGTGCCACTGAGACGACCGAGCAGCTTGAGAGCACCGACCTTGGCCTGCCACTTGGCGCTACTGGAGCCGAGTACTTCGTAAAGCACAGTCAGGAACTCGGGAGCAGCCTCAGGCGGGACAAGGGAGAGGAGCGATCCAGCAGCGGTCTCAGCGGCTTGACGAACGACCTCGCCCTTGTCTGCGTAGAGCTCGAGGATGGAGGGGAGCGTGTAGAGCAACCATGGCTCGGCACCGAGAGGGCTGGGAGCGTTCTTGCCGCCGGCCTTGACAAAGATGGCGTCGAGGCCGATAGCGCCGGCTTCGCGCTCGTATCCGCTCTTCTTGTTCTTGGTGGCCTTGACGAGGCTATCGAGGATGCCTTCGGATTGAAGGACGCGGAGGCCGTTCTGGTTGACATGATCGGCGAGCTGCTCCGCTGCGACGTAGCACTCTTCGGCAGAGGGGGCCTTGTAGAGGGCGTCAAGAGCCTGTGTTGCGCCCGACATGGTGTGTACGATGAACGTTTTTGTTGCAGGAGGAGTAATCGTAGTACGGTTCTAACGAGATCCGCTGGGTATCTATGAAAGCGGGGCAGCGAAATCCGAGCTGAGCGGGCCTGGCTTTCCAACGTGTGTGAGACCGTGCTTAGTTGAGCGCTTTGATGAACGGGAGCCAAGAGTGGTGGTAGAAAGCAACGGACGAAACGGGTGGTGATCGACGTCTAGAGCGGGAGCAGGCTTCAGACTCGATGAGCAGATGTGGTAGGAGGAGGAGAAGGAGGACAAGCCAAGCATCGATAGTCACTCTCTTGATGCTCAGGTACCTTTGCAGCTCAGCTCCTGTGCGAGAGAAATTTTGTGTACGCACACAACGAAATTTTTGCCGTTGAACTTTTTTTCTTCCAAAATGCACAACCGTGGGCTCACTCTCTCAGTCTCACACGCACGTTCTTCAAGTCGCGCTGCTTCGGCCTGTGGCCACTCGTCGGTTTGAAATCGATGAAGCGTGAGTGAGGTCGCCAGGGTTTTCGAAATTTGGCTGCCGAGACCCGAAAATTTGGCAAGGGTTCCTGAATGCAGAGTTGGAATCGGGAGCGAATCGGCACGCGACGCGACCTGCAGCTTGGAGTGTGACTTGGTGAGAAGGACCCTGACAAGAGCGCTTCGAGGTCGAGCAAGCGAGAAAAGTGTTGGTCTTGGCCTTGAATGCGACCGACATCGACCATCAACCTTGAGCTTACTACCTTCGTCACGCTCTCCACGCCCACTTCTCAACGGCACAGTCCCGACACTCGCAACTGAGCTGTCGGCCGTGATCCGACTCGGCGTTTCCCACGGTCTCGTCACACCTCCGTTCCAAGACGGACTGGGCCGTGCGTTCACATGGACTCTTCAACATCTCAACATCTCTGCAACCACTCGTCGGAAACATGCCGCACTATGACTTCTAGAGGTCTGGCTCACCCGCACGCTGACTGATGGCATCGTCCTTGACCATCATGGACGCATACGATCCGCAGCATCCGTCTGGAAGGCCTCCTCGGGCCCATGGTTCCTACAGAAACACCTCGGCACTGGGTCAACTGCGGCAAAATCTTCGCGATGCTCGTCTGCGCGAGACCATGCATCGTCCCTACTACCCGTCGCCTCTCTCGCGCTCGCCCGTCCAGGCATCCATCTCATCAGCCTCTCGCACCGCGGCATCGATCGCAAGCTCATCTCGCTCGACGGTCTCAACATCGACCACACCACCCTCCACCTCCTCTCGCTTCTCGATCAACCAGGCATTCAAGGCGCTCAATGACGACGACATCAGCTTCTTCGACCGACTTATAGCCACATTGCCGCCTCATGCCGCTGACTTTTCGCAACTCAAATCGGCATACATTGCCCACTTGCCCGACGAGCTCGACTACAGACAACACCAAGCTGGTTCATCTCGTCATGCTGACGAAACGGATTGGGATGCGCATCTCTGGTCGATCTTGCTCAGCTTGGTCAAAGTAAGGGGAAGAAGCTGGCGAGAGCGATGGGATTCGGTGCGTCTTGCTTTCGGTCTAGATCCTAATAGCGGCGACGAGACGGATCAGAGTGCAGGTACGCAGAACACCAGTGTGAGCGCAACGGGAAGCTCCACGCAGCACGCCTATGATTCGGTGTCCGAACAAGAGCTCGAGCAAGGACATCATCCGCACGGCTCGAGGAATGCATCGCATTCGAAACAATCGCGCAGTGCAAATCGACATCTGAGATTCGACCTCGGTCTGCCAAGATCAAGTAGTCCGCCACCAGTCCACGCAATAGCGAACCACTCAGCAGCATATCGTAGATCGCTGCAGGAAGAGCTGACTCTGGAAGCCGAAACGCAGGTTGGGCAAACGCATCTCGACGATCCAATCTCTGCGATCCAGGCCCGCCTGAGTCGAATGCTCGATGCTGACGACCATCTGAATCAACGAAGCACGGATCCTTCATCAAATGATAAAGGCGTTGGCTCCTCTAAGAGCGCCACCCGCCTTCCGGTCGATGCTAGACGTCGCTTCGACGAGCTTGTCAGATCATCCCAATTGGCGCGTTCAAGATTGCGCCTATCTCAAGTGGACCGGAACCAAGCGGCGGACACCGACGACTTGGTCGAGGACGCAGAGCTGTGGCGAGCACGTCGACTCTTGCAGACATGCCTGGCATGGTGGATCACTCTGACGCGCAACCATCTCGAAAGGAGTGCCAATGCCGTCGCTGCCAGTGACCGTGTCCTCGTCCAGAAGGCCTGGGAACGCTGGCGGGCCGAGTCGCTTCGGGGCATGGAAGCCGCACGAATCGGCGCAAAGACGGATCGAGTCCGGTGCACGCTCACCGCATTCCGGCAATGGAAACGGCGTGCGCACACCGCTGCTGAGCGCAAAGAGGAGCTCAAGAAAGGCTCCATGCGGGCCGCCTACTACACTACAACTGCCAAGGTCAAGAAGAGGATGCTCGAGGATGCATTCACCATCTGGGGAAACCGTCACCAGATCAGCACCGCCGACAACATTCGACGGAATCACCTTCAAAGCGGTGCCTTTGCGCTTTGGAAGATGCGTTCGTCGCAGTGCAAGCAGCTATACACTCGGGAGAAGACCATCAAAGTCAAGCAGAACCATTCCACCCTCGCACGCGCCTGGGACCGGTGGTCAGACAAGGCAGATCAAGCTCAACTCGTTGGGCAATTCCAGCAACGACATCATCAGCAACTGGCTTTGAACGCGCTCCACGTCTGGCGAGAAAGGACAACGCTGTCCAGCCTATCGAACGAATTCACTCAGCGTCGGCTGAAACTAGCAGCGCTCGACAGCTGGAAGGTAGCTCTCCTGCAGCGACGACTGCATCGCAAGCAGGAGGCCCTCGCGAATCGATGGCGCGCACGTCGGCTCAAACGCACTGCATTGCTTTCTTGGCGTCAAAGTAGTCAGAAGCTCTCCGCAATGCAGCAGCAAGCCGATACGATGCGTCACGAGATTCAGCAAGATCAGATGCAATCGGCTCTTCATCGTTGGCAGCTCAAATCGCGTGCGGCGCTCCTGGCTCGCGTTCGCACAGCCGGCATCGTCGAACGAGCCTTCCAACACTGGAAGCAACGTCATACCGCGCTGATGACCAGTCTCAATCAGCGCGAGTCGACCATCGTCGCACGCCGCCAAGAAACGGTGAAAGCAGCGTGCTTCGAGCGATGGAACCGGCTCACTAAGCAGCTGCGCGATCGAGAGGCTCACGTTCAGGCTCAGAAGAACGAAATTCTCTGCATCGATGTCTTCGTCACGTGGAGAAACAAGCTCCTCGAACAACGCCTTCTCCAACAGAAGTCGTTGGCCGTCTCGGGCTTCTTCACGCTACGCTCGGCATTACGGCAATGGCGAAGCAAACTCCGCGAGCACCGCGCCGACGCTAAAGAAGCGAACCACGAGCGACGTCTGGTGCACCAAGTGTTTGAGATTTGGAGGTCTAGAGCTGCCAAACAGCGGCGTCTCGCAAACACTCTCCAGCAGGTCCTCATCAAGAAGGACGAGACGCTTGCTCGAGCATACCTCTCCCAATGGGTCGCACGGATCATCGAGGTTCGCAACCGGGAGCTAGAAGTCAAGGAGCAACGAAAACGGCGTCTGGTCAAAGCGGCGTTCTACGCGTGGATCGAGGCGTGCTTGCGACATGACGACCTCCTAGCGCTTATGAACAGCTATGTCGACGTCAAAGAAGAGGATCGCAAGCGACAAACCTTCTCGCGCTGGCTGAACTTTGCGCGAGAGCAAAGGGATCGGCGCGAGAAAGCAGAGATGCTGGCTCGCAGCTCCCAGACCAAGCTGCTAGCAGCGACATGGAGCGCGTGGCAGGACAAAGTAAAAGAGCGCTCGCTTGCGGTGCACGAGTACGAGATGCTGCTGCGTCGTCAGCAGCTCACCAAGCAATGGGCTTTGCGTTCCTGGCAATCCCGAACGCTGTTGCTGCCGGCTATTCGGATGCGAAACACATCGCTCAAGCGGACGACCTTGCAGCGATGGCGGGAGCGTCTACCGGATGCGCAATTGTCCAACCAGGCGAGCAAAGTTTTCCGGGCCAAAACGTTGCAACGCAGCTGGCAAGCTTGGATGGCCAATGCGAAAGCTCAGCGGCAACTGCGTGCTGCAGCGCGGTTCGGAGCTGGCAGCATCTCACTGGCAAGGTTGCGGACGTTGTCGGCTGCGAGTCGCACGGGATCGTCGTCTCCCGTGGCAGCGCACTCGTCGAGCTCTCCGCGCGGTCTCACGCCGAGACGGGCGAAGACCAGTTTAGCTCTGCGTGCGCCAGAACCAGCGAATGCCGAGGACGAAGTTGCTACAAGGCGGGCCGCGCAACGTCAACCAAGCTCGTCCAGACGCAGCGCGTCGGTACCTCGACCTCTCGCCAGCCTGTCTACCGACTCGATGCTCTCCAACGACCCCGCGGAATCGCCCTCGAAAGACGCTTCCTCTCGCAAAGCCAATCGCGCAGGCCCAACACTCTCCTCAGCGGCGCACCTAGCGCCGAGCCACACCGAGTCGGACGTCGCGCGGAGGGTGAGGCGGTCCGCCAAGTACGAGGCGACGGTGCGGTCGAGAACGGTGGGGCTACGACCGCCGGCAAGCAACGATGGGCGAGAGTCGGAGAACTCGGTTCAGTCTGCACCTGTAAGAGTCGATACGCAGAGGACAAAGAGGCAGTCGCTGGCGGTCGCGGAGGATATGATCGAGAAGCTTCGTGCGCGGGCGAGGTCCCAGTCGCGAGTATGACGTTGTTTTGTGAGAGGGGCAATTCATCATCGAGGCAGCGCAGCTCTCAGCACGCTCGGTTTTTGGTGTGATTGTGAAAGTCATGGTCGAGTTTCAAATGTGCCGACGCCCGAAGACATGTTCTGAGCATACTTCTGTCGACAGCTCCTGACCACGCTCGGACACAAACAACCTCAACCACGCTCTCGGGTGTCAATGCTGAGGCGATATGAATTGCATCCCCACGCCTCTACGCCGCCGCCCCCAACGCCGCCGCCGCCAAAATCATCTCCAAACTACCCCTCACCTGCATCAGATCCCTTTGCAACCTCAGCTCCTCTCCAACCTTTGCCCAGATCCTGCCGAACAGATCGTCAATCAGCGGGCTTTGACCGATGACGCTGGCGTACGTATCGACGATGACGTTGAGCGTATCGCAGACGAGGTCTACATATGCCGGGTTGGCGGCGTGACGCAGAAGGAAACGCAGTACGGGTTCGAGGGTTACATCGTCCCTACCAGAGATGGCTCTGCGGAGGCCATCGAGGCTTCCTCGGGGACTGCGGTGGATAAGCTCCAAGATGAGGCCGAAAGTGACCGTAGGGGCAACGCCTTTGCGAAGGGCGGCATCGAGAGCATCGCTGTAGCGGAAGGCTTTGAGGAATCGATCGTAGTCCTGCAGCTTGCGTCGTCGGACGCTGTCGACGCGGATGTCGTCGGTCGTACGTCGCGCGTTGACTTTGGAGGGGGCGTTGGAAGAGGCCGCTTTGCCCTGCATGAAGAACTCGTAGGCTCCCGCGTTCATCGCGGCTCGTTCGGCTTCGCGGCGTTCGAGCTCGGACGCTTTGACATCGCGCTTGCGCACGCAGAGCGTGCCGTCGGCCATACCAACGGCGATGTGCGACTCGTCTGGGGAGACGGCCATCGAGAGGACCGGAGACGGGTATCGCATCGTGTGCGTCACCTTGAACTCCTGTGCCGGGTCATAGACCTTGACGAGATGGTCGAGACCACCGGTGAGGATGCGCATGCCACCGACGCTCTCGGTGTTGGAGATGGAAAAGTCGGCGCCCGAGTTGACCGAAAGCGCCAACGACGTGATGGTCTTTTGATGGTTCGAGATGGAAGCCATGCATCGTCCGCCCATCATGAGATCCCACACCTTCATCACCGGTCCTCCTGCCGACAGTGCTACGCCTCCGCCACCCGTCGGATACACCAGAACGTCCTCCACCGGTGCGGCGTGATTCATCGTCATGGCACATCCACCCTGTTCGCCCATCCTCGCATCCCACAGCTTGACCGTGCTGTCGTAACTGCCCGAGAGCATCAGTGCCGGATTGTCGGGGGAGAAGACTGCCGAGCGGACGTAGTCGTCGTGTCCCTCAAAGACGTGGACCGCCTTTTGCTCGGGTACGTCCCACAATCGGACAGTCCTGTCGTCCGAGGCGGACATGATCTCTGTGCCGTTTGGCGAGAACCTCGTTACGTGGGTCGAACCGCTGTGCCCTCTCAACGTCCTCAAGATTGCCCTCGATGTCGTGTCGAATACTTGAATCAATCCACTGTCATCTCCTGCCACCATGAGTCTGCCGTCGGATCTGAAGTTGGCCGACCTCGCCACATCCTTGAACCGGGAGATGGTCTTCGAAACGCGGCTGTTGCGCATCGAGTAGATCTGGACGCGGGCACCCGTGGTGACTGCGAACTTTTGACGTGCCGAGACCGAGGTGGGTTGTGTCGATGTCGATCCGATGGTGGAAACAGGTGCTGTGGATGTGGGATCATCTTCGAGTGAGGTATTCGAGTAGACGGAGACGGGCGGGACGAAGTGGATTGAGGTGATGGGTGCGAGCTCCTTGACAAAGACGGGAGCGCGGAATTGGCGCCAGTAGTGCGACTCGGGGGAGCGGGATGAGGATGGACGAACCGAGCGCTCTGCTACGGGCCGAACAGACGAGTACTCCATGGTGCTGGGTGTGGTGCCGCAATGGGGTTGCAACGTGTTTGGCTAGTCGACACGTATGAGTCGAGGTCGAGGCTAGCGATCCTGTCGCCGTGTGAATGACAGCAAGTGTTAGGCTTACTACGCAGAGGTGATGCCGAAGCCGACGACGGTGATGATTATGTGTCCGTCTCAGATGAGGATGTCGATATAGCGATGCAGGATGGAGGTGAGAGGGTTAGCGACGATGAGCATCAAGCGAAGGCAGGAAGAAGAAGAAAATGTGGAGCATAGAAGCGCTACGAGAAGGAACTTCCAAAAAATTTCAGAGAGACCCTGGCCAAGTCACGTGCAAGCTTCTTTTTTCGATCTGTCTGTTCTTCACGCGCTAACAAAGCCAAGAAAATTCCTCGCAAACACCAGTACCAAGCATCAGAGGCCAAGTCGGGCCAAGCCATGCTCTTTGCTTGGCAGGCGTGTACGAGCGCCACCAGACACGTTCAGCCATGATTCCGCGATGGACAAGGAATGTGATGACCATGTGACTTGAGCTGACAGAGTCTGGACGCCAAAATGCTGCTTTCTCGCTGTCGCCCAAGGCTTTCGGCCCGGTCATCGTGCATGGTGATCAAAGGATGCGGTGGATCAGCGGATGAGAGCATTCTTTGATGGACTTGCGATCGCCTCGTCCGCCGGCTTCACATCAAGGCAAGCATCAACAAGGCATCGGGAATGCGGAATACGTCGTCGGAGAGTCAAACACACGACGAAAACAATAGACCGGCTTCCATCACGAGGGAGCAGCTCGACTGTGCACCAAGTCCGAATCGATTCCGCTTTCTTCAGGAGAAGAAGAGATGGTCGGCGTCGCCTGATGCTGGCGTTCATGTGCGGAGGCTCTATTTTCGGCACCTCCTTGCTGCCTTGGTAGCTGCCAGCAAAGCGCGTCTCGATGCTGTTCCTCTGCCCATTGCCGAGAGGTAGCGATGCTCGGTACACTAAAAGGTGATCAGCATGTCCTGGCCTTTATCCGAGCCAATTGCAGGCAGGGCGGTGACGTTGTTGCCAACAAAGAAGAAGCTTGAATCCTTCTGTCTCGATCAAATGCCGTCGCTGCGTTCCAAAGTTTTGCTCCTTGAAATTAGGTGTTTCTATGCTGTGAGAATCTACGCGTCAGTTTGATGAGCTGTCAAGCGCTGTCGCAAAGCAACGCGACGTTACCGAGCAAATTTCAGCTCAGCTGTCTGCCAATAGTCACCGGTTCGTGATCTGCACTGTGCAGCGAAAGATCGACAAATGAAACGGCAGGACTCAGACGACCCTCTGTCGACGCAGGAAATCCGTTGCCAACGCGACGCTCTCGCCATTCCTTCGCCTTGCTTGCATTCGAACTCAGACAAACACACAACGATGCAGCCGAGCAGGCCTCTGACCACTTGCAAAACACACAGAAGGCGTCTAGTGTCTGCTGCGGGCGTGCAGCCGATCTGATCCAACCGCAGGCCACCGCCCTGTGTTCTATTGCTTTGTTGCATCCGTTCCTTCTACAGACGTCGTTTTAGACCTCCGCCCGCTCAACCCGTTTCTCGCTCACACGTTTGCTACTGCAGGTACGTGCAGTCTAGCAGAGACGTCTTTGCTCTACGTGGCATCTCTGCCATTACTGACCCAGTCCAGTTGCGGAGGCATCGTGCCAGTCTCTTGGTGAAAATGAAACAGAGAGGGGTCAGAGCTCTCGAGATGCATCGTGTACAACGCAGCTAAGCAATGTCGTCCCGACAGGCTTGATGCGAGCTTGATCCCGAACAGCGAGGTCAACGGTCAACCGTCTGTCCTCGCACAAGCCGGCCAATCGCCTCTCGTTGCATTCGGCTCAACCAGCCTACATTCAGCCTCGCATACCTCCTCCCGTCATGCCGAGATCAGCCAAGCATGCCAGGGAGGCCAAGCCTCTCGTTACGGCTCGTTCCTCTTTCCTACTGTTCCCCCCATAGAACCTTGTTTCGTTCCTGTATCTCTTATTTCGCTCTCCGCCCGCACCCTGCCTGTCATCTGGTCCCTTTCTCCTTTGCCTGGCTCAGCAGACTGCTCCCCTCCGTTCAGGCGCTCGACATGACCTCTTCCACCTTCATCGGTGCTCCCTCCTCTTCACCTTTCATAACATCACCTCCTCATCGCTGTGGCCCCCTCTTGTGATATAGTCGACCCCTCTCCCGACCTGGTGCCCCTCATCTCCCCGTTTCTGCACCTCTCCACCACGTTGGCTCATATCACCCTCTCTTGAAAGCTTCCTTCTTCTGTTCGACGTCGCCACGGAGCCTAGTCTGCGTCCTCGAGCGTATAACCAGCTCATCCCGCTACAACAGCATCCGCAAACGCTACCTGCTCACCTTCGGAACAACGGTTTCTACCTTTATCGACACCGACTTGAAAGCTTGTCCCTCTTTGCTACCCTGCCAGTGCTTGTTGACACAATCGAGAAAGGCATATCTACTTGCTGCATCTATCGGCTTCCCCGGTATCAAAGCTGACTCGGGCACCACCCTTGTGCTTGATGGCCAGGCGATAGCCTCCACGATCAGCCGAGCCTACCCTTGCAGCAGCTCGAGCTCCCTCCAAAGCGCTTTCGGAGGCGCCGGCAGCGTCGATCTGCACCTATACCCAAACATACAATGAAGTCGACATTGAGGGCAGTGTCTCTATTGACGTGGGCGACGCTGGTCGTCCTGCTCACGCTCCTTCCATCCCCCGCGGACGCCACGAAAAAGATGCTCATCTACACCTACACACAAGGATTCCGACACTACTCGATCCCCACAGCCACCAAGGTGATGCAGCAACTCGCAAAGGACGCCAACCCGCCCATCGACACCGTACACTCACAAGATCCGAATGACTTTGAAAGACCGGGCTGGCTTTCGCAGTTCGATATGCTCATGTTCATTTCCGTCTCTGGCAAGGCGCTCTCGGATGATGGTGCCGAAGCGCTGCGTCAGTACATTGAGGCAGGTGGCGGCTACCTGGGCGTACACGAAGCATGCGATGCACTTTACAGCCACCACTGGTACGGTCGCTTGGTCGGGGCCTACTTCAACTATCATCCTCAGATTACGCATGCGACACTCGACATTGTCAACCGAACCCATCCGGCGACGCAGCATCTCAATGCAACCTGGAGGGTCTATGACGAGATGTACAACTTCAACTCGGATCCATCGAAATGGGGCAAGCAATACCTCATTACTGCCGATGAGAGCTCGTACCACGATCCGGTGGAGACGAGGGCGCAACGAGCATCCGAACAGGGCTCACCCCACCCGATTGCTTGGTGGAAGGAAGGCGACCAGCTCACCTACAACCCACACGTCAAAGTCGGCGGCGGCACCGACCCGACCAAGCAAGAGATCCGTTCTGGCACGGCGGGCACGGGCGGTGCGGGCCGAAGCTTCTTCACAGCATTAGGGCATACGAACGCTATGTGGAACGACGACGTCTTCCAACAGCATATCATGGGCGCGGTGAGCTGGTTGATGGACTCGCCGGTGCTCAAGTCGTCCTCCGCCAACCCGCCAGAAGGAGCCGTCGGGTCGGATTTCGACGAGGATGCGACCAAAACAACCACATCAGCCGCACCTAGCGTCGCTAGCTCTGGCCCGGGCATCTCTACCACCACGATCAGGGGCACACCTCTGCCTTACTCCAAGTCTCAAATCTCGAAAAGCGGCGCCGCTCGCACTGCATCCCTGACCACGTCGTCCTTGTCAGCTGTGACGACAGCTCTTTCAGCATGCTTGCTGCTTCTCCTCAGCTCTCTCTGAGTGGGACCTCACCGGGTTCACTCGGCTGCAAACCTCCTTCGTCTTCATCACGAGCGTGCCGGTCTTCGCTCTTATCCTTACTCACTTCATGCTAAGCACCTCCCAGTCGCTACTTTAGTATCTCCCTATGGATCGTTTTGTCGGACTGCATCATTCCTTCTCGTGGCCTGCGACTATGGCTCGCAACCAGGCCGCGCAGACTTGTATCACTTGCAACTTTGCACAACCTCTTAATCTAAGTCGTGTTCGTGCCAAAATCGAGGACTGGTCTGCTTCGCTGTCTCTCTGTGGTGATGATTTCGGCGTGGTCCGTTTCTGAGCGTGAGAAGCGTAGCGGTGCCGGAAGGCTCCCGAAGCTCGAATGGCGGTGGCGTGAGAAGAGCCAGGAGTCGAGGCTCGCAGCTGATGGCTCAGAGGAGCGTGTGACAGCCCAGTTGAGACACCCTTTGTGTTGACCGAATTCGGAATCTCCGCTTGAGAGAAAGAGCGCGTGATTTCAGGGTTCAACGTGAGAGAGCCGCGCGAATACAGTAATGTGCTTTGCTGCGAGCAGGCGTGAGGCCGTGCTCGTGAGCGAAAGAGCACTAGTTTCCATTAACGCCTCTACACCTCGCTGCAGACTGCCTACAACACCTTCCTCATCCCAGCTCGGCACTCGGAGCAACAACTTTCTATACAGCACGATTCAGCTTCGAGTGGATTGGTCGCTCATGCCGACCGCATCACAACTGCTGTAAGCAGTGAACCGCTTTACTGATCGCGGCCTCGAGCCACGAGTATATCTACCCCGGCTTTCCATCGCGAGCACCAGACCAAGATGAGCGCCATCACACCCACCAGCCCAGGCTTCCCGCTCACCATGGGCGGCGCCGGTGGCATGGCGAATCAGTTCGCAGGTCCATCGTCGACGGCGGGCAGTCCACGCTCACGACCCACCACCCCGCTCTCGGCAGCCTACATCCCACCCGGACCCACCTACGACGAACTCGGCAGATGGGACGACGCAGATGTAGCTGCCTGGCTCACTGCAGCACGTCTCGGTCAGCATGCTGCTACGTTCGCCGAGAACGACATTCGCGGCTCGGTCATCCTGGACGTCGACCAAGCCGCCCTCAAGGAGATGGGCATCACCATGGTCAAAGACCGCGTGCGCATCTTTGCCGCTATCAAGCTGCTCAACAAGCGATGTGCGGATTCCGCCATCGCACGTAGACCCAGCGTCATCTCCATTCCGCCTCTCTCGCCGCTCGCAACCCATGCGCTCTACGCCAACGAAGGAGAGATCGAGTACCTCCAGAATGATCCCAACGCCGATCCATCTGCCGATGGTCTCAACTCCAACTTCGGACCCAACTCGATGGGAATGCGAAGAGGTCAGATGCGACCTCCTCCGCTTACACTCAAGCAGTCGACCTCACGAGGCATGCCAGGCTATGCTTCACCGGCTGGCCCACTCGCCAACAATCAAGGGTTCGGTCTCAGTGCCGCTCGCGGTTTGACTCCTGGAGCCGGTCGTGGTAGCGTCTGGAACACAGCCTCTTCTTCCGGCTCGTCCAAGCCTTCCACTGCGGACGGGGCCATGCATCGCAAAGTCAACTCAATTGGGAGCCTCGCTGCACCTGCCATCGTCGGCGCGTCTCCTTCAGTGTCCGCTTCACGCAATCCTTACGGTCACACAGGTCAGAGCACACGGCCAAGCACAGCGACAGGTGCCAGTGGTCACCCGAGCACACAGGCATCACAACAGACGCGCGGCGCTCTGACACCTCACAGTCCGACGACAGGATCCTTCGGCAACGGTGGCGCAGTCCGTCCTTCGACTGCTACAGGCGCGCAATCTCATTCCAACGCCGCAGGTGGCTCGGGAAGCTCAGGCTACTCGCCGCTCACGCCTATCTCTGAGACCAACTCGCACGGCACCACACCGACCACTCCCTCGGCCCTCCATCAGCAGCAGCAAGCCATGGGCTACTCGGTCGGCCGCGGTCCTTTTGCCGCATCCCAGCGCTATGCCGCAGCATCCGCAGCTGCTCGACAACCACCTCCGTCGGCCAACACGCTCAGGCATGTCGACAGCGGCGAAGGCTACAATCAACACGATGGCTATCAGAACCCGAATCAGCCTACATTGGAGGATCTCAAGCGTCGCACCATCAAGTTCATTAGCGAGGAGGACAACACCACACGCACTGTCAACGTCAGCGATTGTCGCGATGCCTACGACGTCATGGCGCGGGTGCTCAAGAAGTTCCTTAAGCCGCCCAGTGGCAACAGCTATACGCCGACCGCCGATCAGGGACCGACAGGCGACGAGCTTGGCGCCACCGAGACGTGGGGCATCTTTGCCACCAGTGCCGACGGGCAGAACACCAAGGCGCTCTCCGACAACGAGCTGCTGGCCATCTGCCACGCTCCGCAGCCGCACGATCCTCTTCGCGAGCGTGGTTTGACACTGCGCAGGATTCCCAACCATCTACCAGGCGAAGACGCACGCAAGGTTCCGGTGCGCTCGGGTAGGAACAAGCTCGAAGCCTTCTTCGGTGAGCGTATGCCCGTGGCCCAGATGCAGCCTGCCGGTCCTGGCTCTGGCCCCAACGGAGACGACGGAGATGCCGGCAGCGTCACCATCAGCGGGAAAAAGATGAAACGCGCTTCTACCGTCAGCATCATGTCAGGTCTGGGTGTCGGTCCTTTCAGCGGCAACAGCCACAGTCACGGCAGCAGCTCGACTCAAGCCAACGATCATCAAAGGACCATCCGAGCCTCCAAACGAGAGAGCAAGCCCTTGGCACCACCTCCTATCGCCAGCAAACCGAGTAAGATTCGCAACTTCTTCGGACAACGTCCCCCCTCGGAGCTCATCAACACCAACCTTGCCGATTTCTTCCCGTCGACCGATTCCAAGGCGCTCCAGCGCACGGCGAGGAGGTCGATCTACGGTCGTGCTTCGGCCAGCACACGCTCCAAGCGCAACAGCACGTGGAGCTTTATCGCTGACCCAGACGCGCCGCCTCTGCCCAACAAGGAGTCGCAAGATGGGCACGACACGCCGCCGGAACGCTCATCGGTCTCGATCAAGGAACGCAGCACGCCTCCCGTCATTCAGATCGGCTACGACTCGCGCTCAGAAGACGAGCGTCCCAGCAACGCTCCTCGCCTGTCGACTAGCTCGCAGATGCGGTCGCAGCAGACAGTCACGGGCGCTCCCATGCTGCCGCCTGTCGTGGACCGAGATTCGCTCGACGAGTGGTCGCGCGACCTCAAAGCCGTGGGCTCACCGGTGGCTGAAGCCACCTCGACGTTCCAGCCCAGCAAGCAACCTCGTGGCAGCGGGCCACAGCAGCTTCCGCCGCCTATGCAGCGATCGCCGTCGCAAGGCAGCGGATACACGAACCGACCCTCGGCGTCGCGTCGCGCTTCGGGAGAGAGCGTGAGGAGTCGACGCAGTCTGGCCTCGCAGGTGCGACTCGGGCTCAGCGCCGCTCGCGAGCGCAACGCCGATACCGCTAGCTTGCTGACCGTCGACGAGATCACGCAAGAGGTCGAGAACAGGAGGGAGTCTATTTCGCTTGCTGGCGCAGGCGGAGGGTGGGTCGTCGACGAGGACGGCGTGCCGATTCCCATCCCCGGCGCGTCGTTGCGATCCTCGTCCGCGGCTGCCTCGACACGACCTTCCAGCCGTGTCTCATCGTCGTATATACACGGCAGCAACACCGGTCACAACGACAGCGACGAAGATGCCAACGAGTCGTCGGACCTGGAAGGACCGCCGCGCGCTAACAAGGCACTCAGCATCGCCTCGAAGGCTGCGTCCGTTCACACGGCGGCAAGCGGCGTGGCCGATCGCGCTTCGTCGGTGCGCCAGGCGCCCGGCGACGAGTCTGACCGTCATCTGGGCGACCCTATGGCCGTCGCGCGCAGCACCACATCCCGAGCCAGCTCTGTGTCGGAACTGCGACGCTCGGTCGCAGGCCGCGGGGATCTGAGCGATCTCGACTCCGGCTCTGACTTTAGCGACTCGGACGTCGAGTCGGACGGCTCCGACACGGACGATGACGATCAAGCAGACGACGTCTACGTGCCCTCCGCAAACAAAGCACCGATCAAGTGGCACAAGGGAGCTCTCATCGGCGCCGGTTCGTTCGGAAACGTCTTCCTCGGCATGAACGCCAAAACGGGTCTACTCATGGCCGTCAAGCAAGTCGAGCTGCCATCTGGCGATTCTCAAGTAGGTCAACGCAAGAAGGGCATGCTCGATGCGCTCGAGAGCGAGATCAAGCTGCTCAAGACGCTCGAGCACGAAAACATCGTACAGTACCTCGACTCGTTTGCGGACGACACCCACCTCAACATTTTCCTCGAGTACGTTCCCGGTGGATCCATCGTCGCGCTCCTCCGCAACTACGGCGCCTTTGAAGAGCCACTAGTCCGCAACTTTGTTCGTCAGATTCTCAAGGGTCTATCGTTCCTACACAACCGCGGGATTATGCATCGCGACATCAAAGGCGCTAACATCCTGGTCGACAACAAGGGCGGGATCAAAATCTCCGACTTTGGTATCAGTAAGAAGGTCGAATCGGACCTCGTACTCGCCACCAACAAGGGCGGCGCTACCGGCGGTGCTGCGGGTGGAGCAGCCAACCGACCCAGCTTGCAGGGGAGCGTCTTCTGGATGGCGCCCGAAGTAGTCAAGCAGACAAGCTATACGATCAAGGCCGATATCTGGTCACTCGGTTGTCTGGTCGTTGAGATGATTTCGGGCACGCATCCGTGGGCGGAGCTCAACCAGATGCAGGCGCTCTTCCAGATCGGCATGGGTCGCAAACCAACTCTTCCGGACGAGATCAGCAACGAGTGTCGCGATTTCCTCGAGAAGACCTTTGAGCTGGATTACAACAACCGGCCGTCGGCGGACGACTTGCTCAACCACGCTTTTATGGGGAGCGAGATGACTTTTCGCCCGTCTGCGGGGACCGAGGAAGGTGGCGCGGTGGCGAGGGACGGTGGTGAGGACGATGCGACGGTGGACACGACGGCGGAGGGAGATACGAGCACGACGAGGGAGACGAAGCGGTCGGGCCGGTCAAAGTCGTTGAGGCGGTTGGAGCGGGAGAAGCGGCACAAGGAGGCAGCGGCGGCAGCGGAAGCGGGCTCGCCGAGCACACCCACCACTCGTATGCCCCTGGCGACAGCGGCGGCGATCGCGACGTCTCCGACGGGAGGGATGACAGAGAGTTTCTCGACGTCGTCGATTGCAACGGCGAGGGGGAACGGGTCGCCTACGGAGCAGGCGGATGACGCTTGAATGGGGTTTAGGCGAGCAGCGACTGTAGACCTATCCAATTGAGACTCGGCCGCGAGGCTTTTCGAGCGTGATGTGTGCAAGACGAGACGTGGAGGTTTGGGAATCACGGGCTGGGAACGAGGAACATGTATGGGCCGAGGTGGGGAGGCGGGTCGGCAGCGCGGGGGGGGGGGGGGGGAAAAGAGCGAGAGAAGGGGAGAGCGGCCGGGACGCTCCACCTGGTGAGAGCCGAGCAACAAGGAGGGGGGGGGGGGGCGAGAGAGGACCCGCCCCCCGGAGCGGCGGGCGGGG